>VXBJ01006979.1:34538-58461 GCA_013400055.1 Nycticryphes semicollaris
GGGATGGGATGGGATGGGATGGGATGGGTGTTGTGTGGAGCAACTAGAGGAAACAACCAAGCCAGAAGCATCAGCAGGTGCAGAGGTGGGGGATAAAAAGCTGCCTGGCTCCCCAGGTGATGGGAGGTGTGGTTCCTGGGTGTGGTATTGAAATCAATTAACCAATCAACCAGTTGGTCATCTGCAAGCATGTGATTGGTCTATTTAAGGCCAAAGCTAGGGTGGAGGAAGGTTTGGGCAGCAGAAGGTCACCCACCTGTGGTAGGGGTGGGTTGTGGGACTTGCTGGCGTTTGCCTGGCGGCACAGTGGCCCTGGGATGTGTGAGAGCTCAGTGACAAGGCAACGAGGCGACAGCAGAAACTGCTTCAGGTCAGTAATGTTTCCTTCACTTCTAGTCACTGCTTTTTCTTTTCAACTGTTTACTTTTACCCAGTTGTGTCTGACTACATGTTCTTAGAGAAACTTGAATTCTCCCCCGCCTCTTGTTAACACCAATGACACTGAAGTTGTAAGGGTCAAAGTGTTTTTGAGGAGCTTCTGAGCAGAGCAAGCGGGTGCTTCCCTGGATATGAAGGGGTTTCTGGGGTACCCACCCACTGTCTGGGATTGCATCCTTCTCAGGAAACCCTATTTCCCATCTGGTGCTGTGATGGAGCAGTGCTGCTAATGTTATTCCATTTCCCCTGGGGGGAAAAGCTGGAAGCTGTTCTGGGGAACAACCCAAAAATACCCCCACCCACCCACTCATAACCCAGGGTCACCCAGGAATATCCCTCCCAGAAGGTGATGAGGGCTGATGAGTCTTTCCCAACCTTTAGGCATCTCTGCCAAACCAAACCAATGCCAAATGAAATGGGCAGAAAAGTTTCTCTTTCAGTAAACAGCCCTTTTGGCAAGAAATGCTGAAAAAAATTCCATTAAACTCTAAGCACTGATTTATTTTTTTCTTCTCAAATACCACTGCTTATATGATCAGATAGATTTCTGTAGCATGAGCTGCTTTTAAGCTCTTAAAAACCCCCTCTGTTGTAATCTAGTGTTAATCAGATTGTCGTTGGCTGTCCCTGGGAGAGCGCAGTGGGGGTGTAAGACCAGGAAAATCTTCCTGCAATGCTGCTGGGTGGCTTAGAACCTTTGATGGTATTTCTGTAGTGCCCCTTCCTTAGCAAAAAAAAGGGTGTTTTGGTGGGGGTATCTCAGTGAGGACCTGTGAAGCTGAGGGCGAGGTGGGGGGAGAAAATGGGATTTACTGGAGAGGAGGCAGAGCCCCAAGGGTTTTGCTCAGCCCTTCCCCTGGGGTTTAGGATCCTTGGAGCCCTGGAATCCCTCCAGAAGTGCTAAATACCTTGGGTAGATCCTTAGCTAGGACACATTTATCTTCTTTACTCCACTAAGCCAATATTGTTATTTATAAGAGAAATCCTGCAGCTGCCTCCTAAATCCTTTCCCTGGCACAGCTGGGAGGGGAGAGATCCCATCACTGGTGGGGAATGGGCTNTCTGAAAAACTGTGTCTGGAAGCAGGGGTATAATACTAAGAAAATATAATATTGGAAAATTTCTGCTGGGAAAAAACCCCAGTGTTTCCCAAAGTCACTGCTTTGGTGCTGCAGGAAAAAGTCCAGGGTGGAGTAGGGCTCAGCACTTGGAGAGAAAGGGGGATGGGATGGGATGGGATGGGATGGGATGGGATGGGATGGGATGGGATGGGATGGGAGTTGTGTGGAGCAACTGAAGGAAACAACNACTACATGTTCTTAGAGAAACTTGAATTCTCCCCCGCCTCTTGTTAACACCAATGACACTGAAGTTGTAAGGGTCAAAGTGTTTTTGAGGAGCTTCTGAGCAGAGCAAGCGGGTGCTTCCCTGGATATGAAGGGGTTTCTGGGGTACCCACCCACTGTCTGGGATTGCATCCTTCTCAGGAAACCCTATTTCCCATCTGGTGCTGTGATGGAGCAGTGCTGCTAATGTTATTCCATTTCCCCTGGGGGGAAAAGCTGGAAGCTGTTCTGGGGAACAACCCAAAAATACCCCCACCCACCCACTCATAACCCAGGGTCACCCAGGAATATCCCTCCCAGAAGGTGATGAGGGCTGATGAGTCTTTCCCAACCTTTAGGCATCTCTGCCAAACCAAACCAATGCCAAATGAAATGGGCAGAAAAGTTTCTCTTTCAGTAAACAGCCCTTTTGGCAAGAAATGCTGAAAAAAATTCCATTAAACTCTAAGCACTGATTTATTTTTTTCTTCTCAAATATCACTGCTTATATGATCAGATAGATTTCTGTAGCATGAGCTGCTTTTAAGCTCTTAAAAACCCCCTCTGTTGTAATCTAGTGTTAATCAGATTGTCGTTGGCTGTCCCTGGGAGAGCGCAGTGGGGGTGTAAGACCAGGAAAATCTTCCTGCAATGCTGCTGGGTGGCTTAGAACCTTTGATGGTATTTCTGTAGTGCCCCTTCCTTAGCAAAAAAAAGGGTGTTTTGGTGGGGGTATCTCAGTGAGGACCTGTGAAGCTGAGGGCGAGGTGGGGGGAGAAAATGGGATTTACTGGAGAGGAGGCAGAGCCCCAAGGGTTTTGCTCAGCCCTTCCCCTGGGGTTTAGGATCCTTGGAGCCCTGGAATCCCTCCAGAAGTGCTAAATACCTTGGGTAGATCCTTAGCTAGGACACATTTATCTTCTTTACTCCACTAAGCCAATATTGTTATTTATAAGAGAAATCCTGCAGCTGCCTCCTAAATCCTTTCCCTGGCACACTGGGAGGGGAGAGATCCCATCACTGGTGGGGAATGGGCTCCTGGTGGAGTGGGGAAGATCCTGGGGCTCAAGCTGGGACAGAAATACTCCCAGCCTCAGCTCTCTATTCCAAAACCAGCCAAAATCTTATTTTAATAGCATTTATTTATTTTTAATAAATGAGCTTAATATTGGTAGAAACAAATTTGGTGTCAAATATTCAGGCCTCTGTAAGGGGGTGTGTGAGTATTGAGGATGCAGCACTGCAAATCATATTCCAGTTTACCCCAAAGAGAAGCCCAGCGAAGCGTCACTGTCCCCAGAACCCCGTGGTGGGGGCTCCAGGGTGAATCAAACTTGGGTGCAGATGTGCTGGGGAGCGAGCGCTCGCTGGGATATTTACTGAAATGTGCTAAATAACTGTAAGCCTGTGACTCAAAGAAGTCCAAAGAGGATTAAAAGCGTCTGAAATAGGCCAGAACTGGTTTGTTGCTACAGGTTTGTGTGGTTGTTTGGTTTAGGTGGGATTTTTGGTTTTTAACTTTGTCAGAAGATTGAGCCACCAGGGGGATGTCAGAAATCTCCCTGTCCTCCTGGGGAAGTTGGTGCGGGAGCGGCAGCCGTTATCCTGGAGCTGATGGGTAAGGACCAGTCCTGGCAATGTAGGGCATGCTGGGCTGGGGGGAGCTTAATGATGCTCTAATCCCGAGAGGAAAATGGCATCTGTAAAAAGGTGGAAGGGGGGAAAATCTGCATTGCAGCATGCAAGCTGCTGGTCTGGGGATGCAGAAGACTCCATTGTAGCATTAGAGGGACATCTCGATGTGACTTTTTTGTCCTGTGCCATCAGCAACAGCAGAGGCTCAGACTTGGCAGCTTTGACTAAAGTCTTCCCACCAGAAGCAGCCAGACTCCAGTTTGGGGGTGAAGCATCCCCCAAAGCACTCTCATTGTCCTCTGAGGTGTCACTGTCATTTCTGCTCACATATGAGCTCAAGGGCATGGGTTGACATCCCCTGTGACCCCCTGGCAAGCTGCTGGGATTTAATGATTTGTGAGGGAGGGCAAATATGTGAACCCTGAAAGGCAGAATTAAATCTGCCTTTATTTATTCCCCAGAATAAAATCCTCAGGTCTCTGCATAGATGTTACACACGGACATGCAGCGGAGGAAGAGGTGACAGAAAATACTGGTGACTAGTCAAGCTACATCTTTGGGTTTGGCCATACAGATGTGAGAAAACCTATTTAGGGACTGTTTTATGCAATATAAAAATGAAGTAGAGTATCAGGAGGTCCTCCTCCTGGAGGTCTGGCCTGACATGGCCCCCAGAGCCGCAGCAATGTGGGGGGGCTCGTGAGGATCACTGGAGATCATGGCAGCACGTGTTTATGGTGATAAGAGGATTCAATGGGGGAAAAAAAAACCCAAACCCCTCTGAAATAATGGCATTTCAATAGAGGAAGGTTTTGACTGTGTCTTGTGGAATTTTTCCACTTGGCTGTTGGTGTCCCTTGATTTTCCACTGGGCTTTCTAAGGGATATAGGTGTCCAGTGAGCATTGCTTGTGATGGAGAAATCAAAGCCTACTCCTTGTAGGCTACACTAACTGAGGATAATTTGGGGGTTTTCAGTACCTTAGAGTTGCAGACCCTTCTCAGCATGTGAAGCCCATCACTGGGGTGTCTCAGTGCTGGCACATGGCAGCTGTCCCCCCATTCTGGGCCATGGGGCTTGTGGCTGTCCCTGTCTTCGTGCTCAGTATAGCCCCTGGATGATGGTTTTGTCCTAAGTGGGACCTGAGCTGCCACATTCGACCCAGCAGCCAGGTTTGAAAGCGATGTTTGTGCCTGGTGTTAATTGTGGAGGTGTTCTGCTCTCCACCCCACCCCGGGGAACAGTGTTGGCACCGTCCCTTCCTCCTGGAGCTGATGGATCTGTGTTATCAGTGATACCCAGCCAGCCCTGGGGATGCTGGGCACCACAGCTTGGCTGGCCAGTAGCTCCAGCATCATCCTCTGGTGATGGGGAGGTTCAGAGAAGTCTTGCAAAGCCCAACAAGTTCTGTTTGACTTGTTTGCCCAAGAAATGAGAGCTGTTGGAGGGAGAAGTGCCAGGGAGGTAGGTTGCATGGGGCCAGGCTGCTCTCACCCTTGGGGGGGAATGTAGGGGAGGCTGAAGTCAGGAGATGTTCAATATATTTAGGGTGAATTAAATACAGGGCATCAGTGCAGAAAACAGCTTTACATGTGGAAACCATGAGCAGGGACAGGTTGGAGCCAGGGGGCTTGAGGACATTTAGCCCTGTATGGTGGTGCCCTTCATCTCAGCTGCATGCTAATTGCATCTCATTAGCAAATACTGCCAGGCCTTGCTGCAGCTGCAAAAGATTTAGTGTCAGGCCAGGGAAGATCTCTCTCTCCTGGGTGTGATGGGTAAGATGCTGACCACCAGCCCATGCTTTAGGCAGGGGAAGGTGAGCAAGGTCCTGCCTTTGGTTTCCCAGAGCATCATAAACTCCTCTCTGCAGTGCCAATAATAATAAATAAAAACAAAACCCCAAACCCAGCCTCATGGAACAAGGAGGTGATGGCAAAAGCTTTGGTGGAACATGGAGGAGTGCCAAGGGGAAGGCAACAACATCAGTCTGGATTAAAGGCAACGGAGCCATGCTTAGATGCAAAGATTATGTGAAAGTCCTGAATAATGTGGAATAAAAGGGACTGAAAGATCATTAAAATTAATCTGAGATTAATGGGAATGAAAATGCAAGACTGCTGAGCCAGTCTTAGCTGCTGTCAATTGAACTTATTTCAGCTGAGAAATAAGACTATCAGATTTGGAGCATAATGATAAGGATAAGGGAGGAGATCTCTTAAGCCTCTAAGGAGACCCTGCAAAGTGCTCCCAGCCCTTCTCCAGCCTCCCTGGTGTCCCTGTCTCATCCCTGTCCCTGCAGGCAGGTTAGTACCTGGGATGGAACCCTTCTTCATGGGGCTGAGCAGTGAAACTCCAGAAACCCCAAACACCTGCCTTTTTGAACTATTTATCTGCTCTCACAATAATGATAATATACAGGAAACAAAACTTTGCCCATCAGCACAATGTGTGGGGCTTCTTTTTTTTCCAGGGGAGGGGGCAGAATTTTTGTGGAGGGTGAGATGTGGAAGGCAACCGGGGCTGTGGGGAGGGGGAAGGGGTCTCAAGTTAAAATTAATGGTGTGAGAGCTACAATGAGTTACATCCGAAAAGGATCTGGCAGGCAGGATGGATTTCCAGAGAGGGGGGCAAAAAAAAAACCCCAAAACCAACCCACAGCAAATATGTAGTGGCTTTCTTGCAAAAATATGGTTTGGATTAAAAGAGTTATGCTTAAAAATGAAAAAAAATTAATACTGTTTTTAAAACATCTCAGGGTAACACTCGGGATTGAGCTGGATTTGGGGATGGTGTGGTGGGACTGTGTTTTCCCTGATGCTGAATGTCCTTCCCCAGCCTGACCATCACCCTGCCCTTCCTCCTGGGTACTGGTGGGGATCTGGCCTGTCCTCGGTGTTGTTTGATGCTGTGGGTTGGAAATCAGTGGGATTCGAGGAAGCTCAGGATATTACAGCATCAGAAGCAGCATAATTAGAGGCAGATCTGCGATTGCTGTAAATTGTCTTAGCTTCATTGAAGTCAACAAGCTTTGAAGTGGCTGGAGGTATGATAACTTCCACCAGCTGAGGATCTGCCAACGGCTTGGGGGGTGTTTGCAGTCAATTACTCATCCTTGTGGCCCCCAGTACTGACCAGACACATCCAAGCACCTCCAATTGTCCCAGGAATATTAAGGAAATGGATCCTAAATAGTTACCTGAAGCTGAGAGGGTGAAAATTGGATGGAGGGAGGGAAATGCTTACTTCGATTGAGCAAACTGAAATGCAGCCTCCCCTGGAGGGCTGGGAGACTGGGGCAGGGGGAGGACGGATGGATGGACAGGGAGTACCAAATCAATGTGATCCCAGGATGGTTAAGAAAGAAACCAATTTGTTTGTAAACAGGAAAAGTGGCACATTCCACCTGGGTATGGTCCTGGTTTAGTTGGTTTTGGGTTTGTTGGTTGTTTTTTTTTTTTAAATAAAAGCCTTTACTGGGAAGTTTTTGGGCATTTTGAAAAACTAACCTGGAGGCTGGAAAGGTGTTTCCAATAGCACTGTCTCTATTTTCCAGATAACTCATCCAGTCTTCCTTTTTTTTTTTTTTGTTTTTTATTGCCTGTGAAATCTCCCTGTAAGAGGAACTCATATAACAACCAAAAGAGCAAAGCCTCACTGAGGTTTTTCTGCCTTTCTCCCGTCCCCTTGTGCTGTGGGTTAGTTTATTCCTGCCAGGCTTTGCAGCGATGCTTTTGGGCAAGGGGATGAAGCTCCACCAAGGCAAGGAGCAGGTATTTTCACAGCCCAGTGTCAGAATGTGGCTGATGCCCACTCAGAAATGTGGATGTCTATGTCTGTCATTTTCCCCCAGTTTGAACTGTCCCTGTATGTCCCTGCAGCATGCTACGGCCACCAGCCAAAGCAGACTGCCCCTTGTGAAAAGTTCACCTTGCCAAAAATCTCTCTTTTCCCTGATTTTCATGGAGAGCTCATCACTGCTCTGCTGTGGTGTCTCTGCCTTCAAGCTCCTGCTCAGACCACGAGGGCAAATGACTGCGGAAAGCTTAAATTAGCCATATTGCATGGGAATGCAGGCTCCAATCAGACCCTCGCTGCTTGTTCCTCCGCACAAAGCATAGAAATTCATCCCAGATGGATAAATAAGCAGTCAGCTTTCATGGAGAAAACTGTGTATTCATTTTGCTGCTGCTGCTGCTGACTAATTTCTCATAGACATTCCTTCCTATGTATTGAGCAAGCATCTTCCCGCATCCCTCCCATGCACTGTTAAGCAGGAGAAATTATATCATCCCAGTTCTAATTTGTGTTTAGTCATCCTAGCTCCTTTTTAAATAGGCTGATCCAATCAAACTGGGGCTCGGTGGTGGAGGGGAGCCAAAAATCTGGAGACCTACTGCCAGGGCTTCGTGTTCTGAGTGGTTGGGATGCGGTATAAATGGATCAGATACCCGGTGGAGAGAGACGTCTCCTAGAGACAGCCGATTATTCCAGCTTCCATCAGCCCTGGGTTGGAGAAGGCCAGTTAGCATCTGCTCCAGTCAGCAGGCTGTGGCTTTTGGAGTTAATTTTGGTGGATGGGGCAAGTTCTGGCACCGCAGGTTGAATTATCAGAGAAGAGCGGCGTCGATGGGGTGCTCCCTGCACCGATGGTGATGGGTGGCAGGGTGGTGGGGCTGGTGGAGCCCAGGCAGACGCTGCAGCTGGGGCTGGTCCCCAGCTCCTTCCTCCGGCTCCTTTCCCACAGCCCCGGGTATTGTCTCAGTGGCTGCTGGGGCCGGCTGGGACTGGCCAGCCCCAGCAGAGCGCCCACGGCTTTTGGTTCTCATTCTTTAGGAAAAAGAAAAAAAAAAAAAAAAAAAGAAAGGAAAAAACCNNAAAAACAGAAAGGAAAAAAACCCAATTAAGTGCAAAATAAAGAAGTTTCTCCATCTGCCTCCCTGTGGGGATATCAGGGTCCTGTCGTGGGGTTGGGTGGGTGACCTAACACACTAGGTGGTGACCTCAAAGCCATCGGGATGGCTGAGAGATTCACCCTGTCCATCATCCCTCTTGTTAAGGGGATGATCTTTCTCACTCCACCAGTGAGATACTGGTGGGGTCTGTGCTCCCTGGGGTTTCTCAGGCTGGACCCAGCAGCACCCTCGGAACCCAGCCATGGAAAATCTGGCTCCTGGCATTCCTTGTGTTCTCTTTGGAGGGAGGTTGGAGGACCACCTTCAACAGGGGCTTCTCCAGCCTACTCACTTTCTCATGAATGCATTGGGAGGGGGGTGTGTGTCTTACATTCCCATCGTGGGACTCGGTGAGTAAAGTAGGTTTGGGATTAGTGGATGTGAAAGGTGTTATCACCCCCTTCTCTCTTCCTCCATCCCATTGCTCTTTCCCTGTCTCCGTTTTCAGTTACTTATTAGCAAATGCTCATTTGAGGAAGACTGATAGCAGCGCAGGTTTATGTCTTATTATTTTTTATCCAATGTTTTCCTATATGTCAGGAACACATGGTGTATTTCCAAGGGAGAAAATATGTGCTACAGTCTAAAATTTATCCATTCAAAGATGACATTTAAAGCCAGGGTGGGTCAAGCAACCTCCTGGAAGGCTGGTATCAATTTTAACCTGGTATTCTGTTATTACACAGGTGCAAGTTCTTAAAACAACTCAGGAAATGAAAAATAGGGAAGACATCAGGCTAGAAGATTGCCACTTGTTCTGAAATTTGCATGGGGAGAAAGGGCAGTGCTCGGCCAGCTGAATCCTGTACAGGACAAGGGAGGGGGGGGCATTAAGATGGGTTTGGAAAACCCGGAACAGGCAGGAGGATTTGGGAAAGGATGCTGAGACATCAGGAAAGCATGGTGTTGCTAAAGAAGAAGTTGTTTCCTTTGGAGATGCTCCATCCCACCACGTGGAGTCTCTTAAGGGTTTATAAAGGCTTCACTTCCTTTCAGCCCTTTCCTCCCTGAATCTAACAGCAAAAGCCAAGCAAAAGGGCTGGGACAGGCCAAGACAGGGGATGGTGGGGTTGTCTCTGGAGGCAGGACACCAAGGAGAGCCTGATGAGGAGAACAAGGCTGATGGCTAGAGGGGCAGAAGGTGCGCAGGCAGGTGGAAGGGGCACACTGAGGATGGAGAAATGCTCTGAGAGTGGAAAGAAAAGGCAAAGGAGGTGAGGAAATGGAGAGTGGAGAAGGGGATGGAGGCTGCAAGAGCAGATGAGTGAGCAGAAATTAGGAAAAGCAGCCTTAAAAGCCTTGCCAAGGAAGCATTGCTGCCAGGTAGTGTGGGCAGCACCCATCAGTCACCCTGGGGAGCTGTGGGTAAAACTTAGAATCATAGAATGGTCAGTTCAGCAGCCCTTCAGCTGACTGTCATGATTCCTGAGGGGAAAAAGATATTATTTTTTTGTAAAAGTCATTAAAACACCCAAATACCTGTCGGTTACATCCTGCTAATCTGGAGGGAGTTTCAAAGTAAATTCTCTGAAATTCTCACTGTTTAGGGCCAAAGGCAGCCATTGACAATGGAGCCAGAACCTGCTGTTTGTCAGCGCTGCAAGGTCAGGAGAGCACTCCCAAAGCTGAGAGTTACCCCAGGATAAAGTTGGGGAGGGGGAGGCTGAGCCCAGCCTCAGGATAAAAATAGCCACTTAGACCCACTGCTGATATCAAATAGTTCATCTGCAGTTCAAAGAGTAAATCTCCCAGCCCCAGAGGTGAGCCTGCCCTAAACCCCCGAGCAGATTTCTTCTTTCATACTCAATCCCAAATACTTAATTTTGTCAGTGGTGGTTTGAAAAAATGGAATAAAAAAAAAAAAAAAAACCCAAAAAAACCCAAACAACCCCATGAGGTGGGTTGATCTAAAGCAGAGCAGGAAAGGTGTGATGTGCACATCGGCCCAGCATGACTGTATGTGTCTGTCCTCAACAAGCTCATGCCTAAGGAGGGGCAGGGGATGCACCCTCAAACCTGGCTGCTTGCTGGGCAGCCCCTGTGACCCTCTGCCCCTTGTCCTGCCTGGACTTGAGGAGTAAGGAAGCATCAACAACAATTAAAGCTAATGGGAAACAAATGGTCCATGGATTTCGGTGGGAGCTTTATGAGAAAGTCGGAACTGGATTCAAAGGGTTTGTCTTACATTTTGTCTTAACTCCTGGCTCTGCATCCCAGCTTGTTCTGATTTTATCTAAATCTGGTCTTAGTTTGTAGAGCTGTGAGATTTGTCCAGCTTAAGGCTCGGTTCCTGTCTCCTGCTTGCCCGTAGCAGACAGTAGCCCTGGGGCTGGCAAGAGGATGCTGGGCAAGGGTTGCCACCGAAGAGCAAGGAGGAGTAAAGGACAGGATTGGTGCTGCTGATGCATCGCTCCCCACCATCCACAGCCATTAGAGTCTGGTACCAATTAGTGCTGGCTTCCGGCAGCTCTACGCGTGATCCAGGATGAGACACACAAAGAGCAGCACCAGCGTGGGGGCTGTCTGCTGGGAGGAATCCCAGCTTGCTTTTGGCTTCCCACAAAGAGCTGGGGAAACTCTTTAACGCCTGGATTCGCCAGAGCCGGGAGCATCCCAACAGCCACTGCCCAGGGATGTGGCCCCGGGGACCTGTGGGACCCCCAAGCACCTGCAGCTCAGGCAAAGTGCAGGGTCTGCAGAAAACTAGCACCACAGAAGCCAAAAGGATGGCTCCTTGCATGGCTATGACTGCTTTTCCTTCCTAAATTATGGTACATGCAGTGCCTGCGTGGCCACTGCTGAAGGAAAGTTCTGAGCAGGGAGCTGCCTAGGGCATTAAATCACAGCCCTCCACTGCAGCCAGGAACTGGCAGCAACAGCAGCAAATTGCTCGTTAGACTAATTGCATCCTCCATGTTTTAAGTGGAGGAAGAGATTAGAGTATCTATAGAAATATAGAACTTTTATTTGTATATGTGTGTAGAAGGCACTCGGCACAAGAAGGACATGGAGCTGTTGGAGTGGGCCCAGAGGAAGCCATGGAGATGCTGGGAGGGCTGGAGCCCCTCTGCCATAAGGATGGGCTGAGAGAGCTGGGGTGACCAACTCCAGGGAGACCTTTGAGCCCCTTTCAGTCCCTAAAAGGGCTCCAGGAGAGATGGGGAATGGCTTGATGCTGGGGATGATGGGGAGACTGAGATGGGATGTGGGGAAGAACCTCTCTGGTGTGAGGGTGGTGAGAGCCTGGCCCAGGTTGCCCAGAGAAGCTGTGACTGCCCCATCCCTGGAGGGGTTCAAGGCCAGGTTGGAGGGGGCTTGGAGCAATCTGGTCTGTGGCCCTGAGTGGTCTTTCTATGACTCTGTGATGGCCTTTAATGTTCCTTCCAAACCATTCTATGACTCTGTGAAACTATTTTTTTGCTAGGATTTTAACAGCAGCTAACTCCAAGCCACCTATACAAGACTATAAGCCTATGGCTACCAAACTGTATAGATGTGTCAACTAAAACACATGTTTCTCAGCTGATGGTTGGTGGGTCTGGAGAAGGATGAGGCTCCCACAGCCGGCTTGTGTAATTATTTTTCTGAAAAAGCCAAGTATCCTTCTTCAAGAAGTTTATCAGAAGTTATTCCACATCAAAGGCTGATGTTCCTCTATCACACGAAGATTTTTGCAGGCATAAAAACCCAGCATGAGTAAGGATATTTCAACCATTTTACTCCAGAAATTGCTTCATAAATGAAATATGTAAGAGACTATATTTATAGTAGAAAGAACAACTCTCTCGGGATATGAATAGCATTATACCATATCATGTAATTAAAAGCTGAATATGACTAACACATTCCCATACAGATGTATCACAGCACTGGTGACCATGTGGGATATGAGGAGAAAAAAGACCCAGTTAAAGAAACCACAAATTCCAGGGGTGGGAGTGTGAGGAGGGGGATAATGGAGCGCTTTGCAATCTCTTTTTCTTCTTTTTTTAAAGTCTCTTTGCAAGAGCATGAACAAATGAAAAGCATTATGTAGTGCCTTGCCCACCAGAGACCCAGTGGTGGCTGCTGGACCCCTGGGGTGTGGGGCATCCCCACACCTGCCCAGCTTGCCCAGAAGGAGTTATAAGGAGAAAATGGCAAATAAGGGCCAAATCCTCCCCCCCCCATCCCCCCAGATCAAAGGTATCACCTTGCAAAGAGGCTAGAAATTTGGAGGAAGGTTGGAAGGTGCCCTCAGAGTGGTGGCTTTGGGTGCCTATGGAGCCGAGCGCTTGGGGCTCTGAGCCCAAACAGAGTGAAGCTGATGGGTGTGTGGACCATGACCCCATAACAGCATTGGGATGGGGCCTCTGAAGTGAAGGAGGTGTTAAAATATGGGCATGGCCAGGAATTCACCTCCATAGGTCTCTTCTCCACCAGCAGATACAGGCTGGACAGGATCTCTCTGCATTACCCTTTTGTCATTCTGGATCTCCTCGAGCACTGCTGTGTAAAAGCCTGATTGTCCAACACCAAATTGGCTGCTCAAGAGAGACAATGGGTGTTGAAAGAAATAAAGGAAGGGAAAACAGTGTAAAATAAATCCATAAATTAGAAGGGGGAGACAAAGTTTTCTTTTTTTTTTGTATGTTCTTCTGCAGTCTTTTTATGTACTGGAAAGCAAGCATCACGTTTTCTCTAGGATCACTTTGGCAGTCTCCATGCTCTGTGTGCAGCACTGCCGTGTTCTCCTGGACTTCTGGTCTGCTTCAGAAGGATTCGGTGCCCAAATCCAGATGCTGTTCTCCAGCTGAGATCTTATCTAGGGGATAAGGGTGGATGTTTTTCTCATGCCTTAGGAGCGGCAGGGCTCTGTGTGTGTCCCCCACTGCTCGGCATGGGGTTTTCCTTCTCCCCAGCAGAGCAGCACTGGGTTGTGTGCTCAGCATGTGGTTGGAGGAGACCTGTCCTCTGACCCACAGCTTCCCCAGATGCTAGCCAACCCCTTGAGTCATCTGTGTCCAGACCATAGCTCCAACCTATGAAAATCGGTTTGAATTCTGACCTTGGTTTAGGCTTCCTGTGCATTCCATACCCCCACACCATGGGGAATTTGGGGTACAGGCTCCTCATGTTAATGGTCCTCAAATACATCCTTGGGGATGGTTCTTCAGCCTCCACCTGCTCCGTAGCATTTTTCTCTAGGAACTCTCGACTCCCAGTCCCTGCCAGAGTGCAGACATATGACATCCACAGCTTCTCCATGGTGTGTGAGGCCTGCTGCCCTGCTGGAGGGAGAAATTAGATTGGTTTGACATGATTTATTCCTGACAAATCCATGTAAGTTGTTACTCATCTCCTTGTTCCATAGACTTAAAATTTCTTTGATTAATTGCTCAAGTACTTCTCTGCAACTTCATGCTCAGCTGATGACTCCAGGATATCTATCTGTTCTTCCTCTTTTGTTTTTTTAAGGATAGAAATTCTGTCTTCTCTCTTTGGGATTTCTGGTAACTCTGCAGTTCTGAGGACTCAAGTTCTTGGAGAGAATTACCAAGACGTGTGTGCTGCCATTTGCCAGCCCTCCCAGGGACCCGGCACAGCCTGGGACCGGGTCCTGCATCCCTCTGCATGTGGCTCACTCGGTCTTTCTCCCCCCTCTGCCCACGCAGAGTTAAATTATAAAGCTTTGGAAGCAAATCAGATGCCTTAATGACACATCCCTACTCTTATTTATAATATGTTCTTCTGCTCTGATCACACATACTTGTCTGAAAGGCATTGTAAATCAACGTGCCCTAATCCAATCTTGTGTTAATTAATTCTTCCACTTGCCTTCTACTTAGGGGAAACAGAAGAATAGATGTAAAAACCATGATAGCGATGTTGGAGTGGCTGATTATTATTCTTTACAATAGTGTATTGATAAGAAAATGAGCATGTTCTTTTCCCATTTGCAGCACAACCTTGGGCAGGAGTTTGTTATATTAGAAAAAAGCAATTTGAAAAAATTGCTCCCTGGCTCCTGCACAGCCACTTGAAAATTGATTTATTTTGGGGTTTCCACAGCTGTGTGTGGGTTTCCACAAGACTTTATTTTGTGTTATTAAATCTGGCCGTTGAAATGTTCCTTTGATTTAATGTGAAGTGTGTTTTATTTGATAATTCCTTATAGATATGGAGGGGAGGTCTTGCCGAAGCCGGAGAGGAACAAACAAATAAATAGATAAAGGAATGGCTCAGTGGCTCTGAAGTACCCATGTGAGATGCCCTGGCTGTCCCTCGGGGGCTGGAGACATGTGGGGACTGCAGTGGGGGGGGCCAGGGGGACCTGGCAGAGGAGGGATGTGCAGCCACAGCCACCCCCAGCATCCTTGGGCAAGCAGCAAAAGGGAAAACCAGAGCAACTCCTCACTGGCTGCATCTCCAGGATGGAAATCTACTTTGGGCAGAGAAAGTCCATGCTGGGGGGGGTGAATTTTGGGGCAGTTAAAGTCCTGTTTTGTGGGTCTTGTCCCAGCCAGGCTCTTGTTCCTCCCCAGCCTTGTGCTCTCACCCATGCCCATCTCCACCCCCAGCACCAGGCAGTGCCCTGAGCCAGGCCAGACAAGGGCCCGGCCTGGCATCTAAATGCAATTAACATAAAATTAAAAAAAAAAAAAAGAAAAATGTTTTCCTTAGCAGAATGAGGCAGGAGGAGCTGCAGCCTCCTGCTTTTATTATTAAATTCGCATTTTTGTGCCTTAAACTCTCACTGCTTGTGAGGGCTGACGCCAGCTTCACCTCCCTGTGGGAGCTCTCGGGGCTTTCCTGAGGATGTGGCCCCCACTCAGTGCTGCCCCAGCACCCACCCTCTGTAGGGCATTTTCCCATGGAAAGGTGAAAATCTGCTCCAGGTTTTTTGTCTTAGTAACCACATCACTTGCCAAGCACTCCAGTTGACTTCTAGCGTAGCATCTTTTTTTTCCTGAAAATACTCATTTTAGGATGATTTTCCATTCTTTTTTTTTTTTTATTTTCCCTGCTGGTTTCACCTCAGCCATTTTTCCTCCCAGGAACACTGTCCCCAGCTCAGGGAACTGCTGGAGAGGGTATAGTAAAGGGCTACAAAGGTGATGAGGGGCCTGGAGCATCTCTGTGGTGAGGAAAGGCTGAGGGACTTGGGTCTTTGGAGTCTGGAGAAGAGAAGGCTGAGGGGGGATCTGATCAAGGCCTAGAAATCCTTGAAGGGTGGGTGTCAGGAGGATGGGGCCAGGCTTTTTTCAGTGGTGCCCAGGGACAGGACAAGAGGGAACGGGCACAAACTGGACCATGGGAAGTTCCATCTGAACCTGAGGAGGAACTTGTTCCCTGTGAGGGTGTCAGAGCCCTGGCAGAGGCTGCCCAGAGAGGTGGTGGAGTCTCCTTCTCTGGAGACATTCAAACCCCACCTGGAGATGTTCCTGTGGGACCTGCTGTGGGTGGCCCTGCTTTGGCAGGGGGTTGGACTGGATGATCTCCAGAGGTCCCTTCCAACCTTATAGCATTCTGTGATTTTCAGGGTAGTTTTTGCGCTGATCTAGAACTCGGGAACTCATTGTGTCAGATTAGTAAGGCTGTCTCATACAGCACTGATTTTATTCATTTTTTTTTTTCATTTTCTGGAGTGAGATGTATGGAATCACTCCTTATGCATTAAAAGTCAAATTAAACAATCCTATTTTAATAGTCCCCAAGAGATCATCAACAGGAAGAAAAAACAGTGCTGATGGGGACAGTAAATGCGGTTGTGGCAAATAAAAAAACCAAATACCTCGGCCCAGAGGAGCCCCTTTCACCAAAGGACCATGAGGTGGTTCATAAACAGTAATGAGTGCACACTGGAATTTTTGCCAAAGGTGAAAATTAATCAAAACAATGATATTTTTATTTTGCTGGAGCTGAGCTTAGTCCTAACTCCAGCTCTTCCTTCAATCTGTGCCGGTGCAGAGTCTTCAGCTTCATTGACTCCAATAGGATCCTATTGATTTTAGCTGAGGCACGAACTGGGAGGGCATTATCAAAACCCAGATTCCTTTGATGGCTTGCTGTGCTCTTTAACTTGCCCACCATGAAGATGCAGGACCTTGTCCTGCTCTGGTCTCTCTGGGGCTGAAAGGCACAGCCACCCAACTGACCGGAGCTATGCTCCCACAGAGCTACCAGAGGAGCAGTACCTGGTGGCCAAGTAGCCCGAAGAGATCACAGGCAATTGGGAATGTAGAGGATGCTTTTGGGTACCTCAGAAAATAGTTTTGCAACAAATCACAGATAAAGTTGCTGAAGTTTAGGTTTGAAAAGTTTGTTCTAAATCAAAACAACAACAAAAAACCCAGACATTTCTCCTTCTAGTCACAACAAAAGGTTTGGGACTTTATAATATATTTCCCAAGAAGGCCTGGTTGAATTTCTTGTGAGAGGGATCCCAGAAGAGCTTTGTGGTTTATGATTGTAATGAAAATCTTAGTCACCTTAGCTAGCTCTTGAATTACAATCCTAATTTATGGACAGTGTTCTCCTGTATTTTCATTTAACAGCTCTGCAGATACTAGATTTGGAGCCTGCAGCAGCTGGCGTGGAGGACCCTCCTAATTTATGTTGGGCAGGGTTCAGCCTTATGTGACTCCACTGAAACTCGTTCACCCTTCATTTCCCCTCCTGCTCCGGTTATGCTTCCTAATCTTCTGGTTCCCTCCTCCCATTTCCTTCCTGCTCCAGGCCTTGGCTCCCTGCCCTCTCCCATCTGCCCATCCTTGGAGCGAGCTGCTGGCCTCCTGTCCCCATCCCCTGTCCCTGGAGAAACCACCTTCAGCATTTCCTACATATGGGGGTCCCCGTGGCAGCCTTCCTGGTACCTGAATTCCCTGGTGGATGGGCTCAGGCAACTCAACCTGTCTTTTCCAGTGACTTTTCAAGGCAAACCTCTGCCCGGGGAGGTAGACTGGCACCAAGTGTTTCATTAATAATTGCTAGGGATGGTTTTGGCCTGTTATCTCTGCCCAAGAAGACGCTCCATTCCATCCAGCTGTGTGATATCTCCTCAGCCTGACTGGCTTCATGGCGAGTAAACAGAGCACCCAGCCAAGCCGAAAGGGCTCGTGGTGGCCATGTTCTCTGGGAGATGCTGGGATTCCTGCCAATTGCCGAGTCATTTTGCAAATGATACTGGCTTAGTTTAGCTCTTCAGATGCTCCTCCGTGGCCAAGCCATTCCAAGGCTCTGCCGGACTTTGCAGGAGCAGCCCTGACCCTGCATGAGAGTTTCCAGCTGGGATTCTGCAGGCAGAGAGCATATCCATAGCCCCAGCTCGGAAAAAGATGGGGTTTTAAATTTACTGTCCTAAAGTGCATCATACAGTCAGGAATATCCGAAGTATTCAGGGGTATTTCCACACCATAATCTGGTGTGCAATGAGGGCAGCCCCGTAAGTCCCCTGAGCATCGGCCTTTGGCTGGTCTCTCATCTGAGCCCCCTGTTAGTTCACCATGCTCAAGCTGGTGACAGTGTGATGTGTCTAAATGCCATTTCTAACAGCCATCTGTCTATCTGCAGCGTGGGAAAAGCGACCTGGTCGCTTGTAAAAGGTCTGGTACAGCACAGAGAGACTCTTGCATCCCAACAAGGAACTTCGGTGGCTTACAGCAACTTCCAAATTTCTTGAGAGTAAACCTTCATTAAATCCAGGGGAGTTCTTTAAAACAATCTAGGAGCTTGCATTTGGGTTTTTTTCTGGATTTATCCTGGCCTTTACTATACTCTCTTGTCTCTGTGTTGTGGTGGCTGGTTCAAGTTCAGCCAGAAGGTGCAGGACATCCAGCTCCCTGGGCTGCCTCAGATGATGGTGGCAGGTACCTGACACGTGCCCATGAGTTGGGGTTATGCAGATACGAAGCTGCTTGGATTCATAGGATCATAGAATGGTTTGGGTTGGAAAGCACCTTAAAGACCATCTAGTCCACCTCCCCTGCCATGATCTGGGACATCTTCAATTAGACTTGGTTGCTCCAAGCCCCCTCCAACCTGGCCTTGACCCCCTCCAGGGATGGGGCAGCCACAGCTTCTCTGGGCAACCTGGGCCAGGCTCTCACCACCCTCACACCAAAGAACTTCTTCCCCAGATTTCATCTCCATCTCTCCTCTTTCAGTGTCAAACCCTTCCCCCTCATCCCGTGGCTCCTCTCCCTCATCGAGAGTCCCTCCTCAGCTTTCCTGGAGCCTCTTCTTTCTTCTCTTTTCTTTCTCCAGGCTGGAACCAGCCCCCCCCCCAACTCTCCCAGCAGAGGGGCTCCAGCCCTCCCAACATCTCAGTGGCCTCCTCTGGCCCCACTCCAACAGCTCCATGTCCTTCTGCTGTTGGTGGCCCCAGAGCTGAAGGCAGCACTGGAGGGGGGGAGGTTGTCTCCCCAGACCAGAGGGGCAGAATCCCCCCCTACCTTGCCCCACTGGCCACGCTGCTGGGGAGCCTGGGATGTGAGGGTGTTTCTGGGAACCTCCTCTGCCCCTCACAACCCAGTGATCTGTCTGTGCCTGCTCCCCAGGTCTGCTGGCGTCTGCCCTGGAGCTGGGATGTGGATGTCGTGCGCAGGGGCAGCGGCCGAGGCGCGTGGAGCAGGGCAGAGCGTGACCTCTAGGCTCATTAAAATGCGCTGACCTAATTTAACTGATGGATCGCTGGATTTAGATGGGCTGCCCACGGAATAGGCTGGCACTGACCAGATTAACTACAATTATTTGGGATTTACAGAGACTGTTTGCAGAATGAACTGGCACTGAGCAGATTAACCAACTAAAATAATTTGGGATTCAGGCAGACTTCCCACAGCAAATAGACTGACACAAATAAAATTAAGAGAGGACCAGGGGAAATACATTTGTTCTGTTTATTCATTGCAGTTAAAATTTCTATATTCCCTCTTTCCACCCATCTCTCTCTTACCTTGTCCCCCAAAACAAATAAAAGGTATTAAGTATATGGAGCGATCAATCCTGCCTACCATCTCCACCGTGATCAAACACAATAAGAAAACAATTACAGATGGGTCGTTTACTCCAACATACTTGCAATCTTTTGATTTTATTTGTTGCTGCAGTTGCCCTTGGAAACGGTGAGCACGCCCTGCTCTCCTGCCTGCAGTCGCTAAACGATGCTCCTTTGCCTCCTGGCATGCAGCGTTATGACCTTGATTTATGCCCTGGGACCAATTGGGAGCTTGGGACTGGGATCTGGAGAGCGATGGGGAGAGGGGAGGGCTGAGGAGGTGGGTGTGGAACTCCCCCAGCCCCATGGGTGCGCTTGGCTGAATCTTTGAAGGATGATGCCTGACCCAGGGACTGATGCTGTTGGGTCCCATCCCCGGAGGGAGGGGACGCAGTGGTAGGAGGGGTCAGAAATGGTTGTTTCACCCCAAATCCTGTGCCAGGGTGATGTACAAGAGCGTGGTCTAGACCCCAAACTGCACACACTGCAGTTCTGGCTCGAGGGATGCAGCCACCTCATCTCCCTCCAGTGCTTTGGCCCCTGGGGACCAGCATTTGGCACTTTTTCTCTCTAAGTCAAATTTTCTTCTTGTGCTTGTGCCAGGATTCTCTTTATTCCTGTGGCCCATGTCCCCCCGTGGCTATTTTAACAGCTTTTTTTCTTTTTTTTTGTTTATTTTGGGGTTTTTTTGTCTCCTCTTTCCTTTTACTGCCTTTTTAGTTTTCCTCATTGCATCTTCCTGGGAGGGCATAATCTCAGGCTGCCCATGGGCGCTTCTCCGAAATGACAGGGTGTCTGTGCGTGTTACCTGAGAATTCCTGAAAGGGGTGGGGAGAAAAAAACCCCAAACAATCCCGTGGCACAAAATAGTGGAAATGGTGGCGAGGGCACCTGCAGCCAGACTTGACACTACAGCAAAAACTTCACAGAATTGTCTAGGTTGGAAGGGACCTTTCAGATCACGGAGCATGCGTTGTCGGAGCCGCAGGCATCCCAAGCTGGATTGAGAATAGCATAGAAATAAAATAAAATATAAAATAATGCAAAGCCCCAAGGTAGTTCAGCAGGGGGATGGCAGGAAGGCTGGGGCCAGTTCTCCATCGGCACCGGGCGGCTGCTGGGAATCACAGATGCGTGTCTAAAACCGAGCCTCAGCCTGCTGCATCCCACAGTGCCATCTAGCGCGGTCCTTCCAGCCTGGCGGGACCAGCAGGATGCTGGGGCAACTGGTCCATGCGTGCGGCCAGACACCTATGGGATGGGGACCACATCTCCAGCTTCCCCCTCCACCCCCCCAAGAGTTTGCTCATAGGAAAGCAGCATTTTTCCTTGCTAAACGTACTCGGTGCCGTCATTTTTCAGACTCTCCCATCCCTCCTCGTCGCTCTTGGTTTGGTTTGTAGGGGGGAGATGCGCTTGCCTCCCCCCCCCTCCGTTGGGTGGAAGTGTGGGGCTGTGCTGAGGGGCAGGAGGGAAGGATGCTCTGCTCTTCTCAGCCATGGCACGCTGGCAAAAACACCTTGCCAGGTCCCCAGAGTCCCCTGGCAGGGTCCCCTGGCTGGATAAGCCCTGGTGCCCGCGGCGTGTGCCGAGCTGTGGGATGGCAACCGGCAGAAAGACCTGGGAGGACGAGTCAGTTTGTAACCTCTTCCCGAGTCTGTTTTAAACTTCTAAATGCCACCATAAATGTAGTCAGGCATGTATTTCCATACTGATACTGGATAATAAACACAGTAGGAGCCCAAAGTACCTTGAGGGACATCCTGCTGTGCTTATTATCCTGTACTTCTTGGCTAATTACTAGAGCCTAAACTTTAATACTCATGGATTTGTTTACCTACCACTTTATCAGCTGCTCTGTTGCTGTTTTGCAGCTTCCCCCATGACTGCACTGACATTGCCATGTTTTCCCTCCCGAAGGGCTGTGGGTTTTGGCTGTTCCTGTCCACGTGTGTGGCTCTGGCTCAGGAACCCATCCCCACTGTCCCCACTTCACCTTGGTTGGCTGTGAGATGCTGGCAGGCTCCCTGCTGCCCGGCTGTGGGGCACGCAGAGGCGAGGAAGTCGGATAGAAGCAGTACAGAGCAGAGCTTCAAAGCCACTAACGTCACTTTGGAGCTCAGTTTCCACTCAGGGGTGATGCTGCTGCCTGCTTACCCGAAAAACATCCTTTAGGGAGAGCTGAACTCCTTAGAAACAGGTAGAAGAGGCTGCCCCTGCCCCAACCAGCTGATGAATTGAATCCGAGAGGAAGATGGCACAAGGTGGGGAGCGCTGGGGACCAAAGGGACATTGTCTTAAGAGATGGTGGCCTTGGCACGCTGGTGGAGGAGCAGTGGGTTATGCAGAGGGGGAGGTAGCCCAGGCAGGAGAGGTGATGTGGGAGGCTCATAATGATGGTGGATGATGCTCACCTTGTGTGGGTGATGCTGTTTCACAGGCACCCATGGGTGCTTCAGAGATGTGGCATTGACCTGCAGTGCTGGGGCTGGTTTATACGCAGAAAACAACACACCATGTGGGACCCTGAGAGACCAGGCAGGCAAATAGTGTGTGTCGTGATGAGNAGAAATGGTTGTTTCACCCCAAATCCTGTGCCAGGGTGATGTACAAGAGCGTGGTCTAGACCCCAAACTGCACACACTGCAGTTCTGGCTCGAGGGATGCAGCCACCTCATCTCCCTCCAGTGCTTTGGCCCCTGGGGACCAGCATTTGGCACTTTTTCTCTCTAAGTCAAATTTTCTTCTTGTGCTTGTGCCAGGATTCTCTTTATTCCTGTGGCCCATGTCCCCCCGTGGCTATTTTAACAGCTTTTTTTCTTTTTTTTTGTTTATTTTGGGGTTTTTTTGTCTCCTCTTTCCTTTTACTGCCTTTTTAGTTTTCCTCATTGCATCTTCCTGGGAGGGCATAATCTCAGGCTGCCCACGGGCGCTTCTCCGAAATGACAGGGTGTCTGTAAGTGTTACCTGAGAATTCCTGAAAGGGGTGGGGAGAAAAAAACCCCAAACAATCCCGTGGCACAAAATAGTGGAAATGGTGGCGAGGGCACCTGCAGCCAGACTTGACACTACAGCAAAAACTTCACAGAATTGTCTAGGTTGGAAGGGACCTTTCAGATCACGGAGCATGCGTTGTCGGAGCCGCAGGCATCCCAAGCTGGATTGAGAATAGCATAGAAATAAAATAAAATATAAAATAATGCAAAGCCCCAAGGTAGTTCAGCAGGGGGATGGCAGGAAGGCTGGGGCCAGTTCTCCATCGGCACCGGGCGGCTGCTGGGAATCACAGATGCGTGTCTAAAACCGAGCCTCAGCCTGCTGCATCCCACAGTGCCATCTAGCGCGGTCCTTCCAGCCTGGCGGGACCAGCAGGATGCTGGGGCAACTGGTCCATGCGTGCGGCCAGACACCTATGGGATGGGGATCACATCTCCAGCTTCCCCCTCCACCCCCCCAAGAGTTTGCTCATAGGAAAGCAGCATTTTTCCTTGCTAAACGTACTCGGTGCCGTCATTTTTCAGACTCTCCCATCCCTCCTCGTCGCTCTTGGTTTGGTTTGTAGGGGGGAGATGCGCTTGCCTCCCCCCCCCTCCGTTGGGTGGAAGTGTGGGGCTGTGCTGAGGGGCAGGAGGGAAGGATGCTCTGCTCTTCTCAGCCATGGCACGCTGGCAGAAACACCTTGCCAGGTCCCCAGAGTCCCCTGGCAGGGTCCCCTGGCTGGATAAGCCCTGGTGCCCGCGGCGTGTGCCGAGCTGTGGGATGGCAACCGGCAGAAAGACCTGGGAGGACGAGTCAGTTTGTAACCTCTTCCCGAGTCTGTTTTAAACTTCTAAATGCCACCATAAATGTAGTCAGGCATATATTTCCATACTGATACTGGATAATAAACACAGTAGGAGCCCAAAGTACCTTGAGGGACATCCTGCTGTGCTTATTATCCTGTACTTCTTGGCTAATTACTAGAGCCTAAACTTTAATACTCATGGATTTGTTTACCTACCACTTTATCAGCTGCTCTGTTGCTGTTTTGCAGCTTCCCCCATGACTGCACTGACATTGCCATGTTTTCCCTCCCGAAGGGCTGTGGGTTTTGGCTGTTCCTGTCCACGTGTGTGGCTCTGGCTCAGGAACCCATCCCCACTGTCCCCACTTCACCTTGGTTGGCTGTGAGATGCTGGCAGGCTCCCTGCTGCCCGGCTGTGGGGCACGCAGAGGCGAGGAAGTCGGATAGAAGCAGTACAGAGCAGAGCTTCAAAGCCACTAACGTCACTTTGGAGCTCAGTTTCCACTCAGGGGTGATGCTGCTGCCTGCTTACCCAAAAAACATCCTTTAGGGAGAGCTGAACTCCTTAGAAACAGGTAGAAGAGGCTGCCCCTGCCCCAACCAGCTGATGAATTGAATCCGAGAGGAAGATGGCACAAGGTGGGGAGCGCTGGGGACCAAAGGGACATTGTCTTAAGAGATGGTGGCCTTGGCACGCTGGTGGAGGAGCAGTGGGTTATGCAGAGGGGGAGGTAGCCCAGGCAGGAGAGGTGATGTGGGAGGCTTATAATGATGGTGGATGATGCTCACCTTGTGTGGGTGATGCTGT
>VXBJ01006979.1:58550-72999 GCA_013400055.1 Nycticryphes semicollaris
GTGGGTTGAGGAGCCCCAGGAAGGAGGTGGATGAAGGAGCCAGTGGAAGAGAAAGCCCACTGTCCCCAGAGATGCCAGAAGCCACCCCGGCTTCCTTGCAGGAATGTAAAGGCTACTGCCAGCCCATGGGAGGCCACCCCAGGGCTGTCAGTGGTCCTTGCTGTCCCTTCTCCTTCAGCTGGCAAGCCAGGCATGGCCACGCCACCCCATTTCGCTGACAAAACTCAAAAGCATTCATGTCCAATAAATTGGATTATTGCCCTTTTGTTGGATTAAGATGAATGACTTTCCAAATTCTTGGCCTGTTTACTTTGGCTGCGCTCAAATCCTGTGAACTCGGCTTCTGATAACCATGTTAGAAAGAGGGATATGTGGAAAAAAGATTGAAATAGAAATGTGTAATCACCAAATGGCTTTCTGGTTGGCTTTTGTTTTATGTCAGAGCTCAGAGTCTGTCCATAATTACCTTCATTACTCTTGACCTGAGAAACAAACTCAAAGGCACTTTTTCAAAGAGATTAACAAGAGGATTTCTGAAGGAAGAGAAGGCATTGCAAACCATGCTCGTGTCTGTCCTGCACAAATTGAATCAAGCGTCTGTGTGGCCTGTCTGTCTGTCTGTCTGTCTGCCACCCGCCTGGCTTCGTCCCCACGTAGGGCAGAGGGCTCCCAGAAAACCTCCTCCTGTGGCCCCAGTGCTGCGAATCTGCTTTCAGGTGCCAAATTCCAACCGCTGAGTCGTGTCTCCAGCCGGAAAGGCCCAATTTTAGATCCACAAACCAAGCTGCGTCCTCCACCTCCTTTCCCACGGAGCCAGCTCAGCCCCTGGCATGGAGCATTGCGGGACCAGGCACAGGCTGCTTTTCCCTCGGGATGCACAGCCCCTGGATCTGTCCCTGGCTCCAGGAAGGTTGACACTGCCCCCAGCCACCCTTTGCCATGTTCTCACACCCAGAGGGTTGATGGAGAGGCTCGAAGAGCTTTGCAGAGCAGGTGAGAGCAGTGTGAGGGCAGAACAAACCCCTGGCAGCACCTGAACCAGGCAGAAAGGTTGCAGGAGGCCAGGTCTACCTGGCAAGCAGCCCCCCACCCTCTCCCCTGCCCCGTGCCCAGCTTGGCCAGCTGTACTTTCCCCTCCTGGGTCCCACCTGCCTTTTCTGGAACTGCTGGGGCCGGGGTGAAGGGGGGACAGGACACACAACCAGGCTTAGAGCTGAGCAGAGAGCTCCCAGAAGGTCTCTCCTGGTAAATTCCAGCTATTTTCAGGTCATTTCCTTCTTTTCTCCCAGCCTAGCTCTGGCTTGGCTTTGCTGGGCACCACCCAGCCCACAGAAGCCGCAAGGCTCAGATCTCCCAGCTTGTTATTTCCCTTCTGCTTTTTTTACCCCCTGGAGAGCATCCTGCCCCAAACAGCCACAGTCCCAGACCCTGTCACCCTGTGCCTCAGTTTACCCCTGCCTTTGGGGACAGGCGAGTTGTCCCTGGGGCTGAGCATCCCTGCCTGGCTGTGCTTTGCACTCTCTCCTCATCCTGCAGAGCCATCCTCCCGTCCCCAGCAAAGCTCCTCTGTGCAGATGGCATCTCTGGAATATCATCTAGTCCTGCCCTAAGCCTCCAGTAAGATAAAGCAGAGCTGGTTGTCCAGGATCATGTTCCAGGCAGCTCTGGAACATCTCCAAGGATGGAGAGTCCACAGCCCCTCTGGACACCCTGTTCCTACTGTTCATCTACTCTCACAATTTAAAAAAAAAAAAAAAAAAAAAAGGCAAAAAATCATAAGAACTATAGTGGGATTGTTTGTATTTTGAGTTGGAAATGACCACTGATATGTGTGTGCTGGTGACTGCGGGTGTTTTGGTGCTGGACCATGAATGTCTGTTTTTGGGAGAAGGTGACCAATGTGCACTGGGACTCCAATTGCAAAGGGTTTTCATGTACTACAGCAGTGTATTTTTATCCCTTTTCAAGTCCTCAGCTCCTGATCTCTCCTCTCCCGGGGCTGCTGCCTGGGAAGTGCTCACATTTGGATGAGGCCACAGCTTGGGAGAGCCACCAGGTAGCCCCCCACCACCCCACGAGCACCCACACACCCACCTCTATGGGCAACAAACCTGGACTGGGGCTCCCTGTGAGCAAAAGTCCATCAAGGGAATTGCAAGAAGTCTCCCCTCTCAGCCCCAGCGAGCTAATTATCAACGGGATGCCCCCAGCTGGCTAATTATCGATGCAAACGAGGGGTCTGCCCAGGAAAGTCTGCTCCCCAGAGGGGCTGAACAGGATGGTGCGCTATTTCGGGGTGGAGGATGGGGGAGTCGAGCAGAGCTGCGAGCAAACTGCAGGCTTTTGGGGAGGAATTTCCACTTACTGCTGGCCATATGTGTGCAGGGAGGAAGGCCACGATACGGCACTTCAAAGCCAGCCAGGGACCGGTGTGGTGCGGGGAAAAAGGTGCTGAGGCGACGCTCCAGCACCAGGGAAACCTGGCAAAAGGGAGGCAACACCATTAAAACCAGCAGAGAAAGGCTTTCAGACAGGGTAGCGCCCGTTACGATTTGTTTTGCAAGAATAGTGCATCTATATTATTTTTTTTTGGGGGGGAGGTGGTGGAAATTAAGCCATCTGCTCACCCTGTTTCTGTTTGGAGAGGAATTAATTACAGGCCATCTCCGTTACTGGAAACAGAACCTGCCTAATGGGTTTATTATCAGAACCTGTTTCTAAAGGGTGTCCCGTCCCCATCTGATGCAGCCTGCTAATTACAAAAGCTGGTTTTGATTAACTGGAGAGGTATTGTGACATCCAGCTTTGAACATCTGGAATGAAAAATGGGAATTCTTTTAAAAAGGAACTGCCCGAGACGGCTAACGAGGCGGTAGGAATACATTATTTCGTTAAAAAAAACCACGAGACCCGCTGAGCTGAGATGTTCACCCAAGCACTCCCAAGACGTGTGCTAATCCTCCCCTTGATGACTGCTTTACCTCCCTCCACATTTGTCTTTATCATTTCCAACACCCACACCCTCCTGCAACAAGGAACGTGTGGTTTTTCTACGCGTCAGGTAAGAAAAAGGCGACCCTGACGCTAATTAATGACTGCGGGGCAAGAGGGGACACGCAACTTGTGTCACACGAACGAGGAGGGCAGAAGGGTGGGCAGGGTGGTGGATGCCAGGGTCTCCCAGGTCAGGATGTCTGAGGGCAGCGGAAGAGCCGGCGAGGAGCAGCTTTCGCGCCGGAGAGAAAACCGAAAAGGCAGCCAGACGCCTGACAAACCGTTGAAAGCAAAAACCACAGAAATTCTTGAAGAAAAGGCTTGTGACACCCACAAGGAAGGAAGTGGGGAAGAACAACAAGAAGGACATTAAAATGTTGGAAATGGCCAGAAAAAAAAATTGAATATCAAAGGGCACCCTTCAGGCAAGGGGGGGGAAACTTCCTTCCTCCCATGCCGTGTGGGAGGTTGCTCTGGTTGTGCCCCATGGCTACGGGCACCGGGGGATTCCTGGCCATGGCAGGGGGGCTGGTTGCCCCTTGGATGGCTGCAGCAGGGATGCAGGACCAGGGTTGTGTGTGGAAGGGCTGGCTCTAGCTCGGGTTTTGGCTCTCTTGGGTTGTATGAGGTGTCTCAGGCCGCCACCTGGCATATGTGACACCAAACAGGACCCGCTGCTTCGTGGAGGTCTCAGCTCTGCAATGAGGATGCCCCAGATGGTACCCAAAGAGCTCAGTACCTGCTCTGGATGTGCCCCTTGAGGACATCAGCCACGACCCTGACTGACCCCATGCTAAGTCTAAAACCCTGCATCTCTGGGTCACAGAGGTGCTGGGAAGGCTGGAGCCCCTCTGCTGTGAGGACAGGCTGAGAGAGTTGGAGGGGTTCAGCCTGGACAAGAGAAGGCTCCAGGGAGACCTCTGAGCCCCTTCCAGTCCCTAAAATGGCTCCAGGAAAGCTGGGGAGGGACTCTTGGTCAGGGAGGGGAGCCATAGGATGAGGGGGAACAGTTTGACACTGAAAGGGGAGATGGAACTGAGATATGGGGAAGAACTTGTTTGGTGTGAGGGTAGCAAGACCCTGGAACAGGTTGCCCAGAGAAGTTGTGCCTACCCCATCCCCAGAGGAGTTCAAGACCAAGCTGGACAGGGCTTGGAGTAACTGTTCTGTTGGGAGGTGTCCCAGCTGATGGCAGGGGCTTGGAACTAGATGGCATTTAAGGTCCCTTCCAACCCAAACCACTTATGATGCCACAATTCTGTGATTTCCATACTGCAAGTGGAGTTTTTGTGCTCTTCTGGTCACCTCTGGCCAAAATCCAGTGACAAGGGCTCCTACACACAGAAACAGAGCAAAGAAATAGCCATAAAGACAGATGGGGTTGGACTAGACCACCTCCAAAGGTCTCTTCCAATCCCAACTATTTTATGAAATAACCATAAAGTCCATCTTGATTGTTTCCAGCTCATCCCTCACGTTCTCTGCCAGACGGAGCAGGACTGGAACAGGCGTCTGCAGGAGCACCTTGCACTGGTGTTGAGTGCCACAGGTATTTTGCTTTAACTAGTTTTTCTTTTTTTTTTCTTTTTTTTCTTTTTTTTTACTCCCAGGAGAGCTAATTACAAACAATTTAATTAAGATCTCTCACTCATTAATGTTCCCATAGTTTGGCAAGTTTGGGTTTGCTCAGCAGGTTGCACAGGTTTCATTCTATCTGTTATCCTCCCATTAACTCAGCCCGTGTCACTGGTGTCTTTGGTTTATCCCCCGTGGCCCCAGGTAGGGAGTTTGATTTCCCCTCAAGTGACAGGTCCTGGGACACCTCTATTTTGGAGTGGACGTCTGGCTGTCACAGGGCCACCTCTTTTCCCAGGGAGGGGACCCAGCAGATGCACCCCCTGCACCCCAGCATCACTCCAGCAAGCACTGAGGAAACACCAGCAGCCGTGGGATGCTGCAGGAATGAGCCTTGGTGTTAAACAAAGCAAACTGATAGAAAACTCTCAATTTGTTAGAAGGGACTAGGAAGGTTAAAAAAACCCAGCAGGTGAGAAAGGATGGGATAGAAGGAAAAGCTGGAACCAGTTCCTTGAGGAACATCAACCTTATCAGCCTAGGGGAAAGAGAAATCTGAGCATGGAGCCCCTGGAAAGCAGGGGGAAAAAAAACCCATCACAAATGACTGAGAAAAGAGAGGAAATGTATTTTTAGTCCATTTAGAAATCTGTTTTGGTTTTGGTTTGAATTAGCTTAAAAATCTGGTTTGGGTTTGGCGAATGCCTTAAGCTGAGCAAGGAGCTCTTGAGCAACCTGCCAGCTCCTCGCCCTGGCCTGGTGGTGACCATGTCTCTGGTGGGACAGCCTCAAGCATCCCTCCTACCCCCGCCGTTGCTGCTGGCTTAATGAACTTTGCTAATTTGGGTGCTGGGTGTTGCCGGACAGGATACACGCAGTGACTTTTTATTTTGTTTGGTTTTTCCTCTGCTTTAACAGTAAGCGGGCAAATGGCATATATATATCTATATCTATTAGATCAGCAGCGCCTGCTCTCACAGCTGGCTGTCAAGTGGAAATGAATACATAAATCAGTAAAAGTGGTCTCGCAGGAGACCATAGGCCAATGGTATTTTATTGTGATTTAATGAAAAACTAAAGCGCTGCGAGCACATGGCCCAATTCTCTTTTCATAACAATTGATTATGGGTTTATACTGGGGGATTTGCTGCTCCTGGTGTGGGGAGGCAGCTTGGCCAACCTCTGCCCTGTCCCACAGCTGAGCCTGGTTGAAATTCGTCAGGAAATGTCTCCACAGCAGAATAAGCCATTAAACTTGGCAGAGAGAGAGTTTTGGTGCACGATGAAATGCTCAGGAGGAACTTCTCCTCACCCCTTGCTGCCAGGCTGGAGGACTGGGATGCTCTGGGGCACACAGGGGCACACGGTGACGGGGGGCTCGGAACTGCTGGTGGTGGTGGGGGGGGTGTGGGTGGTGGCAAACAAATGTCCCATTGCTAGATGCAGGTGATGAAAAAAACGAGTGTACATAAGCATCTTGGTGGGAAAGATGTACCGTCCTTGGTGAGCTGTTGGTGGTTTCTCAGAACTTGTTTATGTCTGTGTAGGAGCTGCCCTTGGAGTAATGCCAATTACTGGGGAAAACCCCAAACAATTATATATACACACACACACACACACACATATATATATATAATAAATATACATACGTATATATACAAACATACTGATGTTTTGACCAGAACTTGCAAGTGAAAGATGTCCCAGTTCAAGGAAATTTCAGGCATCTTTTGTAGGATAAGGATGACAAGGCTGGGTAGGAAAACCAGCAGGAATGGTGCACTCCTGGGTTGACACAGAAACATCTCCAGATGTGCAGAGCTGGGAGACTTTGCTAAAAACCTGTGTGCAGGGGACACTTATGAATTAAGAATGTCCACTGAAACTCCTTCTGGCTCTAGAAGCATCCAGGGGGATGCACTGAAGTTGCACGGGTTGCAGCCTCAGAGAACCTGGAGCACCCTGCGGAGGCGCCTCCATTCTGCGAACAGTTTGAATTCTTAAAGGATTTAAGGGAAAAAAAGATTGAAAAACAAGCCTGGGGTAGAAAAAAAAATTCTTTAAGTGCCAAGATGGCCTGATCTTGGGGTGCCCCAAAGCCTGGTGCCCCGATCTCTCGGCAGGGTCTCGGCCATGATTGACCAGACACAGTGTCTGACCGGGCGCTTAAGGATTTCACCAGGAGATGAGTCTTTTCCACTGGGATATGACTTTATTTCAAACTGAAACGAATTCAAATTGCTGCCCAAAATAATGATGTCAATGCTGCTGAATAATCTCCAGGAAGAGCAATGCACCATGAAAGGGTGGCGAGGGAGTTGCTAAATCCTATAAGCACGCAGAGGGAAAAATAGATGTTCAGGGAGTCACCTGCAGCCTTGATTGAAAAATCAGAGTTACATTAAGATTTTTCCTATTTAATTATCTCACAGATAATATCACTTAGATTGAGTTTCATATCTGAGCAAATGAGTTGTGCCACCATTATTAAAACCTACTTAGGAAACTCAATCAGCGAAAACTACCACTTTGAGGCTTAACCACGTGCTAGGAACAGAACGGGGGAGGTTGGCTTTTTTTTTGACTTACTTTCTTTTTGGAAAATGAGCTAAAGTAACTTTCTGATGTAGATAAACGTAACATGAGCGAATCCGAATTACCCCTGCTTTAGAAATGACCCTTAGCATCACCCCACAAAGTTGGGCTTGAGAAACTGAACGAGGTCACAGTCAGGCTGCTGGAGAGGAGTCTCCTCTGCAGTAAGAAAAAATGTCATTTACTATCTCCACCAGGCTGGAGGGCTCTCTTTCGGAAGGGCTCTTGCCCAAGTGATGCAGAGAATGGTATGGAAATTGAAAATTTGTTTGTATATATTTGCTATAGAAAAGCAAGCATCCTGAACAGGCTGGAGCACTCCTCATCTTCCACCCTTCCATGGTCCTGTCTGGAGGAGGAGAACTGCACCCCAGCCTGTCCCATCACACCCAGGGTAGTTTGTGCTTGGCATCCCAGCCCTGCAGGATGTGGGGAAGGACTGGGAGCACTCCAGGGCCAGCATCACTCCCCAGACTCCTCTGAGGTGATGAGCGCCACCGTAAGCAATGGGATCACAGAATCCCAGAATGCTATGGGTTTGGAAGGGACCTCTGGAGATCATCTCCTCCAACCCCCTGCCAAAGCAGGGCCACCCACAGCAGGTCCCACAGGAACGTCTCCAAGTGGGGTCTGAATGTCTCCAGAGAAGGAGACTCCACCACCTCTCTGGGCAGCCTCTGCCAGGGCTCTGACACCCTCACAGGGAACAAGTTCCTCCTCAGGTTTAGGTGGAACTTCTTATGTTCCAGTTTGTGCTCGTTCCCTCTTGTCCTGTCCCTGGGCACCACTGAAAAAAGCCTGGCCCCATCCTCCTGACACCCACCCTTCAAGGATTTCTAGGGGTTGATCAGATCCCCCCTCAGCCTTCTCTTCTCCAGACTCAAAGTCCCCAAGTCCCCTAGCCTTTCCTCACCAGAGAGATGTTCCAGGCCCCTCATCTTCTTGGTGACCCAAACCAATACCAATACCAATTGATCCCAATACCAATATAAATTCCCAAGGACTATACTCAGCCACAGGACACTGTGAGCGCTGTGGCTTCAGGAGGAAAGGAAGGGCTGAGGGCTCCGGCACCGGGACAAAGAGTGGGGAGGATGGCAGCCATCAAGGAATAGAAATAAATCCTCAGCAAACTCTCTCATTTCTATTGAATAAGATGTTCTGTCTCCCCTGTACGACAGCATCTTCATCCCTGGATGGTGCATGTGGTTAGATTCTTAAAATCGATCCAAAAGTGGAAATTATTATATTTTTTTTCTAATTCTGGGACCTAAAATACATGTGCAGCCTTCTATACTCTCAATATTAAGCCACGCACGTTAACTTTTTAGCTGACATAAGAAAATCCCATTTCAAAGCACTGCAAATTCAGATAACCCCCTCGCATTTTGATGTCATCCGTTCTGTACAAAACAAGTGATATTTACAGGAACCCTTCTCTATGTAATTACACAATTATTAAAAACATAGTAGTGAAGTAGGAGCTTTTATCAAGTCATTCAAATTAGAGCTGTTTCATTCTAATCACTGTCTACTTGAATACGTATCGCTTGGATGAAACTGCAAAAAGCTCATTAAATGGATTTTTTTCTTTAAAATTTAATTACTGGGAACTTCTTCCGAGAATAATGATTTTTGGATCATAATTAGGATCTTTGTTTCTGTTTGTATTTCGCCTGAAAGGTATAAAGAGGGGGAGAAAAAAAAAAAAAAAAAGAGAGAGAAATTGCAGATCCAACATTTGGGGAAGAAGCTGTGGGGAAGGGAACAGAATATTCACCCGCCCCATCCAGCGTTGGAAGAAGGTGCTGTAATTGGATCGACTTATTAAGCCCCACGTTGTCCTCCTGTGCAAAGACGAGATACTAATTGGGTGCTGCTTCCAGGCAAGGCATTTAGGGGCATTAATTTGGTTTAAGCGACGAGGGTGCCTTTCCAACCCGTGCTTGACAATCTTCTGTGTGGTGGGTTTAGATCCCAGAAGAACAATGGGCAAAATATTAATAACAATAATAATAATATCCTTTAAAATTAAGTAGGAAAGGAGGAGGGCCTGAGCCTACAAATCCTAACGTGAATACCTATTTCACTCACGTTTGTGCACACTGAAGTTGGGAGAACGGCTGCAGACTTAGACAGCAATCCTAAACTGAACAAATAGATGCAAGTGACAGCGATTGCCTGCAGTTTCCTTGTTTGGGAAGGCTTCGGTTTTATTGATAATTTTAACTCAGTTGACCAAAAAGAAAAAAAAATCATTGCCTGGGGAATGGGGTGATACCAACCAGTGACCCCAGCACCCATCAGGTTTTTTAAAATATTTTTACTGCCTGCATCCAGGGATTCCACCTGGAGCTCCAGTTCCTGAGGCCTCCTGGTCGAAATGACTAAAGTATCACCCCGCTCAGTTTTTTTAGAAAAGGTGCATCTTGGACAGGTCTTCACCTGTGCTAAAATGTGGGGAGGAACTATGTGTTGGACAGAGTGTGAAATGTCCCTGGTGAGAGCCTGCCCAGGTTGCCCAGAGAAGCTGTGGCTGCCCCATCCCTGGAGGGGTTCAAGGCCAGGTTGGAGGGGACTTGGAGCAACCTGGGCTGGTGGGAGGTGTCCCTGCCCAGGGCAGGGGGTGGGACTTTATGGTCCCAAACCAAAACCAGTCCATGATTTAGTGATATAAGGGGATGCAGGTTTACACTTGACATCAAAGTACTGACCCAAAGACTCTGAGCCTCATGTCAAGTCCTGGGCAATGAAGCCAACCTTCTCCTGGGCAGGCATCTTCCAACCATTGCTCCTTTAGCCCAGGTGTGAAATGCATCTTCCACGCATCTTTCCACGATGGGCATCTCCAGTGGTGGCAGGAGGGTGGCCATGGGGTTGTCACCGTACCTCCTCTGCCACCCATCCCACTCTTCGATGGGTACAGCAGGACCTGCTGGGGCCAAACACCCGATAACACCGGACTTAACGGGATAGTGCCAAACTGGTTCCTTTTCCAGGTGATACATTGAGGATAAACACACCCCCCCGGCCTCCTCCCCAAAAGCTGCTAGCTGTACATTTTTCTTCTGGAGATGAATCATAGGCAATTAACAGGAACAATTCTAATTAACTGACATAATTAAAAAACTAATAATGTTTAACATTATTGTTTTATACAATGACATTAGCTTTAACAGCCTAGCAACACATCAAGGCTTCATTTGCATAGTCACTGAGTATATTATTTATTCTTGGTTTCTCTGGTAACCAAATTGACAATAAGAAGTGCAATGTGGATTCCCAAATTGTTTTGCCATATAGCTTCATAATTTATGCCATTGGCAGTAATTGTAATGTCAGTATAATTTCCTTTTAATTATCAACTAATGAAATTTACATTCATTTGGGTAAAAAAAAAAAACCCAAACAAACCAAAAACCAACAACAAAACAACCAAAACCCAAATATTCACATTGCGCTTCCAATCACCTGTCTGAATTTTCCAATCAATTTGCCGATGTTCCCTGGGCCTGATGTTTATTTAGATTTTTGAATGTCAAAACTGGGGGGAAAAGTGCTGGAACCTCTTGGGCTGTTAATGGCTGGAGGAACAGTGATTACTGGAGCTGCTACCACTCAGCTCTTTTTCCTCCCGCATTTAGGGGATGCTCCTTTCCAAATGAAAGCCGGAAGATACGGACTTTATCACGTGAAACTCTGTGGATTTTAAGTGGAATTAATTCTGTAAACTTTAATTGCGGAATAATCTCTGCCTGTTCCCTTATCTCTTGATTTATTGCAGACATTTATTTCTAGTTTGGAAATTTCTCATCAGTTTCCCAGGGAATTAATTTAGTTTTTCAAAAAGAAAAGCAAAAAAAAAAAAAAACAAACCAAAAAAAAAGGAGGGTTGGGGGAAGGAAATGGCTTCTAAATTCCAATTGAGAAGCTAATTACAATAATTATTTCATGAAATTATACAGAAACTTTATACATGTGAGTATAGTCATTTTGGGAAAGAAAAAATAATAATATTTGCACATAATCTTAATTGCACTCAACTTTGGAACGGCACGACACTTTTATTTTAAAAGAAGGGCAGGTGCCGCACCAGTCCCGGGGTGGGGGGGACAGGGATGCCCCTTGGCATGGACCCCCCCACACACATCGTGGTCCCTGTCCCCAAGAAGGTGACCCCAGGGGTGATGGTCCCGGTGGAAAGTGAGCGATGGGATCCATTTTCCCCCCACTCTCCTCGCCAGGATTTCACTCCGGGCTTGATGCGAAGCCGCGTGAGACAAATTAAAACAATTAATGGACAATCTGGGCCCGTCCTCTGAGGGAAGCGCTTATTGTTTGCGGCTGGGTTTTCCTGTTCCATCAAAGATGCCTCCCGCACACAGAACCTATTAACTCCTTTCCGATTAGCAAAAGGCAGCTTAAGAAGAATAATAATCGCTAACGATGTGCTGCGTCTCTCCGGGGATGGGGGAAGAACGGCGGCGGCGTGATTTGCAGGACGACCCCACTCCCAAGAAAGTTGCCCCGGAAAGGGAAATACCTGAAGGGTTTGAAAGCTGCTCCCGAGGCGCAGCCCGAGCCAAGGGGCTCAGAGAGCAGGAAAAGAGAAAAAAAATTAAAAAATTACAAAATCCGAGGGAAGGGGAGGCGGCGAAGGAGGGAGCATCTGCCAGCCAGCAGCCTAATGTCACCCAGCGAGCGGCAATTGCCAGCCCCGTTTGGCTCCGCTGAGCAGCGCTCCTATCGCAGCCTGAATTCATTTCATTTCATTTCATTTCATTAAACTGAACCCTTCGAGCACCCCCCACTTCGGAGCCGCCAAATCTTTTCCCAACCTGCAGGAAACTCATTTACCCCCGCTGGGGCTCCAGCTTCTCTTCTCCTATTAAGGTGGCGGTGCTTTCCTCGCAAATCCGGGCAGATAGAGAGGCAGGGGTTGTGAGGAGGGGAAGGAAAGCCCATTTGCTGAAATCCAGAGTGGGAAGGAGCTGCGTTATTACTTTTCCCTGCTTTATTTAGGTCTGTTTCAAGGCTACTTTACCGATCTCTCATCTGTTACAAATACAGTTCGCGACACATTAGAAAGGGGAGAGCTGCCTTTGAGGGGATGCCATGTAGAACAAAGAACAGACCATCTTACCCGCCGAGGATTTGCTAATGAAGAAACTTGTGGTGTCATTAAGTTGAAAAGAGACGTGGGGCGGGGTGGGAGGCAAAAGAAAACTAAAACTCAACCCTGCAGTAATCAAAGTGGGATGTTTTCAAATTAGGGACAAATTAATGCAGGGAACGTGTCTGGCGCTGGAGGTCCCTGAGAAGCAAGCACCTTCCCTGCCACAGCATGGCAGCAGTTGCCGAGCCATGCCACCAAATTTGACCTAGTTTCCCGATTCCCATGATTTAGAAACCCACAACACAAAGTTTGTTGGGGTCAATAGGTTGACGCCAGAAATGCAGCAATAAACATTAGCCTGAAATCGCAAAATCTGTATGTGTTACAGAGTCTCCACAGGCACTAAGTGCAGGATATGGGGAGGGATCTGGTGGAGGGGAGAACTTCATAAAGTAGGGCTGATGGTTGGATTCCATGATCCCAAGGGTCTTTTCCAACCTGAACGATTCTATGATTCTAATATGTGATAGATTTGTACGTTTTTGTGCCAGATTTCCAGCCTGAGTATAAATAGATCCAGTGTTGAGCTCAGGAGAGAGATGATCCAATCACAACCGCACCCCTTGTGTCCATCCTGGTGGCCTGAGTGACAGCACACATTTTTATAGGTGCCACAAGCAGTGGCCATCAGATAAATGACTGTTATTGCTCCCAGGTGCCTGTTCCACCACACCTGAAAGAAGTTATCAAGCCCAATTACTCCAGTCAAGCCCCATGTGGTGGGTTCAGGAGAGGAATTCCCACATGGTGACGTGTTTCATGACTCACACCGAGCCACGTGTTCCAGCCTTGGGTCTTTTGGATCTGGGGCGGGGGCACACAGTTCCTTTGAGTCTAATAATCCAGGATGACCCACGAATGGATGAGGATCACCCAACCTTTCCACCTGGGCACACTGGGGAGCAGGAGGGATGGAAAGAGAGCAAAGATGGAAAAAGCTAAGGAGATATAAGTGAGATAGGAAGGAATCAGAGGGCAGATTGATGAATCACAAGATAAGAAAATAAAAGCAGGCAAAGGTTAGACCCAGGGTTAGACCAACTGCAGTTAAATTTCCTATGGTGTGCTTAAAATTGCTTTTCTTCTTTTCTTTCTAGTGACAACTGAAAAGCAACAGTAAGAGCCAACATCCGAGATTGTCCTTTCTAGCGTTCACTGGCACAAGATGGGTCAAGAAAGTTCTTCTCCAGGAGAGAGGTAGGATGTCAGCATACCAGGGGCTCTGGGGTGCAGAGTGTGGAGCCATCCTTTGGCTTTCACCTGGGGCTGTTTGTGGCCATGCATGGGCTGTCTCTCTGGAAGCTGAGCAGGAGGATGAGGTGTCAGGCCATGGGGCTGGTGTGGGTGCTCCTGAATATGATGCCAGCCCGTGGCAGCATGGCTCCAGCATGGCTCCCCATGGAGAGCTTGGCTGCAGGTTGGTCAGGGATGGGTGGCTCTCTGTGGGGTCTGCAGCTCAGGTCGTCCTCCCTAACGGATAGGCTCGATGGATTCAGTAGGACCACACAGTCTGTTTGGGAAAAGACTTTCAAAGTCTTCTTGCACAGTCACAATCTCTTTGGACTTCCTGGTTTAGATAATTTGGATATTTTGTGATTATGTGATTCCATGAGGAGGTACTAAGGTGACACTAGTGGGATTTACTGTATTGCAGAACCTTTTAGTTGGGAAGAACTTTTCTGCTCCGGTGGAAGCTGCAAGGACAAGAGGATTCTTGTTGTGCCTCTGCACTGCGTCCTCACTGCCACCAGGCAGCAGACACCATGTGTCCCTTCCCACTGAAATGTCCCTTTTTTGCTGCCACTTGTAGGAGGCTGATTAACTTTTTGGAGCTGGCTAGATCCATCCCTACCTCCCTGGTACTGCAGGAGAGCGGAGAGAGAAAAGACCACAAGTGGTGGATGCAGTGAAATCACTGGTGGGGTGGTGGGGTGAGAGGCACCCACCATCCCTTCCAAAATGTGGGCATTTTGGGGAGTCTCACACTTGAACTGAGCAAAGGAGGGAATGAAATGGAATGGGTTTTTTTGCCTTGTCTTTCAGGAAGGACATCTCTTCCTCAGTTCCTCCTTTCTTTAAAAAAAAAATATATATTATTATAATAATAAT
>VXBJ01006979.1:91155-101261 GCA_013400055.1 Nycticryphes semicollaris
GAGAGTAAACCGGGGGGGGGGGGGGTTCTGCTCTGGCCTACAGGTGCCTGGATCTCCAGAGGCAGATTTCCACCCTTCAGGAGCAGATCTGCCACCTCCAGCGTGTGATCCAGGCGCAGCACCACAGCCTGCGGGGCGTGATACAGGAGGTCAGAGCTGGGAGATGCTGGGCTTTTGTCTTCAGTGGGTGTGCTGGGGAGGAGCAGCGGTGCCCACGTTTTGCACCCCACAGTCAGACACCCGTTTGCATGTCAGCATTTGGGGGTGTTGGTGGATGAGAAGCTCCATGTGCCCCAACAGCCCAGAAAGCTCCTCGCATCCCAGGCTGCATCCCCAGCAGGGTGAGGGGAGAGATTTGCCCCTCGGGGCTGCTATGGGGAGACACCTCCCCCCCCCCACAAGGTGCTGCCTTTAGATCTGGGGCCACCAACATCAGAAGGACGTGGACCTGTTGGAGCAGGGCCAGAGGAGGCCACAGAGATGCTGGGAGGGCTGGAGACTCTCTGCAGTGAGGACAGGCTGAGAGAGGTGGGGATGGGGGTTCAGCCTGGAGAAGAGAAGGTTCCAGGGAGACCTTCAAGCCTCTTCCAGGCCCCACAAGCAAAGACAAGTGTTTGTCTTTTTCCAAGCAGCTAAGGCAACGTCGCACACTCGTTAGCTTTTTTAATCAGGTTTCTGTACATAGAACAGGAGGAGACTAAGGAAATGTGACACAATGTGTTGAGAAATTGTTTTATAAAGCAATTAACCAATTAGTTTGAGTTCTTCCCTGGTAGAAGACTAAGGACTTGAATGGTCTGTAATTCCTCAGGTACAGTGAGATGTTTAACTCTTCGCTTTTGTTCAACACGCACATGGGATGTTTTTGATGTATTAAGGTTCCAAATCTCTTACAAACTTTATTTCCCAACCCTCAGGCGCAGGAACTGAACAATGAACTCCGAAGCCAAGATAAAAGAATCGAGAACCTGACAGAGAAGCTGACGGGGCTGGAAGCACAGGTAAAGTGTGAAAGTAAAAAGATATATCGAAGGGAGAGAGCAAAAGTAATTCTCTGCTCTCAGGTTGATATTTCTTTGTGCTGCATCTTTTAATTTGCTTAAAAAACAACACCAAACCAACCCAAAATCATAAAAAAATATCCACCCAAGTCCCCAAAAGGTCTTTCTGGAGGAGGGGCAGGTCCTAGCTGGCATCCAGGCTTGACTCGTGTCTGCTGCGTTATGCTGAGAGGGGTTTGTTTTACTTTTATTTTCCTTTGCAGAATAAAGAGCTGAAGGACAGAGTGAAGTTCTGGTCTGGCCAGAACAAGGCTAAAGTTTCCAGAGCTGTGGGGACAGAGTGAGTACCTCGGGAGGTTCCATGGGGACAGTTGAGCCGTGGCTCCCTCTTGCAGGGAGCAAGCAAACTTCATCCTCCAGTCTCTATAAAGGAGAGGAAAAAACACAAGCTCTGCTTCAAACTTAGTAGCCAGTGGTGGGACAGTGGTAGCCCAGATCCCTGACTCCCATGTAGCATGGGGCATGCTCAGCGTATCAACCAAGGGCACCTGCAGAAGCCTGGACATCGTTCCAAGATGAACTGGAGAAGCTTTTCCCTCCAGGAGCTTTTCCTGGGGGATAGAGTCCTCAGCTGGGAGTAGATCTGGCCACCAGTTTCTGCTCTCAGTCAGCTCCTCCATATCCAGGGGCCATAGTTACAAACCTCTGATTTATTTCGTGTAGGGTTGTGGTGGGTTTAAGTCAGGTCTGAGTGATCTCTACTTCCTTGTGCTTCACTCCACAGCGCCACAAGAGATGTTGGAGCTCTAGGAGCATCATCCCCTTACGTGATGCTCAGCAGGCTGAGGAAGCAAGACACCTAAAGGCACAACTGGATATCTGTCTCCTACCTTTGTCAGCAGGACTTTGTGCTGCAACCTCTAACTCCTCTGGCCTCTTTGTTACTGCAAAGCACTTTCAACCACGTGCTGTCTCTCTCCAAAACGTGGCTCAGGAGCGGCGCTGCAGTTGAAAGAATAAATCTGGAAAGAAGTGGAGAGCTGATGAGAGAAGCGGTGAGCTTGGCCCAGATGGCAAAGGCAGCCCCGGCCGTGCCTGGAGGGTGTTGTGTGGCTGGATCGGCTCAGCCAGACCTGCCCCGGTGCAGAGACTCTGCTTAATGTGACTCTCATTTAGGTTAAGATTATAAAATAAACCTTTTGGCTACCTGGCACGCTGGTACAGTCGCCACTTCCCCAGCTGGACATGGGAGTCACAGTCCTGCCCTTTCAGGCGGTCCCAAGGCAGCGTGTTTCAGGTGTAGCAGCAGCATAATGTCACCGTGTCCTTGGGCAAGGAGGAAGCAGATCCTTTCTCTGGGTTAACCTGGCTCTTGCTTTCCTGAAAAAGAACTTTCCATGGCAAATAGTAAGTTTTGTGCCCAGAGCAGCAGAAGTGTGAAGCTCCTCCTTGAGCCTTCCCAATGGCTGAAATCCCTTTTTGCAGGGGAAAACCACAGGCTGCATGTGGGAAGGCTGGGTTTTCGCCCCCTTTACCCTGGGAGAGGTGCTGTGGTGACCACCAGTCTCCCCGCTGGAGCGATGTGGCACCCCTCGGGAGCTTAGAAATGCTGTCCCCAAGGGAGTGACAGCAGCTTTGCATACTCACGTTTAGAAGGACCGTCTGCCTCCCTGGTCTGGCTTCTAATCCCCGAGGCGCAGGCGGAGCAGCGTGTGGAGAAGGATAAAGAACAGCGGTGATACTTCCATAAAGGTACCGAGTTTCAGTTTGTTCCTTTTCTTATCGAACTTTGGGTAAATTATTCACACATGGTGTCACTCCAGGATGAAGGTGCAAATAAAACCTTGGCACCCGTTTCACAGCGGGGTGAGGCAGGTTGTGTGTGTTTGGGCAGGCGCCCGCCGGGTTGTTCTCACCATTTAGAAAAGGCTGAGTTTTGTAAATTGTACCGTTTCCTTGTCCAGGAGCTGGTGCTCAGTCCTTTCCCATCCTTATTTTGGGGAGAAAGTGACTCAACTTCAAGTCAGGGTGCTGCCACGGGGCAGGACGGGTGCTGGTGCCACCCCCCCCATCCTCTGTCAGCCTAAAAAAATCCCTGCTCCTCCATGTATTTACCTTTTTGTCATTAGCCACGTTTGCTAATGCTGCCTAATTAGGCTGTGCCTCTGGGGGTGAAGCCCCTGCTTCTTCGCCCACCCCCAAAACCAGCTGAGACACCGGCTTTAAAAAGGTATTTTTTATTCTGAAAATAACAGTGCAGAAACTGAGTCACAGGATACATTCCTCAGCTGTTTTTACACGGACCCAGACACCAGTGACACCGGTTGACGGGATGTTTTGAAGCCACGGGTACTTTGGTACAACAGAGTGACATTAACAGCGGGGAAGCAAGCGCCGCGCTCCGATCAAGGGGCATCTATTATAATAATCATCATTAAAAAAAAAAGAAGACTTATTTGTGTTTAAGATAGTTTCAAATCACACTCAGAGCACTAGGCATAGCACAGATCTGTTGAAGACAAAACGAAAAACATGCTTTACAAGCAGCTTAACAGAAGGGAACACTTCAGAAGTCCTTGATCCAGGATGCTTAGTGTTTATCCAGAAGTTGAAATACACTTTAAGAAAAATCAAAGAACAACCATTTAACTCCTGTAAGTATATGGAGTAAAATATAACAGGCTTCTTTTTAATACACACTTTGTCCATTCCAGCCCTATTGCACGCTGAGGATGGGCAACTTCAAGGGTCTATTTTCTAAAATGTTCTATTTTAACCAGGGAACCGTATGGAACAAAAGCACGTCGCAAAGAATCATTTCCTCTCTTGCCTTCAACTATTTCAGCTAGAAATAATAACGATACCACTACTAAGAAATCAGAAACAGATCTGCCCAGCATCGAAGAGAATAGGCCCGAGTCAACTACCCTCTGGGGAAAACAAAAACCCAACAAACCAACACAAAATTTAAGCTATATGGGGGTATGGGGCAGGAATTTGAAGTAGAAGAAATAAGATGGGAAAGAAGCTGGGAAAATTTGGCTTTCCTTTTTAAAGACACCTTAAGCTAGGTCTCCTAGCAGTCAGGTTAAAATAAAAATATAAAATATCAAACCCAAATGATTAGTTTTAACAGCTTGACATCAGTTCCAACACTTCTTTTTTTCTTTGTAAGAAAGATCAGATCAGAGCACGGTCTGAAACTCCTACAGCGTTCACACCTGTATAAAAATAGCAGTCACTTGAGGTTATTTTTACACCTTTCTTCAGTTATAGTGCCAAGAATACAAGTTTTAAAATAACACCTCCAGATTCTTACTTCTTTTCTTCTCCTGAAGTTTAGGCTGAAAACTTATAATTATATCTGTTGAAATAGTTCTAGGAGATAAAACTTCTTACCTTGAAAGAGTCCCTATGGAGCAGGTATCAAAGTCACACCTTACACAGCTTTCAATAAACATTCTCACGTGATCCAATCCTCTAAAATGTAACTGGGTGTATGAGAACCCTTCGCATCCAGCACTTTAAAGAAGGTTTGGCCTTTGGAAAACAGTTAAGGCAATTGGTTTTTAGAACATTACCAAGATGGTGAGGAAACAGCAGCTGCCTCTTGCTACATCATGTCCGCTGCCAGTCGCAGGCAGCGAATCGCCTGTTCTTGCTTTATGTTTCCTCCTTTTTTTAAAAAAAAAACACCCCAAAAGCACATTTCAGGCACCCAACACACTCCCCTCCCCCCACACACACTTTATTTTTAGAGAAGCAAACACCTTTCCTCTGGCAAACGCCTGTAAAAAGCCACAGAAGGAGAGTTACTCAAGAGTAAGTGCAGTTCGGTACCTGCCAGGGCAGAGCTGGCTCCTGCCAAATGCTTCTATTTGCAAGTGAGTCACTAGAACAAGGGAGGAAAAAAAAAACCCCCAAAACCCAACAAACAACCCCACTAGCTGATCACAGATAAAAATACTTCAGAAAACAAAAGAAGCTTAAATGGTGGTGAAGCCTAAAATAGAGGATGTGCTATCTCCTGGCAGCAGTTTCCAACGCTGCTGCGGTGGCTCTGGATGGGTATCACCAACAGACCCTCTAAAGGACTCAGGGAGAGCATCTGTTTAAGCATCTAAGTATTTTACATCATTTTAGCTGTACTTGTTTTGCCCTGGCAATAGCTCCTGACTTTGAAGAGACCCAATTCAACCATTAACATGCAAGCTTAAGTAACTTTGCAAACTGGGCTCTCTGGTAAACACTATGTTTAAGGGCATTTCTCTTATCTAAAGTACCTTGCCTTTAGCACCACTTCTATCCTGCAATTTCCAGCCAGTTCCAGGTATTCCTAACCCCCCCCAGCCCGTCTCTGGTTGTATTCCCGAGGACTTAAAGCAGCACAAGTCCCTGCCCTGGCACTGCCCAGCATCTCCCATTGCCCAACTGGTGGCAGGGTTGGCCTTTGGAAAACAATTAAGGCAATTGTGTAAAGGCAGGCAGCATAAATTCAATTTCAATGCACACATTCAAAAATAAGAATTAGAATCCCATTTGACAACAGCACATTTCCCTTCTTGCCCTCCTCGAAAAGGTCTTGGGGCTACTCCTCCAAGGCGAGGGGCCGGGGAAGATGAGGGCAGGGTCAGCAGCAGTAGTTGAAGGACATTCCCTGCTGACCCCAAGCTTCCTCTTTCCTCCCAGTATGACCCATAGGATCTAAATTCACTGAATTTAACAGTTCAGAACCAGACTCTGGCACCAGACTTTTGGCCACGCAACTATTTAGCAACGGGTAAAGGACACAATTTCCTCCACCAAGACAGAGCGACAGAGGCTGCAGGAAAAGGGGAGGAGCAGTGACCAGGAGGCCACTAGCCCCTACAGCCACGGGCCAGCTCCACTCTTAACGTGGCCTTTGGATGCCAAGGGCAAAAATACCTGTGGATCAGGAAGAAGAAGGGACTACTCTGAGCTCTCTGAGGTGTGACGCCGTTACGCTGTGTACAGGAAGTAACTGGGACACGGCAAGAGGATTTAAGGGAAGGGATTCAACAAGTTGGGTAACTTGAAGGGCTGCTGGTAAAGAGGAAGGCAAGAAGGAGAGAGAAAATGAAACCAAAATTAGTTCTTCTCAACGTTCAGATCACAAGTCTCACCACAGAAGGATGAGCACTACCATCACCTTTGGCAGCGCACAGCGCTGTTCAGGTCAGAAACTACCACACAGGCTGCCCAAGAAAGGCTGCAGAGAGAGCTCTGTACTGGAGGGCCGCTGGAAAACTGAAAGAAGGGATGTCTAAAAGGACACAAAAAGAGAAACCAGTGCCTGGACTGAAATTCAAGGCAAAAGCTCACAGGGTTAGAATACCTGCACTGACATTTAATTTTCAGTATCACCCCGGATAAAGCATCGCAAGACCTTCTCTCCCTCTCCAGCCCTGATGCAGGATATCAAGCTGGTCTGCAAACAAGCTGCATTTGTGCTCAAAACGCTCAATTTCCCATTCAAACATGTATAAACCCAATTTTCCAACAGCAGAGTCTGGATTCAAGTCCTAAGGGGATGGATGGGATGAGGCTTATATCCTCATAGAGATGTCGAGGGAAAGCAAATTCATTTCCCAGGGCTGGCACCGAAAAATCCATTCCAGGGCTACAGAAGGAAAGCAGAGGAAAGCCCTTTGAACCAGTAAATAGGTCCTGGACAGCCCACAGAGACGGTCTTCCAGGGATAGAAAAGCTCTTTTCCATAGAGGCACGGCTCTGTAAGACTGAGAGTAGCCCCCTCATAGTGTTCTTTCTTTGCTGCAGTGACCATTATTTCCTGGAAATGACACCTTAGCGTTAACTATCGCTTTCAGTTCTTACCAGGGCAGCAAGGAGTCATCCCTGCAGGGCTGGAGTTACTCAGGGAAGGGGTCTGCAAGAACCAGGACTCTGCAGGAAGACACACGGATGTCACCAAGCAGACGGAGAAGAATGAGAACCTGCTGGGAGCAGGGGGGTGGGAAACCCAAAAGGAATGAGTTCTGAAGGAAAAAAAGGAACAAGAGTCAAACCACGATGATGGAGAGGGGGCAGAAGGCAACGTTTAGCAAGAGTTCATTATGTAGGTTTTTTTTGCAGAGAGTTAACCTGATAAACCACAAAGGTGTTAGGAACCTTTTAGAATCATTTCTCACACCCCTCTTCTTTGCTGAATTGAATAATTGAGAGCTCCTAAACCACCTACCAGGAAAGGATGTTTCAACTTCTCTTCCTGTCCTCCACAGTTGTGATGGCAAAATCCTTTGGGGATAATAGTTTCACGTGCGTTCACAGATCAATTTTAAAAAAAAACCCTAAAAATAATAATCAGCTCCTTATATTAGCAAGTATATAAATCAAAACCAAGCAATACTAGAATCATTTTCCTATGATTTCCTAAACAGGCCTCTCCAGCCACGCCGGGTGGCTGTGCCCTCGCTCCATCGGGCCTTGGGGGGGACTCTATCCTTATGGATCACTGATAAATCAAGGCAATGCTTCAAGGTGCTTTGAAACAGCACCAGGTTTGGGATTTTCCCCACCTTTTGCATGAATCATCTGCCTGCTAATTCCAGCTCCGTAACAGTGTTTAGACAAGCGATTGCTCGGGCTGCTCTGGGAAACAGGCTTTGACTGCAGGTAATTTACTGTTCTTAGCAACTCCTTTTACTCCACAAAATGAGAAATGAGACAGGGAGCTCCTCAGATCATCATTTTTAGGAATTCAAGATATATTACAGTTGTGGGGTTTCTTTTTTTCCAAATTAGGTGTCTGTTTTATGCTACATATTACAAAGCCATACAAAGAAAAACACTGAATTTCCAGTCTACCTATCTCTGGTAACGGAGGAATCTACCTGAATAGCAGCCTATTTACACCTTCTACCCAGGAAATTGCCTGGTGACCACTGCAACAGCTTTTCCACCTCTTGAGGCTGTTTATAGCCCATAGATTGTGGAGTATCCACTATATATCACCTATAGGTATGGTCAAATACTTATATAGACTTGACTAACCTATACAGGTTAGACTCCTGGCATGGAAATGGAAGCAATTTGGTTACTCCTCCAATGGGTCCACCCCTACAGATGTACCATCTGCCCCCTTAACACATCAAATCAGCGAGTAAACATCAATTTAGGAGCTGGGCAGAAAAACCTGTTATTTTTATCAGCAGAGAATCGGGTAAATTCTCTATTTTTGGGAAGCACTGAATCGCTCGCTGTTCACAAAACTTGCCCATTTTCAATCAATCAAAGCTGTAAACATTTAAATGAATGAAAGCCTGCAATCCTGCCAACCCAATTAAAGCAGTTTGACTTGGAAAGAGATCTGCTTCCCCCCTCCCCCAACCCCACTCCCAAATCTGCCCCCTCCCAAGTGATTTTCAAGGAGCTTAAAGCGCAATAAACACAAATAGACCTTTAACTATCACCTGTATCAAAAGAGAAGGGCTATTCTACAAAAAAGGACAGGGTAAATTAATAAATATGCTGTAACTTGGTTTAGAAAATGAGCTATGCTTATAAATATAGTATTTTTTCTGTATTTTTTTCCTGTATTGGTCTTTTGTTTGTGACAAGCAACTTGTTATTTCACTAGAAGAGAGTGCGTTGCACCCCTCTGCTGTAGCCCAGGGTGAGCAACGGAAATACCTGCCAACTTCTGCAATTCACTTCTAATCCCTCACATATTCCAGACTCCCGACACTCCCAAGGTCCCAACCTCACATTTTTAACCCGAGAAAGCTCTCTTCTGGTGAAAACCAAAGGGTCCAGAGGACCCCACAAAGACGTAGCACGGCAGATTTTACAGTTCCCTTCCAGGTATCACCAACAGCCCCAGGTTCTTCCCCACGTCCTACCTGCCATATGCACTTACCCAGAGAAAAAGAAGAAAAAAAAATAAAAGAAGTAGTTTTCTTAAGGTAAGGAGGGGGTGTAAAGTATTCTTTTTCCTTATGGTAAGAAGTTATTTCATAAAATATAGTCTCCTTTTCCATACTTTTTCCCCTAACGCTCCAATTCCCGCTTGGATTATTTGCAACAAGCAACGCTGCACAATTCCCTGATAATTTTATATATATATATATTATTATTTTTTTTTTATATTAAATGCCCTACTTCCTGCCCCCCAAACCACACACACACAAAACCCACCCCCCTGAGCCTCAGTCACCAGTGACTCACTCACTCAGGACGGATTCCCAGCGTGGCTTACCCTGTGCAAGTGATAAAGAGGTTTTTCTTAATAGGCCACGTAAAACCTTTTGGATCTCTGCCTTTTCTAACACGTGCTGGCTGATGCAGATGAGATCTTATAAACAAACAGGATTCCGTGGAAAAATGGCACAGACCTAGGAAACCACCCACCTCTATTTTAATTTCAATATCCAGTGTCTGCAGACAATAGGGTTTTTCCCTCCTTTTTTAAAAAAATAAAGCTCCTTTCCTCGATTTAGTATCCCGATCCCACGAAAAATAAAGGTGAAGGTTGGGGGGGAAAAAAGAGAGGGGGAAGAAGAGTTTTCTGTGATGATGGCACCGTATCAGGAAGAATCATTTCAGCACAAGAGCCTCACCGAAACACAGCTTTTAAGTTTTAAACCAGTTCTTCGGAGAAAACAAACGAAAAAAACAAACCCCACCACACAATCCCAATAAAACAAGGGAACTTCGGTTCGAGAGAATTTGGTGGTAGGTATTCTGAGAAACTCTTTTTTTTTTTTCCTTTTCCCTTGGTTCTCACAGTTTAAGAGGGTGACGTTTAGCAGGCACACTTTTTCTCCTCCGGTTTTGCCGAATCTAGTTTTCCCGAGCTGCCTCCGTTGGCTGTGTCTGAGCCCTGTGTCTTGTCCACACACTGCTCCATACGCTTCATTATCAAGTCCAGAAGCGTGTCCACCGCTTTCTNAGTTTTCTTAAGGTAAGGAGGGGGTGTAAAGTATTCTTTTTCCTTATGGTAAGAAGTTATTTCATAAAATATAGTCTCCTTTTCCATACTTTTTCCCCTAACGCTCCAATTCCCGCTTGGATTATTTGCAACAAGCAACGCTGCACAATTCCCTGATAATTTTATATATATATATA
>VXBJ01006979.1:101539-134546 GCA_013400055.1 Nycticryphes semicollaris
GTTCGATAGAATTTGGTGGTAGGTATTCTGAGAAACTCTTTTTTTTTTTCCTTTTCCCTTGGTTCTCACAGTTTAAGAGGGTGACGTTTAGCAGGCACACTTTTTCTCCTCCGGTTTTGCCGAATCTAGTTTTCCCGAGCTGCCTCCGTTGGCTGTGTCTGAGCCCTGTGTCTTGTCCACACACTGCTCCATACGCTTCATTATCAAGTCCAGAAGCGTGTCCACCGCTTTCTCTACGTTCTGGCCGGTAGCAGCGCTCGTTTCGAAGTAGGGAATGCTGTGGGGAGAAGGAAAAGGTTGGCTGGAGAGGCTTTTAAAGACAACCGAGACTCAATTCTCTCTAACGCTCCCAGTGCAATGAATAGGACAGAATTCTGGGGTTTCAATCCTGGGCAGAACCCAAACTCCTGTTGGGAGCACAAACTGGAGCGACGACACCGGCACAAAAATGCTCTGTTAATGTACAAAGTGTGTCCTGGCATTGTCACAGAATCCCAGAATGCTCTGGGGTTGGAAGGGACCTCTGCAGATCATCCAGTTCAACCCCCTGCCAAAGCAGGGCCACCCACAGCAGGTCCCACAGGAACATCTCCAGGTGGGGTTGGAATGTCTCCAGAGAAGGAGACTCCACCACCTCTCTGGGCAGCCTCTGACAGGGCTCTGACACCCTCACAGGGAACAAGTTCCTCCTCAGGTTCAGATGGAACTTCCCATGTTCCAGTTTGTGCCCGTTCCTTCTTGTCCTGTCCCTGGGCACCACTGAAAAAAGCCTGGCCCCATCCTCCTGACACCCACCCTTCAAGGATTTCTAGGCCTTGATCACATCCCCCCTCAGCCTTCTCTTCTCCAGACTCCAAAGCCCCAAGTCCCTCAGCCTTTCCTCACCACAGAGATGCTCCAGGCCCCTCAGCATCTTGGTGCTCCTCTGCTGTCCCCTCTCCAGCAGTTCCCTGGTCCCTTCTGAACTGGGGAGCCCAGAACTGGTCCCAGTGCTCCAGATGGGGCCTCCCCAGGGCAGAGCAGAGCAGAGGGGGAGGATGACCTCCCTCCACCTGCTGCTCACACTCTTCCTCATGTCCCCCTGGATGTCATTGGCCTTCTTGGCCACAAGGGCACATTCACTTCATATTGAAATAGTAACACAAACTTTGGCTGTAAAGTCTATTTTAAAGAGAAACCCATGTCTGGATTATAGAAAATTACAAAATATAGCAGAAAAATTGGGTTTTTTAGGCAGACAGTTAAACTATTACACTTACAGGAACTGCTAAGTAGCATCTCCCTCCCTTCCTATCTACTTATAAGCTCAACTGAGATGTTTCCACTCTGAAATCCCCTTTGAATCCAGAATATTGCCTTCTAAATCCTCTTTTTCAGAAGAGAAGATTATCAACTGCTCCAGCATTTCTAACAATTGAAATCTGGCTTGAGCTACCTTCTCCTCAGTATCGCCTCATCTGGCTGCACACAACTCTTTAATGTTCTTTTAATATTTTTAAGTCTTATTTGACCCATCTCCTGCTGCTGGCCCAAAGCTCTTTGAAAATCTAAGGAAAAGAGAAGAGTTCACATTCTTTTTGCCCACGTAAGGGCACAGCACTCTTTGCTAACTAGATTTTCTAGCCAATTTATCCAGTTTCAGGACATTCTGTAGTTATTATTAGTGCAAAGAAGTGTGGAAGGCAGGCACAAGAAAACAAGAAAATAACCATTATTTGGTTATTATGGAATTAGCTGGAATTTTCCATTATCTGGAAAACCAGAACAAATTCAGTTCGACCGTACACCTAGAACCTGATGAAAATCCACAGGTGTCTCCACTTCCAAACTAACTAGAGAAGCAAACTAGAAATATTGTCAGGCCTTCAGTACATGGCAGAGTGTTCATCTGCCTTTGGTATACTCTGCCCTGAACTCTCAGGACAAACCAACATCCCAAGAAAGTAGTTTCCCAGTAAGAATATTCCATTCCAGCCTTCATTTTCACGTCGTAGTAATTTGGCCAAACTACAGCACCGCTCGGTCTGAGAGCGTGACAAAGTTGGGTATCACTCTAGATGTCTCAGCTCCACAATAGACTAAATTTAGCTTCTCTCATCATTTGCTTACCCGTATTTGTCTGCCAGATCTTTTGCTTGCCTTTCGTTTACCTCCCTTTGGTCTGATAAATCAGCTTTATTACCAATTAGGACTATATCTGGATTCTCACAATACGCATTGGCTTGCAGCTGGCCTAGAAACAAAAATAAACAGGAGTTAAGAGAAGGTTGGAAGTGCCTTAGAGACCACGATTGTTGATATTTTCAAAATACCTCTCTTGCTCCCCCACCTCAAAATATCCTGGACTAAACAGCCAACCACTTCATGCCAAACACATTGCCTTGCCTTACATTTACTTGCTAAGGGGATTTTTTCAAAATAGGAAGTAGAAAGGGCACCAGAAAATTATTTGCAGTATTTCTTTTACCAACATACAACAAGAATTAAGCACCATGAGGTGCAGTGAACACAGTGGTTTGGTAAGCAGCCACAGATTGTGATGACAGGGACTGTTTAGTGGGAGGAAGGAATCTCTGACAAAGAAACGCCGCTGCTAGGTACGTTCTGATGGAGCTGTTTTCACAAAGCTACCTGGATTCTCACCTTATCCCCACTTCAGCTTGTTTCCTGGAAAAAAAAAAAGCTGGAAATGTATTGGCCTCTGTCCTCCCAGCACTTGAAATACCCTCAATTAAAAACATATATTAAGAATTTAACTTCTGTTTCACTTTTAGTCCAGCTGAAGGAAAACCAACACTAGGCGTTTTCAAACCAAATCCTCAAAGCCCAATCTGAATTTTAATTCAAACCTCAAAAGTAGACAGGAAGGAATCAAGTGCTGCTTTATAAATAGAAACCACACCATTAAGATAACAGCGATACCTGAAGTACACTTGGGTACCACATAAATACAGGGTCTGGCCGAGGAAGTGCCAAATGCCATGAATTTTCAAGAGGCAAGAGATTCAAATTATACCAAATCCGAACAAGATTATCAAGAATACGCCTAAAACAGCCTATTGTGTAAAAAAACAGAAGAGCATGTATCTTTCAAATTTGCTGAAGCTTTCACCCCAAATTCTATTATACAAGCTGCAAGGACCCCACTTGAGGCAGCACTAGAGGCAACTACCTTCCTTAAGCACTTTCCAGCTCACAAATGATGATGCCCATGAAGCCTTGAAGCCCGAAATGCCCCAAGAAAGCTTCAAGCCAACCAGTAAGTTGGTCCTACTTACTCATCCAGTTTCTGACGTTTAAGAAGCTCTGTTGGCTGGTGAGATCAAACATCAGCAAAAAGCCCATGGCATCTCTGAAAAACGCTGTGGTGAGGCTTCGAAACCTGAAAGTGGAAAGGAAAAAAATCAAAAAAGACAACGTGGCTCTATTAATACCAAGCAATCTCGAAGGTAAGCACTTTTCTGGCAGGCCTGAACTGAGTAAAGGAAACAGCCATAAAGGAAACCTTTTATGAATTGCTTGTGCAAAAATCCTATTTAAAAAAATACCTTGAAACCTGAAGAGTCTGCAAGATTTAGTGGACGTAGAAGTAAATAGTAAGTAAAGTAATCCTTGACTTTCATTTTAGCTACGATGCCTCACACCAGTCAACGTGTATTAATCAGCGTGTTAGGAATTTACCAGTGGAAGCTTGTATGTGAGAATATAAACATTGGCAGTGACTAATCTATTCGTTCAAATTCTGCCTGATTTAACCCAGAGTGAGACGGAGAAAGGAAGGTTGGTTAAAAGACAAAATACTGAAGCACTTAGTGTTTCACAGATCACAGTGACAGAAATGGATTCACCCGCTGAGATTACACACGCTTAAATCGATGAACGTGCGCTACCCGATAAAGCCAGTATTAAAGAAACTAAAGGAAATCAGGAAGCTGTTCACATGCTTTTGGTTGGTGGTGGGACTGTCTGCTGGGAAGCTCAGCCAACAGGAAGAAATAACCTCTCCTTGATCACAAGCTTCCTGCAAAGCTATGGAGCTGGATGAAACTACAAACTGGGAAATGTCCCCCTATTTGTCACTCAAAAGTCACAAGCTCGGTCAAATCACTCACATGAAGAAAGCCCAGATGATATTAACACCTTTGGAGTGTGCTGAAAAACTGTGCAATGGTGCCCTGGTGTCCTGTGTGCAGCAGAGATCTATCACATCACAAAAGGGCACTAAACCAGCAGTATCAGAAACAGTAACTGGTATCTTATCCCACACATCCGTGAGGATTTAATCTAAGGTCCCACAGAATTATGGCAGACGCTACTTTCAGAGTTTCTTTCCAGGGTTTACAAAAAACATAGCCTCAAAATATTTAGCCTTTGGCGGAGATTTATACACTAACAGCTTTTGAGAGTAAGCAAGAGAGACAGAAACACAAAATTCCCCCCTTCTTCTGCTTTTCATCCAGCAGCAACCCCTCCCACGGCAAAAACCCCCTGTGGGATCTGCACTGCTCACTCCCCAAACCTGAAATCTGCCTCATCACGACCTTTTTTCCTCCCCACTGGGCAAAGGAAAACCAAAGTCTGCTTCAGTCGGCTGCTCTTCAGTCACTATGACACAGCAAATAGGGGTGAGTCACATTTTCATCCCTCCCTGACAGAAGACAGCGCTGAGGGCAACCTCACGCGCTTTATGAGAACCAGGGGAAAGCTTAAGAGAGCAGTATGCACGCTTCTCCCTTTAAAACCCAAAAAACAGGATCAAATTTAATAGTGCCAAGTCTTTGGGATGAACAAACAACTGCGCACACCTGGTTGGGTAAAAGAATCCTTCTGGCAAAGGAGGATTCTGCTCAGTTATGAGCTTCACACGTCAACCACGGTACGTTGCTGCAAAGAAGGCAACCAACCCAAACCATAAAAGTAAAATAAGAAGCAATTCTTCCATACTAACCCAGCACTAAGATTTAAACTAGAATTCTCCATCCTGTTTGCATGAAAGCGGCTAGAACAGGCCTGGGGCAGGATGGAACAGAAAGCTTGCTCATCATAGAAAAGCCTGAGCAAGCCCGGGACATGTCAACTGGAGGGGACTTAAGGGTATGTCATAGAAGCATAGAATGGTCCCAGCCAGAAGGGACCTGTAGGGTCATCTAGTCCCACCTCCCCGCAGTCAGCAGGGACACCCCCAACTAGACCAGGTTGCCCAGGGCCTCATCCAGCCTCCCCCTGAATATCTCCAGGGANAGTGGCAGAATCACCTCTCTGGATCTGCTGGCAACGCAGCTTTGGATGCAGCCCAGGATGGGATTGGCCTTCTGGGCTGCAAGACACTCTGCCTGCTCATGTCCAGCTTCCCATCCATCAGCACCCCCAAGTCCCTTTCCTCAGGGCTGCATTTTCCTCATGTCTCTGCCTCCTGACCTGTTCTAACGACACCCCAGGGGATTCAGTTTATTAGTAAAAAGTATCTGGCACCGGGGTTCCCAAAAATGGAAAGAGAATTCCAGCTGTGGCCCAAGAAGTGCTGCGTGAAGGGGAATAACCACTTCCCTAAGCCTGATGGCTACACGTGCGCCAACTCGGTCCTGTACGCTGGGCAGCTCCAGCAGAACAGGCCTCGCCATCCAATCTAGCAGAAAACATGTGAAATACAAGAACAAGACACTTAGGTAGCTTATAGGTATCTTTCAGAGGAGATTTGGACTGTGTTACACAGCCAAAATAACAGTATAAACCAAAAAAGCTAACCTATAAACCAATAACCCATGTGTGGTGGAGAAATAAGGCCATGTCCTGCCCACCTTCAGTTCTTCCAGGCCCAGTTTCTGAGATCCTCTAATCACTGCATCAAAGTAGTGTCAGACAAAGCTTTATTTCTTGGCCTAAAATACAAGGATTTCTCCTATTTTTCACCTCAATGGACTAATGGTTTACCCAGAAATGTGCAAAATCTGAGAACTCCTTTGCAATGAGCCAAATTCTGTTACCTTTCCTGTCCGGCCGTGTCCCAGAGCTGGAGATGGACTTTGAAGGCTTTTCCTGGAGATCCATTTGATCCTCTGCTGTTGTATACCTAAAAAAAAAGGAAAAAGTGAGTCAAATCAGTGCTGCCCACACCAAAATCCATCACCTGGATCACAGACCATGGTATTTTGTGCAAGAAATAAGCAAGGAGTAAAAGTCCTTCACTAAAAGCCGCCTCTTACCTCTAAAAGCCACTTCAGAGGCTCCTTATGATAATATTTAAAAACCCACATGAAACGCCTCTGAAAGCTGCACTTTAAAGATCATTTGGTCGTATTTAGGAACTTCCAATTAGATATCAATTCTTTAAAGCTTGGCACAGCACTGTGCTGAGCCAGCTTTGTCTGCGGCCTGTTTCACTGCTGGGTCTTACAAAATTTACAGGTGGCCGACAGAATTAACCACTGCTCTAAGAAGCTATTTTTTCTTCATTAACTTCTGTTGGACGTTAATGACTTCCTTACTAACTGCAACTGCTTGTTAAAAAAAAGAAATTTAAAAAATAATTAAAAAAATCACTGTGACCTTTTGCCGGGGTTCGATTCTTTCTTGAGCAGAAGCAGAGTGTAAATTGGCTGGTAGAGTAAAAGGCAGAGGAATAAAATGACTTTTTTTTTTTTAAACCTGAGGTAGTTTAGCAGATTCTCAGCAATTTTAATATGGCTTTTGCCACAACAGAAACCCACCACCTATTTAACCTTTGGGCCCTCTTTACTTAGAAGACACTTTATTAGACGGAACCTTCGAGACATTTCAAAGCTGGTAATTTCACCTAGAGATGTAGTTTCTTCCACTCTTTTAAACTATCTTACCCCAAAACGTGCCATAGTGGAAAATCACGGAGGAAATCTGTCTGCAACCTTTAGCAGAAAAGTTCAGCTTTCTGGAAAGAATCCAGCAGCCGTGTTCAAAACATGTTAATGAGCGTCTCGCCGGCCAGGAGAAGAGTAAGCTGACAATTTACAATTTCTTTACAATAAAACTACAGGGTTTTTTTTTTTTTAATATTTTTAGTCTTATAATATCGGTGCAATTCCACAGCGTGGAGAAGGAGCCAGGTTCTACTCCAACCTGAGCATCGTGTTTAACCGGTCTGAACTTGCGCAGTGCGGATTATGAGAAATTTAAGACATGATCCGGATCTCATAGAATCCCAGGATGCTGTGGGGTTGGAAGGGACCTCTGGAGATCATCTCCTCCAACCCCCTCCCCAAAGCAGGGCCACCCACAGCAGGTCCCACAGGAACATCTCCAGGTGGGGTTGGAATGTCTCCAGAGAAGGAGACTCCACCACCTCTCTGGGCAGCCTCTGCCAGGGCTCTGACACCCTCACAGGGAACAAGTTCCTCCTCAGGTTCAGATGGAACTTCCCATGATCCAGTTTGTGCCCGTTCCCTCTTGTCCTGTCCCTGGGCACCACTGAAAAAAGCCTGGCCCCATCCTCCTGACACCCACCCTTCAAGGATTTCTAGGCCTTGATCACATCCCCCCTCAGCCTTCTCTTCTCCAGACTCCAAAGACCCAAGTCCCTCAGCCTTTCCTCACCACAGAGATGCTCCAGGCCCCTCAGCATCTTGGTGCTCCTCTGCTGTCCCCTCTCCAGCAGTTCCCTGTCCTTCCTGAACTGGGGAGCCCACAACTGGTCCCAGTGCTCCAGATGGGTCCTCCCCAGGGCAGAGCAGAGCAGAGGGGGAGGATGACCTCCCTCCACCTGCTGGTCACACTCTTCCTCATGCCCCCCAAGATGCCATTGGCCTTCTTGGCCGCCAGGGCCCATTGCTGCCTCATGGGCATCCTGGTGTCCCCCAGGACTCCCAGGTCTTTTTCCTCAGAGCTGCTCTCCAGCAGGTCACCCCCAACCTGTCCTGGTGCAGGGGGTTCTTCCTCCCCAGGTGCAGGACCCTACACTTGCCCTTGATGAATTTTACCTACAGTTCTTTTGCTCAGGGGACACCTGAACCCCTGTCACCAGGGCACAACTGAACTCTCAGCAGCTGCCACAAGCACCGGTGGTCATGAAAAAGCCACAAGGGAAGACGAAGGTGCGTAAGGGAGTGCTGCCCATCGTTTTATGGTGAAATAACAGGAGCTTAAAATACTAAGTTAAAGAGTATCAAATTTAAAGAGGTCTCCATCTTTCAACTGGGCAAGTATTTACATTTCTTTTTCTTACTGAGATGAATAAAGTAATTGCCCGGGGTTTAATATCTTGTATTTGCTATAATTTTTGTGTTCAAGCAATCTAGAAGGATTCCTATTAGAAAGCTGAGTTTGTCTCCTGTATTTAGCCTGTATCAGTTGTCAGGATCTATAAGCAGATACATTAGTCACATTAAATTAAAACAAAGCCACTGCGCTCTCATTGTTGCGAAAAGCATCTGCCTGACACTACAGAAGACTCTCACCTTTTTATTGAAGACCAAAGAAACAAAAGCATGACAAGAGTGGGCTCCCACACTTTGTATTAAGCAGAACATTTAACTAAGACACGAGGAGGACTCCTGATCACTGACTTGTATGCTCAGCCTCCAGCCTGGCCGCCGGCAGCGACTCTGAGAAGCAGCAAGGTCCTGCCGGTGGAACTGCTTCTTGTGCCTTCACTAGTTTTCTGGGTGTTCTGGAACAAGCTAAAGCTTCTGTGCTTCTCTACGTTTCCATTTTTCTATTTCAACTCTTAAGTTTGGGGACCAGAGTTATTCCTAGTCAGAAATAACACCTCATTCACTAGCACTACGGAAACTTCTTGGAAAGATCCTTTGTGCAATAAATCACTTTACCATCCAACATCAGGGTAATTGCATTTTCCCCCCTTTATCCAATTCCTAATTATACAATCACAGAATTGTAGAGGTTGGAAGGGACCATCTAGTCCAACCTCAACCTAACTCTTATAGTAAACTGTCACCAAACCATGTCACTGAGCACCATGTCAACCCGGCTTTTAAATACCTCCAGGGATGGTGTCTCAACCCCTTCCCTGGGCAGCCCAATTCCAAGGCTTGATGACCCTTTCCATGTAAAAAAATTTCCTAATATCCAATCTGAACCTCTCCTGGTGCATCTTGAGGCCATTTCCTCTTGTCCTATTGTCTGTTAGTTGGGAGAAGAGACCGACCCCTCATCTCTCTACGACCTCCTTTCAAGTAATCGTAGAGAGCGAGAAGGTCTCCCCTCAGCCTCCTTTTCTCCAGGCTGAACACCCCCAGCTCCCTCAGCTGCTCCTCACAGGACTTGGTCTCCAGACCCCTCACCAGCTTGGTGGCTCTCCTCTGGACCCTTCTCCAGCACCTCAATGTCCTTCTTGTAGTCAGGGGCCCAGAACTGAACACAGCTCTCGAGGTGAGGCCTCACCATGCCCAGTATAAAGGACCCATCACTTCCCTACTCCTGCTGGCCACGCTGTTCCTGATACAAGCCAGGATGCTGGTGGCCTTCTGGGCCACCTGGGCACACTGCTGGCTCATGTTCAGCTGATTGTCCACCAACACCCCCAGGTCCTTTTCTACTGGGCAGCTTTCCAGCCTCTCTTCCCCAGGCCTGTAGCCTTGCCTGGGGTTGTTGTGACTGAAATGCACTTGATCTTATTGAACCTCATAGAGTTGGCCTCGGTCCATTGATCCAACCTGTCCAGGTCCATCTGTAGAACCTTCCTACCCTCCTGCAGATCAACACTCCCACCTAGTTTGGTGTCCTCTGGGAATTTACTGAGGGTGCACTCTCATCTAGATCATCGATAAAGATATGAAATAAGACTGGCCCCAAAACTGACCCCTGAGGGACACCACTAGTTACCGGCCACCAACAAGGTTTCACCCCATTCATCACAACTCTCTGGGCACCACAATTTTTGTACCCAGTGAAGAGTACACTTGTCTATGCCATGATTTGCCAGCTTCTCCAGGAGAATGCTGTGGGGGATGGCATCAAAGGCCTTACCAAAGTCCAGGCAGACAACATCCACAGCCTTCCCTCAATCCAAAAGGCGGGTCAGATGGTTATAGAAAGAGATGGGGTTAGTTAAACATGATTTCTTTCAGCCAAAAACTAGACCAGGAAAAGCATTATCAACCCATGCTATACCCTGCAGTAAGAGAGGGAGTATATATTTACATAAAATTTGTTCTCAGCAGAAATGAATAAAGAGAAAAAAAGGGTGTCTCATTCGTAGGACACAACTTACCACTCGTTTTTCCCGAAAATCTATCCCTACTGTCGTGATGAATTTAGGGTTGAATTTATTATCGGTGTATCTGTACAGGAACGTCGTTTTTCCAACCCCAGAGTCTCCAAGGGCCAGGAGTTTGATCAGATAATCATAGTCTCCATCAGTCATAGTGCTAATTTTGAGGAACCTACGGAAAGGAAGGAAAAAAGAAATTGATTTCATGATAACAAACCCCCTTTTCTGTTTGTTTTTACTTCACTTCTAGTTTTCCTCATGGAAATGCTACTGCTTGTGCTTAAAGCTGAAGTTGTGTTTGTGGATTTCAATGCAATGCAGCAGCAAAAAACTCACAATTTTGGGGCAGGTGCCAGAAGAGAATACAACATCCACCTCCCAGGTTCTAAATAAATAAAATTGAAGCTTAGAATGACAGAGTTTGGGACCAAATGATTATTTTTGTGCTGAGGATAACAATAAGGCCCGTAATGAAGGTAAGTATGAAACCCGGGGGTAGGTCCTTCAGCTTAAAAGTATTTTAGGATGAGCTTAAAGTAAAAGGGCAGTGCAGAAAAAGACATGAAAAGGAACCTCAGACATGGCAAGGACCATTCTCAGGGCTCAAGCTCTAACCAGTATTACATGACATCATCAAGGCTATGTATTTTTTATCTTGAAAGAAGTGTTTTTCCCCCCTCTGAGATCATATGTCTCGATGGCCAGTGTAGGTTCTTCACGTAGCAGTGAACAAGAGCAGCAAAGCCCACCTCATCAAGCACTTGTGAAACAAATATATGCATCAGAAAGAGGAAAATCCTCCCAATCTACTGGCAAATATTATTTCCAGTATTTGTTATGAGGCTCTACAGGGGAAGGAAAGGGGACCTACGTAATAGACCTACACCACATTTATTCACATCTCTGAAATGCCCTCATGATGAGAAAACTGGAATCATATGAAACACCACCTACTCAACATCCTCTCCTACCTTATTCTCAGCATAATCTAAGCCTTCTCTTTTTTCCTACACCTTGTTAATCCTTAACGGGGGCGAACGTGGGTGCCATTTGGCTTTCTCATTACTGTGGAATCAGAGCAGGAGACCCTGGGCCACATCCCATTCATAACAACTACTGCTCCTTTCAGCACAAGGCCTTCTTTTCCACCAGAATAAAATCTACCTGAGTATTCAAATTAGCAAGTGCTGACCTGCTTTGATTAAAATAGCCAAACTAAGCCCCTTTTGATTATCCTCTATTTCAACAGCTTTATGGATTAAAAAAAAAAAAGAGCTGACAGCATACTGAGCAGTTTCACTGTATGAGATTTATACCTTTGACAGATGTAGAGCCACCCAGAGAGGTGGGACAAGCTTTTGAGAAATTAATCTTCTGATGATAAAGGTTTAACGAATCTAGAGGAAAAAAAAAAGCCCCTGATCCCACAGAGCTGCTCTGCTTTTGGTCTGCGCTGAGCAAGGGGAAGGCCACAGCACCAAGCCTCACAGAAATTAATTCAAAGCTTTTAATCCTTTCCAGAATATCCCAAATTTACCACAAGGCTCCAGTGAGCAAAAGTAATTTCTCTCCAGAAGTTTGAGGATTATCAAAATCAAAGTATTTCTGATCGACCCAAGAACTGAATGGACATTTCATTCAACAAATGGAAAAAAAAAAAAACCCAACCCAACAAACCGATCTTGGGAGCCGATACCTGGTAACACAAAGTATTAATTTGACATTAGACACTACTCCCAAATACCCACGTTCTCTGGGAGCTGAAGTTCAGCATCTCCTTGCTATGCAAATATGCAAAGCAGGATATTCAAAATTTACCAGACCTGTAAACGTTGAGCAAAATATACAGCAGACGAGGATGATTAAACCCCTATTTTTTGCAAGCACCATCACGAGCAGGCAGCTGGCACTCCTATTCCCTGGCTGCTTTTCCAGAAATTCCTGCCTGGGCATTGCAGCCTCTCCCAGCCTGGTGTTAGCCAAGGTAGTCAGCCCGGCCACCGCGCCACGGAGACAGCCTGGGAAGATAAAATAGCAACAGGTGGCCAAAAGGGTTTTTTTTTTTTCCTTCCTTCGGGTTTTTAAACCGAAGCCACCAAATAGTCTTTCCTACATGATGAAGATGGGAGGACCAGGCTTCATAAAAAAATCTGGGTGTGGGGAATTTCACAGCCCAGATCGATCTGCTGCCATCACTCTTTTAGCGCTTCCAAAATGCTGTGGTTCAGGAAACTAAGGTCCTGTTCCACGGGGAATATTCACATTAAGATCTTAATTTCATTTAGAATGAAACACTTAAAATTACTGATAATTACTACGAGCTAAACATCTAAGCATGCTTTTAAACATGCCTATAATTAAGTGGGTTTGAAAATCCTGTTTCATTTTGTCTCGTGACAAATATTAACTGAAATAACACATACAACTGGAGCATAAAAATGGTATCTGAAACAGAGGAAGGGTCTTCAGTAGAGGAGGTTTGAGGTCCTTAAAGAAAAAAAAACAGATTTCATTTCCAGATCAGTTCCTCTAGCAAAAAAATCTGAGAAACACTTCATAAATTTCTATTAGGAGATTATTAACAAGGCATTTTAATAACAATGCAATATATTTCATTCAACTCTTAATTTTAAATGGCTCGATATATTGAGTTACTGAAAAGAAATACCCCTGGGCTGTAACGTGAAAATCTTATCTTATAGAAACAAAGCAACTCAACTCATGATTTTCCATGAGGACCCTCAAAAAACCCCCCTGTGCCTGGAACCTCAACTTTCTCACCTTCCTGAGAGCATCGAAATGGACCTGAGGTTGTAATACCAGGGATGGTGACCCACTTTGCCATGATGGTGTCTCCACCACAGACCCCAGCGAGGTCTCCCCTGCCCATTTGTCCTGCGTCCTCAACCCACGAGCGTCCCCGTAGACCAAAAACCAACTTCCCCCCCAAGAGGAAGGCAATCTCACCCTCCCATTCTGCCCTCCGTGCCCTCTAACATCATGAAAAACCCAAACAGGCCTCCTGACCCTCCCTCCCAACCCTCTCTGCCAACGTGGCCAACAGCCAGAGGATGATCAATGTGACGTCTTGATGCTGTTCTTCCAGGCTGTGCATCCAGACGGAGTCTGATTCAAAAAACACTTTTCTGCTTTCTTGGCAGACAAGATTCCCATCTAGAGCAGAAGCAGCATCTTGTTTCTTGATTGATTATTTTGTTCCACCTCTATGTAATGTTCTCTAACGACAGCAGGAGAAATCAGTTATAATCTGGCACTTGTCAACAGACACTCCAGAGAAGATTTTCTCGATAGAGAGATAGGGCTTCACAGAAACCAATCAAACCTTAAGACATTCGGTTATAGCTGATGGGGAGAGGAAAATCAACTCCTCAGGCACCGTGCCTTTTGCTCTGAGGCTCTCCCTGAAGGAAAACTCAACTCTGCTCCAGAAAACAGGAAGGGATGTGGAGGAGAAGAGTCTCTTAAGTTGGCTTTCCTTCTTCTAGCAGGAGCGTCTTCCTCAAAAAAGTGTGAGAAAGGCAATTCATTGAAATCGAAACTGGTGAAATATTTACTTTCAGCTAGGAGCAAACTTGGCAGAAAAATGGTTTCCACTCAGAAACCCTTTTTCATCTCAAGGTGTTTGTATGTACGGCAAAAACGAATTAAGCAGGCTAAAATTCTGATGGACCCAACCTAAAACCACTGCCTATAGTCACACTTTCAGCCTCTCAGAACAGGAAAGGACTGACAAGTTTTAAAGCTTCTCAATGTCAAACTTTGCAGATTTTTAACTTTTAAAATGCTTCCCTCAGTAAATAGACTATCAGGTAGATTTTCCTGGTACCACAATTTCTCATGAATGGAGAGTTCTCGAGAGGAGTTCAACCATTAGGTACGGAGGAATATCAACAGGCAAAAGTTGTATGAACAATGAAAGAAAACTCAGGTCTAGAAAGTAAGATTTTATTTCCCTTGACACGCTACTAGTTAGGGGTGGAATAAACAAAAAAATGTTGTATAAATAGCATTAGCTCTCAAAAGTGCAGGATATAAAATCACAGCACACATATTGTACCGGCAGCTGGTCACCATGAGATCTGTTCTTTCTGCAGCAAAATAAATCAGTGCCACTACTATTCAGCCAAGCTTTTTTTCCCTTTTTTTTTCTTTAAATAATAAGTAAAAACTATAACAAGAAAAAAAAAAAAATAACAGTGCTGTCCTGAGGGCCAGCTCAGGGATGACTGTATCAGAAACACCGCAACCGTCGCTTACTCAAACCCCCTGCCAACCAGAGGAAGGCTTTCGTGGACAAGCTCTTGTGGTCCCCACCCAGTTGGTACTGGGAAACCTGTTGCAGTGATGCTGGAGCCCAATTTCTCCAGCACCATGAAGACTTTTGCCACTTCCCCCTTTATTTGACAACCTCTGGTGCTTGGAAGTGTCGTCAGCTGATGCAAAATTGATAAATAAACTGTGATGTTGTTCCAAGAGCCCAGCGACAGCCTAATAAACCAAATAGCACCCAAAAACCTACAAACCGACCCCGTTCAACTCTCTTTGGTGTGTGGCATGAGCCGCTGTGCCCCAGCTCACAGGATGATGTGCCACAGTGCTGGCAAAGATACTGGATGGCATGAAGATGACCTGCAGGATCCACCAGAACGATCCCACTCCTGGACCTCTTCGGGGTCACCAATTAGATACAGGTGACAAAGGGAAACGCGTGACCGACGTGGCATGGAGAGAGATGACCCCAATACCAACACCTCGTTTAAAAACACTTTGCAAAGGGCCTGAGAGAAAGGTGGGCCCTGACCAAGTTCAGCACGGTACCACCAACACCCCTTCTCACCCCCGAGCACTCCACAGACATAGCATTAACCTTCTGATAAAAGCTTCACGGAGACTTCCAAGGAAGAAAAGAGCAGAGAGACAACACTGATCTGTGGGAGGACAGGCTGCCTCCTAGGTTTCCTGTTAGAGTCACTTCTAGGAGATGAAAAACGCTTGACGGCAGCAGGTTCCTGTTGGAAATCAAGAGTCACCACATAAAGAGACTTTTGAAATGCGTTATTTCTAGCCCCGTCTATCCTCCCAAGGAAATCAGACAGGCTGTAGCAGAAAGACATCCCAAAATCAGCCTGGATGGGGCCTGTCTTTGAAGTTCTTTAGCTACGTTCTTTGAACAGAAACGCAAAGTTCTGCAACACGAACAGAAAGCCTCCCCTGGTCTTCTGCAGGAACACCAGAACATTTCCTTTTCTTTCATCCTCAAGATTCTGACCGGTGTTAACTCTATCCCAGCCACAACCAGTACACTGAAGAACCAAACTCTAGTCCCCTGTTGCCCTCAAACCCCCACAACCTGTTACTCTCCCGCTCTCAGATATCTCTCACCGATGGAGCATCCAAGAACCACACACCGACCACGTAATTAACATCAAACTCATGTTAGAAACCTCTTCCCTGCTAGGGAGGAACGCACAGGAAAGTCTGCAATGCAAACTGGAACCACACAGAGAATTAAATTTCAGAGTGCATTATCAGAAAGTAGGCTCTTCCTGAGTGGGAGAAAGACAGACAGGATGTGGGGAAGATAAGATAAAACTCCTTCCAGTCATCCCAGCGTCACGTTATAATTGGTCTGCAATCATCTGCCAAAAAAGCAGAGCATCACAGCTGCCAAGTAAATGGCCCACAATGAGCCAAACATTTCCCCCTCCCCCTAGAAAAAAAAAACCAAAACAACAACAAAAAACCAAATCAAACAACTCACTGGAGCTCCGCTGAGATGAAATGAAAGCTGCCTTCTCTTGCTCCGACTCAGGCAGCCACAATAATTTCCATACGGGAGCAAGGATACGTAACAAACGCAGCCTTAGTGTGAAAGAAATGATCTTTCCTCATTTTTCTGGAAAACCCCGGCGGATCAGACAGATGCTTTCTGGCACGGATGCCTCGCAGCATTTGAGCGCAGACAGCTTCAAGCTTCGGTATGTAAAAGACTCCTGGCAAGCCAGAGCCTCACGCTACTGTCTTCTAGTAAGCCAGAATGCCCTTTTTAATAGAGAAAGAAATATAGACAGAGCATATTCCATTTTAGAAGTTCTTTAAATAGATGGATTTTCAGCTTTCACCCATCGGAGAACAGGTTGAACATAACTCCACAGGTAATAAGGGGAGGTTGTTACCACACTCCTCACTACTACTCGTGCCCTGCGAATGAGCCATCAAGATTTCCACTTTAAAATCCCCTTTAACTCAGGAGAAGCCCACAGTGAGCATTCCCTCGTGCCAAAACCAGTAAAAGCTCCAAATATTGCTTTCTAAATAGCTGGCTAAACACCAGACATTTCCTAAGCTAGAACCGATTCACATCACCGCGCATCCCAGGGGTATTATTCAGAATAAACCAAGCGGCAGAATAAACCCACCACATCCCTTCGTGTTTTCTCTTCACGTACCCACACCTTTTCGGGTCCTTGCTCTGCTCCCCTGAGTTGTACTTCAAAATCAGCACCGAGGCCTTTCCCTTCCAGCCAACGTGGTGTTGCTGCCTGAAAAACCTCCCTCCCTCCGTACACGCGCAGCGAATAGATATTTACATTTGGGTGGGCAAGGGAGAGGAGTGACTAATTCGGGTATTTTCAGTACTAATCGATACAAAAAATACATGTAATATGAGAAAGAAAAAAGGCAAAGACAAGGACTGTGCTCACTTGTTACCAGAAGCTCTTATCACGACCTTTCCCCGGGGCTTTTTCTTCCTCTAGGCCAAACCACGTAGTACGAGGTGAGTTATAACTCAAGGGACCACACGAGTTTTCCTCTATTTTACCATTTCAAAAACCTGGTTGGTAAGTCCAGGAATTAAGTTCTGGGTTGACCAGGCCACAGTATTTAGCAGGTAAGCCAGTCTATCACACTTGATTGCCTCCACAAATACATAACCGTGTTACTGACTTGAAAATAACGATGATTTACAAAATACCTGCAAAATACACAGGCCAAAAAGGGATCTTGCAAAAGGCAGCAGAATTCTGCCACCCAGATGGCAAATACTCTAACCTTTAATTCACATCTCAAAAAGGGAAACAAGCACAGGCATTAATGACATTTACAGGAATGTATTTAAGAAGGAGGGGAGCCACCAGGAGGAAGTTTCAGTGGCTCATTGAAAAAATAAAAAACCACCTCAAAAACCAGATATAAATCACCTTAACTCCCTTCAAAGCCCGAAAGTTGTACAAGGAGTGGGCGCACAGAGGGAAGGCTAAAGGGCAGAGAAGGGGGTATTAGGACCGTTGTCACAACTGCAGGGTCACTTGTCACCCTGACACGGCCCAGCACGCCGCAGGTTCCAGAGGAGGTGCCGAGGAGGTCCCTGCTGACTCGCTGTTCCAACTCTCCTGCTCTTTTGAAGGCAAGAGAAAGCTCCCATTCGTTATGTTAATTAGCTGTCTCTGTGTCAGGGGGACAAAAAACAAACCCCATCAGTTCTATGACAATTTATGAGCTGATATAGTTATCTCAAAGACATGAAGTGGGCTAGGCTTCCCTTTTAGCAGCAGAAGCACGGTGTCATTAGCCATCCTTCCATCTCTCCCTGACCTTATCAAATCCATGTTTTGAATGGAACCCTGATATGCTGATGAAAGACTCCAAACTGGAAGATCACATCCCAAGAGACCTGAACGTTTGCCAGCTACTCGTGTTTTTTATAAAACTCCCCTTCTTCCTGCGTGCCTGAATCAATATGTGCCATGAACAGCTATCAAAGGAGTAAAGAGCAAGAGGGTGAGAGGAGGAAAGTCAAGTTCACAGCTCAAAAAGCCTGTAGGAAGGGCACCACTCCACTCACCAGTCTGTTGGTTTACACTTAGGATGGCCAATAAAGCTTGATTTTCTTACTGTGGATCCTTTTTCCTGGAGTCCTGTGTCCAGCTTTGGAGTCCTCAACACAGGAAGGACGTGGACCTGCTGGGACAGGCCCAGCAGAGGACAGGAAGGTGCTGAGAGGGCTGGAGCATCTCTGCTGTGAAGACAGGCTTGAGAGAGTTGGGGTTGTTCAGCCNCTAAGACTAGGAGAGTTTCTGCTTTGTGCTGCCTACAGTTAATGGGCTGTATGTATAGTAAAGAGGCAAAAAAATATTAGGAAACTCAGCCCCATCAGTTTGGGAATGGACAGAAACTGGTGAGTGGAGCCTACTGCAGCCTACAGAACCCGCTACAGCTCTCAAACACCAGGGTCACGATCCCAGTAAAGCTGACATCCTCCTACCCTCTTCCTAAAAAAAAGAAAACTCAACTTCCTTGGATTCATTCCTTTGCATCACTGTGCAAACAGCCTGAATTTCTCTGTCTGAGGCTAGCAGGAACTAAAGTAAGCATGCAATGCTGTCCCAAAGGGATCACCTGTTTGAGATTGTCCCTTTACAGACACTGACTGGGAAATCCAACACTCCCAGTCGCTCCCAGCCTCCTTCAGAGCTGGGGGACAGCCACCAAGGGGAAGGGACACGCTCTCTGATGGGCTTTGACTGCATGCAGGGAGAATTCAGTCACACCTGACAAAGGAGTACAGCATTTTAGCTAACAAAAAGCAAAGCTGCTATTAATTTAGGCTACTGGCTGGCTGCACCTGTGACAGGTCCATGCTTCTATACATCACTGCTTTTCCCAAAATCTTTGGGCTAGGTTTTCAGTTGCTTTAATACCAAACCTCCATTAGGGTGGCAAAGGCACTTGGCTGTATCCCAGGGGCTTACTTAGAAACACAAGAGGTTTTCCCGTGGTTGAAATGCAGCTTTACATGGTTCTTTCAAAGCCTAAAGGGCCAGAGACCGGCCCTGCCATTTGCACGATCAGCTCACACCTGATCCCAGGGAATGCTATCCAGGTAAATTTTTTCAATTCCACTTCATCAAAAGCCCTTCTACAACCCTCAAAGCAGTTTCCTTTTTGCTGTCAGAAGGGGAAAGAAGATTTTTGGCATAACTGAAAGTCACAGAATCCCAAAATGCTATGGGATTGGAAGGGACCTCTGGAGATCATCTCCTCCAACCCCCTGCCAAAGCAGGGCCACCCACAGCAGGTCCCACAGGAACATCTCCAGGTGGGGTTGGAATGTCTCCAGAGAAGGAGACTCCACCACCTCTCTGGGCAGCCTCTGCCAGGGCTCTGACACCCTCACAGGGAACAAGTTCCTCCTCAGGTTCAGATGGAACTTCCCATGTTCCAGTTTGTGCCCGTTCCCTCTTGTCCTGTCCCTGGGCACCACTGAAAAAAGCCTGGCCCCATCCTCCTGGCACCCACCCTTCAAGGATTTCTAGGCCTTGATCAGATCCCCCCTCAGCCTTCTCTTCTCCAGACTCCAAAGACCCAAGTCCCTCAGCTTTTCCTCACCACAGAGATGCTCCAGGCTCCTCAGCATCTTGGTGCTCCTCTGCTGTCCCCTCTCCAGCAGTTCCCTGGTCCCTTCTGAACTGGGGAGCCCACAACTGGTCCCAGTGCTCCAGATGGGGCCTCCCCAGGGCAGAGCAGAGCAGAGGGGGAGGATGACCTCCCTCCACCTGCTGCTCACACTCTTCCTCATGCCCCCCAGGATGCCCTTGGCCTTCAAATTAATATCTTTTGCTCCGTATTTCCAGGCTTGGAAAGCTCTAACAGCTGGAGTGTCCCTTTAAACAATCTCTGCAATCACAGTTAGCCACAACAGCAGCTACGCCTCCCTCCATACAGGTTTCCACTCCCCGCACCATTCTGTTTAAATAAAAACGTACAACAGCCATCACAATGGTTCAGCTTGTCAAATAATCTGATCCCTCTTATCGTGGCTCTTTAAGGATTGCGAGTCGCAAAGAAGGTTCCTCGAGATAGGAAGTCATTAGTTCTAATGGCCATTATCCATTTAAATCACTGCTTTTGGAACAGTAAATCATTTCTTCTTTCTACAGCAGACAATCTTATACGAACACTGAAGCAATCTGATTATTCCATGAAAGGTTTTAGGAATTTAAGTCGATTGTACTGCTCAGGCACAAATTGGATATCCCAGAAGTTTTAACCCCTTAAAGCTACAGAGAGAACAGTTATTTCTCTCTTCTGAGGATGTATCGGAGAGTGAAAAGGTTTTCTCATGCCCATCCTCTCAATTTCCCGTGATGCTCCTCCTGGGATATCGCTCGTGCTTGTGCCTGTGACCATGCCAAGCTTACTAGGGCTTGCATCTCCTCCCTCTGGGCCAGTGGTATTCTCCTCTCACGACGACACAGCAGGCAGACTCCAGGAATGCCACCTCTAAAGTTCTCACATGAGCTGGTTTTCCATCTGTCCCTCAAGAAACAGCCATGTCCACCCCACACCAGTTAATGCCAACCCCGCTTGGCCCACGTTGATGGCACCAGGAGCCGACACGGGGGTTTAGGGGCAGGTAAGCAAACAGAAGGTTCTGAGAGCAAGAGCGAGGTGTGAATTATGAGCTGCCACAAGCAAGATTAGCAATGAGTTTTATCTAACCTATGGGAATTAGTCAGTTCTTCCACGATGCAAAAGGAAACATAAATCTCAAAGCTCCCTTCCTGACAGGAAATGTCAAGATTCTATGATCCACTGTCCAGCAGTCATTCCAGAAAATTATCCATTGCTCCATAAACCTGCTGTGGTTTAGATCCCAGAAACCGCCTATTTCCATCCTGTCCGGTCATTTCGTAACGCTGCACTCACCAGAGCGGAGCGCGGGGAATATCGCAGCAAGGAGGGCTCAGCTGCAGGCTCAGGGTCACACTTCACCTCAGCTGTCCCTGATGACACGCAGGTATCCCCACCCAGGCCACCAACCTCACCCAGGGGGGTGACAGGGGAGAAGGACTGATCGCCAGGCCCAAACTTTCTCCCGATATCACCCAAATCACACCTAGACCTGCTGTATTAAGCTCCTGACAACCTTGCCACGCCACGTTTCAACACACTAAATGCAAAATACAGACTTTGCTGAACTACTCTTGGCTATTTTGTCCTTCAAGGAAAGAACAAGCAACCAAAGCTTTCATGGGAACCGGCACAACGTATACTTATAGTCGCCTGTGCAGCAGTTCTGAGACCAAACACCTGCCACAGGCTAAGAGGAAAATCAGCTTGGAAAAACCGAGGCTGCGATGTATGAGCAGCGAGAAAAGCAGAGCTTCTCCCAGGAAGCAAAATAAAAACCCACCCCAAACACAACTATCCAGCTCTCCCGAACGCACATGGGGACTTTCAGCTCGCAGATACACAGGTAAGCAGCATACAGCTGCATTTTATGAGGCGCTCTCAAGGGTAGTATATTTTACAAGACGCTGTTATGCCAGCTTTTAAGTGACAGCATGTATTTCGGTGATGACCAGGTTGCCCTATGTCAGCCTTGGCAGTTCGGAGGCGCGCTCGAAAGGGAGCGCGCGTCGCTACTCCCCAGTTCGCACGTTTCAGCAGCCCTTAAGGTACTGCTGTTTCTTTGAAAGGCAAAAATAAGCGCCGCACCACGAGAGCTGGCGCTTTGCTCTGCAGCTCTTCCAACTTCCCCAGCACCAGGTTTTAACAAGAGCTTTCCAACAACGCTGCCTGCAGAGGCTGCCAACGGTGCCTTCTTGCGCATTTACTTGTAACACCCCAGCTTGAGAACTTCACACGCAGCCAAAACCCACCAGATTTGTTGAGAAGAGTTTTTCAGCGTGGGAAAACTGTTTCTCCTTCAAGTCAAAGTCTGATTAAAGAGCTGGAAGGGGAGTCACGCTCTCTCTCGCTGGTGTGAATTAGCATAACTCCAAGACTCAGGCCTTTTTTTCCCCCCCATATGCCTACAAGTATGCAATTCATTTTACCTTTAGCCTTTTTTTTTCCCTGCCTACAGCTCACCGCACGGACCTACTTTAAAAGAACTTTGATAATAAGAGTTCAGAAGAGACAAAGTATTTCTCTATGCTGTGTACCTGCCTTCCTCCTCCTGCCACAGCCACTCGCAAAGACACTTGCTTCAGTTAAACTCTGCCAAAGTTGTGCTTGGCTACGAACTTAAGGACCACATCTGCCTCCGTGATCCCTGCAAAGTGCATAGAACCGCATGAAAAAGCCCTCTCCACAATAATCTAATCGGTATAAAAAGAGTATTATCCATACATTGGCACAGCAGTACTGTTCATGGTATTTCTGAACCGGCTTGGGTGGTTTTTTTTTTAATGAAAAAGCACATTCTGCTTCCGTCTCAGCTGATCTTTTTATATACTTCATATCGTAATCTCATCTCATTCCTCCACCCAGATTAAGGGAGTGACAGCAGACACTGCGCTGTAAAAATCATAAAAAAAACCAAACAAACCCCACACCCGTGTCTGCTCACGAAGGAACTATTTCAGGCTAAACTATATTTGGACAATTCTGGAATAATTTATTACCAACCTCACTTTATGCTTCACAGGCACCGCTCGTTTACACCCATCATTCACTAGAGGCTTTTTGCCGCCCTTCCTTTCCCTACCAGCCAGCTCTTTTTTCCGTTCACAAGCTCGAAATGCAGGATATGACAGAAATCTATACACTCCAGAGCCCCTCTGCACCTTTCCCGGTCTGTTAAGAGGGGAATAGAATCGCGATAGTGGTCGCTTGTCGCGGGGAACTGGGGGGTAGGGAGGGGGGGCAGGGGGAAGACTCCCGCCTGCTGCCCCGTTCCAGCCCGGGGCCCGGGGCGGCTGCCCGGTCTCCCCAAGGTTCCCTTTCCCCAAGCGATTTCAAATCACCCCGCAAAACGGATCTTCCACCCCCCCCGGTCTCCATTTTCCCCTCCCTCCACACACGAAGTCCCAGGGCCGCCCCGCCGCCGGCCTGGCCCACCCTCCTCGCCGCCGGCCTCTGCTCCCCCGCAACCGCGGCCCCGCTGAGGGGAGGGCGGGAAGGGTCGGCCCTGCTTCCTCCCCTTCTTCCTTCCACACCCCCCCAAAACCCCTCTCAGAAACCTGTTCTCCGGGAGCGCCGAGCCGCCTGCGCCTCTTCCCCTGCCTGTCGGCGGCAATGGAGAAGGGGGCGGGGGGGGAAACGGGGACGGACGAGAGAGGCGCGGAGCACCTCCCTCTGCGGGAGCCCGGCGCCGAGGCTGGGCTGGGGCTGAGGCGGAGGCGTCGCTGCCTGAGGGGGGAGGACGGCGTAGGGCTGTGGGCGCTGCCCCCCGGCGGAGGGTTTCTCCTGAGGGAAAGCACCCTCCGCCCTGCCTTCGGGAGAGCCGTGATGGCGGGGGAGAGATCGCCGTTCCCTCAGCGGGGAGAGAGTTAGGAGATTGGGAAGAAGGGGTCTCATGGTAGACCCTCTGCCTCCTTTCCCTGATTTCCCCACAGGCGACCATTTCCAGTAGAGGGGTTCCAGCTTTCTCCCTGAGGAAACAAGGGGCCTGAGTTGTGTCTCTGAGGGAGAGGCCCTGCCCCAAGTGAGACCCAGCCATGGTCTTCCTCATCTCAGCCACAGGCCTTCCTCAGCCCGGCCATCGGCCTTCCTCGCCCCAGCCATGGCCTTCCTCAGCCCAGCCATCGGCCTTCCTTGCCCCAGCCATGGCCTTCCTCGGCCCAGCCATCGGCCTTCCTCGGACCAACCATGGCCTTCCTGGAGAAATGATAATGAAGAGCCAAGTCCCACCACCCATCCAATCCCAACTTCTGCCCTGCCATGGCTTTGATGGGATTTTACTGGCAGTTCCCCAGGCCCTGGTCCAGAGAGAAGAGTGTCTATAACCTATTATTCATCACCCCCCTGAATCCTGAGGGGAAGATGCTTAAAGGGCTTCTTTCCACAGCCTTGTGAGCTCAAGTTAACTCAAATTTTTCTGTTGATCCACCTCCTAGTCACAAAAACTCAACCCAAGATGGTTGGCCAGTTGGGTAATGTTTCTAACCCAGTATCCCAATGCTATGGAGATGGATCCATACAGCTGCAATCCAAGTCTCATTGCTAAACTGGTCACAGCTGAGCCAAGCACTTACTGCTAATGAAAAAAAAAAAAACCCAGTATTTTATTTAGCCTGGAGAGAAGGAGGCGGGGGGGAAGAGACCTTTTCATTCTCTACTCTCTTTCTGAAGGGAAGGTGTAGGCAGGAGGGGTTGGTCTCTTCTTCCAAGTCTCAAGCAATGGAACAAGAGGAAACAGCCTCAAGTTGCACCAGGGGAGGTTTAGGATGGATATTAGAAAAAATGTCTTCACAGAAAGCATTGTCAAGCCTTGGAAGAGACTGCCCAGTCACCATCCCTTGGAGGTATTTAAAAACCAGGCAGATGTGGTGCTGAGGGATGTGGGTTAGTGGTGGGTTTGTCAGTGCACTTCCATGTTGGACTGGAGCACCTTCAGTGAGCTCATATATATATAAAACATATATTTTGCTACATATATGTATTTTACTATATATATAATCATTCCAGCTACAGGTTTATCTTTACCCCAACCTTGAAACAAATGTGGTGTCTCCATCACATAGTGCTCGAGAAGCCTCACGGGGCTGGGAGAGCTGTGTTCTCTCTCTGGTACTGCGTGTTGGTGTTCCTGTGGAAAACAATAACAACATTTTGTGCTACGCTGCTGATAACTGGCACGTAGTACTAGCATAGCTTGGCCCCCAAAATATCTGCTTTAAAAATAAGAATGCAATATCCAGGAGAGGCAGAGAGCTGAGTGAGAACAGCACGGAAAAATCAGGGCTGGTGTTACTCCGTGTACTTATTTTGGCAAGATTATAGCATGTTGCAAAGCCCCTGCGTGGCAGAGCTGCATGTTCAGAATGAGTTCTAATGATTTCAGCCGAATCTTTGGGCTTGTGGTAGTTTCAGCAGAGCATAATGTGAAATTATAACTTGCAATTCCTCTTTTATAGGTCATTTTCGGGGGGTGTGAAGTTGCTGGTTAGATGTGATGGGCAATGCTGAGGTGTCACACTGGTAAAGGAGGCTGATAGACAGAAGACATCATCGGGTGAGGAAAAGAGTGGGGAGTTCTTATTCTTGAACATATAGGAACCCGCTGCCATTAGTTTTTCTATTAATTTCTGTGTGTCCAGGGAAACCTGCAAAACCGGAATAGCTGTAGGTAACCGTCTGTGATCCCGGGATCCAGTTGATTCCTCTGCCCAGTCCCACTTCCTAGCATTTAGAGCCACATAAAATTCTGTTTGAATGGTTTCTGCCCCTCCCTGGGGTTTGTTACTGGCAAAGTCTCCACACAGCGCCGCGACTACCAGGCGAAAAAGGAGTTCTTCTGAGCAGTTTTGGTTTTGGGGCTGCCCAGTTGATAAAGAAAACATCTTTTGGAAAAAAATCCTTCTGGTGCAGCTCAGCTGGGAGCAGCAGTCGTTCAGTCCCAGATCAGTCAGGCCGGTTACCAGCTGTGACATCCATAAAACGGGTTATCGCTGGCCCGGTTGCCCCTTTTCCCCACTGGTAAATGCCCAGTAAAGGGTAGGCAGAGGAGATCAAACTGTTGGCAAACATTTCTCGGAGGCCTCGCGGCTCAGAACTTCGCACCCACACAGCATCCCACAAATTGGCTCGCCATCAGCAGTGATTCAGCGCGGCCACGCAGGCAATTAGGGACTCTGCTGGTTGCCAGCTCTTTTTATGTAACTGGAAATGTTTTGCTACGACGGACGGTTCCAGACAGAAGCGTTTCTTCACAGCTTCTAGATAAGTTTCCTCTTTATCTCCTCTGGGCTGCTAAATGTTAAATAAAGCTATCGTGGATGTGTCGCTTTTGGGTCCTTTAAATTGCAGACAAATGTCTTACTCAGTAACCTCAGTTTCCTGCTTATTCCTCTAACATTTACCATTCAGGGTTATTCACAAGAACAGGAAATGTGTGTGGATCCTGATCTGTCCAGATAGCCAAATTTCTTGAGAAGCAGCTGGACTACACAAGCACTTTCCAGAATTCTGAGAGAAAATCATACAGAATTAATAATGAAAGAGCGGCATTTCCTGATACACCTTTTTAAAAAAAAAAAAAAAAAAAAAAAAGAGGGCTGGATCTGCTTTGGGAGCAGTAGCAGGATGTGATATTTACCTTCCCTGGTGACGAGCTTATTTGCATGAGCTGTGATATTACCCCAGGACGAAGGCAAATATGTTATCTCACCTGCTCTGCCCCTGCCTGTGCCCGCAGCCGGGAGGGAATAGCTTCACTCTTCTCTGGCAATAAAGAAGAACTTGCAGCCAACTCTCTCGCTCCCCTGGGTTTTCCTTTAATTATCCCAGCGAGTTATTTCTTACCCAAATTTGTCTTGAAGGCCTGCTCTACTTGGGAACAACAACAAAAAGAAATAATTTGGTTTTAAGCTGTCTTAAACCAGTTCATGTGGCTCAGTTGTGGTTCTTCGCAGAGCATTAATAGCGTCAGGCTTTGTCTAGCTAATGGGAGTGAAATTAATGTCATGCAAATACACCCAACCTGCTTTGCTCTTGGCATAACTCACTGGTCTGAGAGGGGCTGGGAATGGGAGGGGTTTTTGTCACCATAACCTCTTGTGGGGAGCTTCAACCTGCCCCCAACCCCCTCCCAGAAGGGTTCTCAGTAGCCATTAGTGAGATTTAATGAAAGCAATCAGACAGGGGTGCGCCTGAACTGAGAGGAATGTGTTTCAGAGTGGTTGAGATGTGGTGTTGGGGGGATCTGGTGGAGGGGAGACCTTTGTAGAGTGGGGGCTGATGGTTGGACTCCATGATCCCAAGGGTCTTTTCCAACCTGAATGACTCTATGGTTCTTGACCAAGGTGAGTCTGGAGCAACCCAGACTTAATTACATAAGGCCAACAAATTAATGAGATAAGGCACATATTGCAGATTTATTTAATGAGTAAGTCTCAGCTGTCTGTCCTGCTTTCTCCCCTTCCTCCTCCTCCTCATCCTCTCCCCATTGTGCTGGGCATTCACAAAGGGTTCAGCTCCATCCAATAAACCACCCATGAATGATTTGGGTCCATCAGTTTATGCCAGTTGGGTGTTTAATCCATTCTATCTTTCCTCAACCACAATAATTCAGCAGGATACACTCATATTTCCTGCACCACAATTTGATAGCCAGAGGCTAATTAGTTCCTAATAAGAGGGATGAACAAGGTTGGTCAGAAAGCAATATCCTCTCCTACCTAAAATGATGTTAAAAAGAAAAACCCTGATTATTTGCTTATTTATTGCAACGAAGTTTTTGGATTAAAATACATTTTTCATCTAGAAGGTTGCCTCATGTTTTTTCAGGCCCAGAAAATATTGTTTTCCTGAAGAAAGAATATTGTCAAGGCCAGCAGATAACGACCGTGATCGTTTCATCAAAGATTCAATCTGCCACTGCAAGTACCGCGCGTCGCTCTTTAACAATCAGATCTGTTATTTAACTTGCCCATTTTTCCTCATTCCCTGCCTTCCAATGCTTTAAATATTTGATGTGCTCGACCACTCAGAACACACACCAGGATTGTTTTGATGCTGTATTGGCACCTAAATAACTGGGGCACCTGCATTTATTGATTCATTTATTTACTATATAGATCAAAGCCTGAGTTGAGTTTCATTGGGTCCTTGGTTTTGACTTGCTCTGCCCTGACTCTCCCTTGCTGCAGAAGCAGCAATTAGTGAGTGCTGGCCAGTTGGAAACCTAATAATGTTCTTTCTTTTTTGGTTTTTTTTCACCACCTGGGGCTGTTGTGAGAGGGGGGGAGGGAAAAAGCTCTAATTTGAACAGACCTGTCTCATTATCTTAACTTCATAGCAGCCCATTTATAACAGCTCATCACACTGGCTCTGTCTGGGTTCCTTTTCCCCTAAATTTCCTCGGGACATTTCCACGTTATCGATGGAAACCTTACAAAAAACCAGAACAGAAGGATATTTCGTGCAGGCCTAAGCTGCATCTCTTTCGAACGAGCTGCTCCTGCCTTTCAACCGAGCTGCAGATTTGCTTTAAAATTAAGTTTAACATTTGCTTTAAAATTAGGACTCGCTTTTATGAACTCAGAACAGGAGGCTGAAGGAAAATACCCGGCTTCCTGCAGCTCCCCCTCTCCCGCTGTGGTCTCCCCAGGCATCCAAAGGGCAGGATTTTTCTATTGATTAGTGTGCTGAGTTAATTAGCAAGATGGGGAAGGAAGCTGCTTGTTTGTGGAGTGGGTTTTGGGGGATGATGGGGGTGGGGAGTGGCATAGCCTTGCTGTGCAGGCACAGGCTGGGGTCCCCACTGTCCTACCAGCCCCATTGGGGAGGCAGGACCGACCCATGGGGCTGGAGGCATAAAATCATCAAAGGGTTTGAGTGGAAAATCATCGCAGGGTTTGGGTTGGAAGGGACCTTGAAGACCATCCAATTCCAACCCCCCTGCCCTGGGCAGGGACACCTCCCACCAGCCCAGGTTGCTCCAAGCCCCCTCCAACCTGGCCCTGAACCCCTCCAGGGATGGGGCAGCCACAGCTTCTCTGGGCAACCCTCACCACCCTCACACCAAAGAACTTCTTCCCCACATCTCAGCTCAATCTCCCCCCTTTTCAGTGTCAAACCCTGTCCCCTTGTCCTAGGGCTCCCCTTCCTGATCCAGAGTCTCTCCCCAGCTTTCCTGGAGCCCCTTTAGGGACTGGAGGGGCTCTAAGGTCTCCCTGGAGCTTTCTCTTCTCCAGGCTGAATGCTCTCAACTCTCTCAGCCTGTCCTCACAAGAAAAAAAAAATAGGTTAAATCCCCTATTTTCTGAGCCAATAGCTCTTAATTTTTTGCTCTAGTTCAAACAAAATAGATTTGCCTGGATGAAGAGGTACCGATGATGAGGTGGACCAGGTCTACGCCCAGAACTACCAGACAAGGTGGCTGTAGAGAGACCTCTTCCGCCCGTCTTGCAAGTCCACGAGATATCCTCCTACATCCCACCATCCAGAATGTGAACCAGAAGATGTTTTCGTTGGGAGTCACAGGAAAAAAGAAAAATCTTTCTTTGCACCAAAAGTGGCTCTTTTCTCATTACATCGAGCGCTAAAAAGCTCTGAACAAGACAAACCTGTAAAACCAGGAAAGAGAGAGTGCTCCTTAATGCACTGGGTGAGACTGACTTACTGGGGGGCTGGAAAATAGCGTGGAGTGTCCAGAACGAGGAGTGCTCTGTCCCTGCTAAAAATTAACCTAATGAGATGTCCATAAAATTACCAGCTGCTGAGAAAAGCTTCTGGATACTTAAAGCTTCGGGATAATTAAACCCTGCAGAGGCAGTGTGTGGTTGCAGGTGTGTGGCTGCTGGATGGGAAGGATCCAGCACTGTTGGGCACCTGGTGGCTTCTTGCAGGCACCTCTTGTCCCCCACCATGTGTCTTTCTCTTTAGAAACCTTTCTTAGGAGGAAGAAAATCAAAAGCTGAGTCAAGCAGGATGCTGGAGCCAAGGGCTGTGCGATGACGGCATTGCCTGGGGATCATCCTTGGGCTGGTGGGGATGGCAGGGGGGGCCTGGCTGCTGAAGCACCATGTTGGGGTCAAGATGCAAAACCTGATGGGGTCAAAACCACAGCTGAGCTCAGGGAACTGAATCACCCCCACACATAGGAGCAGGAGGGGCCACAGAAATACATAGAAACACATGTGCTGTAGGTTCTTCATGGGCTCTTCATACCTAGTTTGGAGAAAGGAGGATTGGTTTGGCCCAGAAGGAACAAGTGGGGCCTGAGGGCTCCCCCAGCTTTGATGAGAAGTGGCTCTTCACATTTAAATGGCAGCGTATCACATGGAATTCACCACAGAGACAATCAGCAGCACAAATTCAAATCAAGCTCATCAAGCCTTGTTAGCTCCTGCTCAGCATTGACCCAGTTGGGTCCCAGGTGGCTTCCTAAGAGCTGCTCGTATGTGGAGCTGCTGCAGTCCAGAGTGGGCTGCTGGCCTGGGCATCCAAATGAGCTGGAATAGCTGCTCAATGCTCTGGTGAGCACGGGAGACGTGCTGTGGATGCCATGCTAGGGCTGCTGGTGGGCATCACCAGCCCAACCGTGCTCTATGCATGTGGTCCATCACCATCTTGACCATCTATGCTCATGGTCCATCACCATCCTGAGCACGCTGTATGGTGGAGCTGGAACAGTGTGCCCATATCAGGAGCACAGCACAAACCAGTTGGCCTCGATTTTCTAGGTCAATGAAATTTCCCCCCCCTGGACTGAAAATGTTGCTGGTTTTCCTTTGGTGTGACACCGGCCGGGGGTTTGGTCCCCGTGAGCAGAGCATCAAAAGCGGGGGGACACCGAACCTCTGACGGTCCCAGCTGGGAAATACAAACCTTGAAATACTCTGCGGTGGTCGATTGAAACCTGCTTTAAAATATTTCAGGATCCATCCAAACCTTTTATTAGTTATTTCTTCTCCTCTCTGTCTTCTTCTTTCGGTTTTTTATTTCCAGGTCTCCTGTACAAGTGTTTTCCCTGCCAGTGCCTGGAGCACAAACAGCACGAAAGGCTTTCCAAGGGCGATCCTGCTCTCTTTCAGAAGTTCACATCTTTAATTTTCCATGAAAACAACCCATCAGGATGCTGTAACCTCGCTGAGGGGTGAAAAGCCTCCTCCCTGGGAGAACTCCAGCCTCACGAGTTTCTTCTTGTCTCGGGGCAGCTTTTGCACCCACCGATTTTTACCCCTAAAAGTTTCTTGTTGTTTGTATTCATTTTTAAATGAGAATTTCAACCATCACCTTTAAAAAAAACCCCTAAATTACTATTTACAGTCATTAAGGGGCCGCATAAATATTCGTGGAAATGAAATGTAAAGCTCCAACACTTGAAATATTGGCTTCTTGTGAATTTTTAAGCCTGTGCTGGATTGTGGCACCTTTCAGGTCCCTTCCAACCTAAACCATTCTTTGGTTCTGTGAAGTCGCCACTCAAAAATTAATTGCTTTTTGGGTAAAGCACATGACTTTGTCTAATTTACCCAAAGGCCATTCATTTCGAGGAACAGAAGCCCTAGCGTGGGATCGGGGCTAAATTAGTGAACGCTCATCAGAGCAGAATTTCTAATTGGGAGGCCACAGAATAAAGCACTTTTTTTGCTGAATGAGGAATCGATCCAACGAGTTGGAGACCCCGTGGGGGAAAAAAAAAAAAAAAGTAAAAATCTCTTTTTCTGTCTAATTCACACAGGGAAGGGAATGCGAGGTCAAGGGTGCCCACCTGGAATGGGGACCTGTGCCTTCAGTGGGACCTGGTGGCCCTAGAGATCCCATTTGGTCCTTCCTTCCCGCTGTACGTGACCAGCAGAAGATGAAGCATGTCTGAAAACCAGCCCCTACACCAGCCTGTTGGTTTTTTACCTGGAACAGTCGTTTACTGCACATTTCTACCATCCTCATTTCTAACATCCCTGGCTGTGAAGATTTTTAAAAGCCCTTTTTAGAGAGGAGGATGTTTCTTCTTCGCTTCTCACCCGGGTGTTTTCATCCCGGTGGGATGGCGGGAGCTATTCTTGGGAAACGTCCTCCCCGCGCTGCCAGTGGGAGCGGGAGACACCATTAGGGACCGAAAGAGATCAATTGCCACGGGCTGTGATGAGGAAAAAGGGGAATTTCAACTCGTGTAATTGTGTGCTTCCACTGAAAAAAAGGAGAGTTATCTCCGTCGGCAGAATTATAAACTCACTTCAGTTGGAAGAGACCTTGAAGATCACCAAGTCCAACCGTTAGACCATGTTCCTTCCACCCAGACCTAACCCAACGTGCTGCAAAAAACAAATACCCCAACCCCACAGCAGAGAAACAGCACCGAGTTCTCCGGAGCCAAGCAGGCAACGGGGAAACACCGAGGGCTGGGACACTCTGCCAGTCCCACAGAGGTAATTAGGTGCCTCAATCAGGCTTATCGAGAGGCACTTTCCCGTTGTGATCAACAGCCCTGAACCTACGGCTTCTGGCGGCTCAGCCAAGCTCATCTCTTGGGGTTTCTTCTCTTTTTTTTTAAAGACAACTGGTGAGGAACTCCTATGGAATTTCTCTGGGAATTCCGGCAGGATTTGGGAAATGCAATTTCCATCCTTCCTGTTGCTTAGAAGTATTTTTAAACCTGTATTTCCCACCTTGACGAGAGTGTGCCGGTGGTCCCTCAGCCAGTCAGAACCATGTTTTGCCACCGATTATGGAAAAAGTCCATGACAAATAGCTATGAAAACCCACAATATTATCTGGAGAGAGAAACTCACCGCGAGGGTGGCCAGCACCTCTGTTAGAAACCGCGATCTGTGAGCCAAACCGGGCAGAAATTGGGTGGGTTTGGGGCTGGCCAGGGGACGGAGCATCCCCAGGGATGGGTGGCCGTGTCACCGTCAGGCTAAGCTGGGGAAGAGACGTGGTGAGGTTGGCTCAGCCCTTTGATGTCGCTGAACCAGTTCAGTGCTGGAAGGGAAACCCGGTTGTCGGGAGCCACAGACTGTCTAAGGAGAAAAGAAGTGAAACTGGGTGGAATTAGATCTCACCCCTCCCCTGGAGCGGCTGAGGACGGGTTTCCTTATCACAGGGTTGAGATCAACCTGTTTCAGTTTTTCGCCCGCGGTTACAAAGTGGGGATGCTGGAAAGGAATATTCCTGGGGCCTCAGCCCAGTCCAGGCACCTCCTCACAAAATGGGAATGAGGAAAAGTCCTTGTCACCGATAAAGGCCTTTGCGTCCTCGCTAAAGTCCATCTTCTGATGATTTATGAGCTCAGGCAGATCCTAAGCCTCCAGGTCATTAGATACCTCAACCTTTTCTCCTAAGAGAGATGCTCCAGGCCCCTCAGCATCTTGGTGCTCCTCTGCT
>VXBJ01006979.1:143765-191025 GCA_013400055.1 Nycticryphes semicollaris
TTAAATATAAATTAAGGAAATATAAATTTAAAATTCCATCTAAATTCCAGCCTCTTCCCTCTCCTTCCCAACACCCTCGTGCTCCGAAGGCAAACGCCGGGGACGAAGTTCCTGGAGTGACGCAAAAGTCACTTCGCGGCAGCTTTAAGAGCTCCATGGTCTCGTTAAACCTTTTCCTCCAACGAGCTTTAATAATTGATCTCCTCAGCCCTCATTTAAATATTGATTTACCCCTCTTCTCCCACACTCTTTCCCCCACTACGCTCCCGTGCTTTCCCTCTCTGGGGGACATCCCACCGGCCCTGCTCTCACTGACTTCTCCTCCTCCTCCTCCTCCACCCAGACCAGGACGAGAGACGCTGAGCTCATTAAATCTGCCTTTTTAATTGCACTTATTATGCTTTTATTACCCTCTAAGTACCTCTTCTCTGCCCACCCAGCTCGCAGGGGGGGCGGCACAACCCAATAATCCCAATTATTGCTCTTATTTCCTGACCCCGACTCCTTCGGGGCGGGGGATTTAATGGCAAGGTTTTCCTTTCATTCCAGCGTGGAGCCTTCAACCAGAGGGTCCCACCAACATCCCAGCCCTCAAAAGCCACCTGTGTTGACCCACCTGTGGGGAGCCATCTCCTGGCTGGTAAAATCACCCCCCAAAAAAAAAAAAAAGAGAGAATTGGTTCAGTTCTACCTCAAACCTTGCCGAGCTCTGCACTGGGCTCACCTTCTTTGCCCAGTTTAAGGACAGCCCATAAACCCACAAAGGACTGGGCAGGTACCTTTGAAGGCTCTGGGAAGTCCCCAGCTGGGGGTAATGGGTAATCAAGGGATGCCACTCCTGTAATTAACAATATTGACCTATAAACCAAGGCAATCTGGGGGTTCTTTCTTTTTTTTCTTGATGTAGGCCTGGCTGGAAATTATCTCTGCTCCAAACACACCTTGGCTGACCTTCAAAACATCCTTCCGCTCCTGAGGTGACTGGTGGGCAGGGATTTTTTTCCCCCTCCTCGTTTGGCTCCGTTTGCTCTGCTGGAGAAAGATAAACATTTCTCAACACCTCGAACCCGGCCACTGTCGTCAGAACCTACAATAAACCACCCAAAGTGTCCTTGCGTCCTCTGGGATCTATAAAACCCACTCGGGGCCGTAACAGCTTGGTGACAGGAGAAGGAAGGTCCAGACGTCGCCGAGATGGACGGGGCGAGTATTAATTATTAAAATTACCCTTTGTTGAGACCTCCCGAGATCCTGCCACGGGTTTTTAAGCCGGTGGGACGTCGGCAGGAAACGTCACGGGAGACGCTCGTGGTGTTAAAGCTCAGAAAACAAGCTGTAAAATAAACCAGAGGGTTCCACCTTAGACACGGACGATCCCCTCCGCCCCAGCACTTGTCTCTGCTGAGTGTGAGGAGATGGGGATGGTGGGAGGTTCCTCAAGCCCCGGGTGGGGCAAAGATGCCCTCCCCGAGCAATTTTCCAGAGCTTCTGGAATTTTCACCGGCTGAGGAACTCCCATCTCCCTGCCCTGAAGCTCTTCTAACCCGAGGAGAACCCACCTGGAAGAGTTGTGAAGCTTCTCCACGATGCTCCTCCGTGCGGACAAGCGAGGCAGGTGCTGTCAATGGATTCAAGGAACTTAAAAGCCTCTGAATAGTCTGGATCTCCCACTGCCATCCCATTTTTACAACTCGGGGTGGGTAGGAGGAAACTGGTGGAAATCCACAGGGAGTCAAGCTTTGCCAGGCTGTAAACCACCCGCCATTAAGAGGGAGGACAAGGTGCTGGAGAAGGAAGAGCTTTCCCAAGTGAAGATAAGAACCATCACGGAGTATTTTATGGGGTGGGCGAAGCCTCCAGTTTATGGCAGTTGGTTACAGAAGTGCTACGGCACCCCCAGCTAGAAAATCCCCTTGGCCACCCTCCAGGAGATGGCTTGGCTTGGAAATGGGGCAGAAATGGGGTTTTCCCCCAAAAGGGGGAAGTGGGGGACAGCCCCGATGACAAAGAGACCAAAAGCGGTGTCGTGTCTAGGGCTGAGGAAACCACGAGCCCCATTGCTGTGACAGCCGGGTGCTGGCTCAGAAAGGGTCCCCCAGAGACATCAAGGACAGTTGTCACCTCAGGGCTGCGGGGAGGGGGTTTGGATCCTGAATCCCAAGATGCAGGACATGAGAAACCTGATTGAGCATGGGATTAAGTCCCACTGAGGTCACCTGAGGAGAGGCCAAAGGCTGGTGGATCGAGCCCTCGAGAAGCTCTGGTGAGAACAGCATCAGTAAAACCCAGCAAAAGTTAAAGGAGAATTAAAATGGAATCATACAATGGTTTGGGTTGGAAGGGACCTTAAAGATCATCCAGTTCCAACCCCCCTGCCCTGGGCAGGGACACCTCCCACCAGCCCAGGTGGCTCCAAGCCCCCTCTAACCTGGCCTTGAACCCCTCCAGGGATGGGGCAGCCACAGCTTCTCTGGGACAACCTGGGCCAGGCTCTCACCACCCTCACACCAACGAGTTTCTTCCTCAGATCTCACCTCATGACCCCTCTTTCACACCTACCACGGTCACCCCCTTTCACTGACGTCCCCTGTTCAACACCGATAATAAATAGCACCATCTACCCGGGTAAAGGACCTAAATCTATCAAAATAGGAGTATCTTGCAGTCAAATACAACGTGGAGCAAAAGCAAGAAGCCAAAGACCCAAACAGCCCCCAAACCTCTCCAAGAAGCAGGTCCCAGGTCAAACCCAGCCCTGGGAGCACACAACTGCGAAGACGGGCTGAAACCCAGGCTGAAATGTTTGGTGGGTGCCCTTAAGTGACCTCTGAATGTCACAGCCTGGGCCTGCAGGGCTTGGGGAAGGCAGAGGACAAGAGACATCGTGACCATTGGGGTAAGAGACCACGGCAGAGGAACACAAGAGCAACAGAACAAATCCACCTCCCTGTTCCTCACTGAGGTGCCTCATCCCATCTGCCAAGAAGACCATCTCTTCCAGTCTCCTTCACCATCCCAGAAGACACAGTGGGTGCCTCTGGATCTCCTCAGGAGCTCCTCAGCTGAGGGCCCAGCATTTAAACCTTCCTGGGTTTTTTTTTTCCCCCCCAGCTGAATTGTTTTAAACCAGGTTGATCAATTCAAACCTTGGAAGGGACCTTAAAATGAGAAACCAGCCACTTTCTCCCCTGACATCTGAAGGTACTTAATAACCTAATAACAAGGTGGGTCTCCACCCCTCACTGACCAGCCAGGACATGGCACAGAAGAAACACTGCTCCTTTGAGCTTTGATGGGACAGGGGATGAGGTGGGTCCCTCAAGCCTTTTTATGTCCAACTCCTGTTTTAGGCCTTGTTTCTGGCCTTCAAAACCAATGCTGAGCTGTGGGGTAATGAAGTGACAGTGACATCTCTCCTCCTGGACCTCCATGAGGTATCTTTTCTTGAAGGCAAGGAGCAAGTCACCACTTGAGCCCCGTTGGGGTCCACAGTCTGGGTCTGTGAGGCCCAGCCTGAGCACAGCCACCAAAGCAGCTTCACAAAGTCCTCATGGAGAAGGTGGCAGAGACAACCGGGCTGTCAACGTGGTTGCCTGGGGTGGGATTGGAGAAGAGGTTTGTGCAGGAACCTGTGCAGCCCCTCTCTCTCTCCATCCCACAAATGGCTGGGACAACCCCAGCAGGATGGGGAGGGTTGGCAAGGCCTGCCAGGAAGAGCACCCTGAGGTAGGAAGGGAGCTTAAAGACCAGCCAAGTTTCATCACCTGCTCTGGGCAGGGCCACCTCCCAACTGGACCAAGTCACTGAAAGCTCCTAGAGCAAGGAAAGAGGTGACACAGGGGGGTAAAACGGGTGTCACGGAGAGCAAAAGGCAGGTGTGATGGCAGAAATTTAATATACAAGCAAAATCCATTGCATTATAAATAAAGTTATAAAAACAGAAAAAGGAAATAACTTCCTTATAATTAAGAAACTTAAAACCTTCTTTTTTTGCCCCAAAGTCCCCGCTGGGTAAACAGCAAGAAAGGTACCAAAAAGTGCTGGAGGAAACAGAGCGATCAGGAGAAATTCTTGGAGCTGAAAGAGGTCATTTTTTGACAGCCCTTGGGAACTTCTTGAACTCCTCCTGGTCCTTGAAGAAAAGCTGAGCGAGGATATGATCGGCTGTTCCGTGGAAGTAGTCGTTCATACGAAGAGTTTCCAGCTATGAAGGAAAAGATAATATTGGTAAAAGAATAAAATCACAGCTACCTGCTCCTTTGTACAATTTGAATTAGAGGGAATATTGAGGTGCAACTCAAATCCAAGAGGAAAATTAATTCAAGTGTATAATTAAAAACAAGTCTCACAGTGGGTTATCAAGATCATAGAATGGTTTGGGTTGGAAGGGACCTTAAAAACCATCCAGGGACACCTCCCACCAGCCCAGGTTGCTCCAAGCCCCCTCCAACCTGGCCTTGAACCCCTCCAGGGATGGGGCAGCCACAGCTTCTCTCGGACAACCTGGGCCAGGCTCTCACCACCCTCACACCAAACAAGTTCTTCCCCACATCTCAGCTCCATCTCCCCTCTTTCAGTGTCAAACCCTTCCCCCTCATTCTATGGCTCCCCTCCCTGATCCAAAGTCCCTCCCCAGCTTTCCTGGAGTCCCTTTAGGGACTGGAAAGGGCTCCAAGGTCTCCCTGGAGCCTTCTCTTCTCCAGGCTGAACCCCCCCAACTCTCTCATCCACTCCTCACAGCAGAGGGGCTGCAGCACCTCTTTTACACGGGACAAGACCACGGATCTCATCTCATTTATCTGAGATAAATCCACCCTTGTTCAGTCTCCTGGACAGAAATTCAATGTACAAGGTGTACAGGGAAGCAGAAAGTGCGTGAGAAAAGCCCGATTGAGGTGCAAGTGAACGTGTTTCCACTCCTCTTGCTGTGAGAATTCTCACCTGGTTTCCTGTACTGTAGGCTAGGATCAAAAGCAGATCCTCGTCGCACACGCTCTTGATGTAATGCTGGGTTCCAACGGGGAAGAAGATGACATCTCCAATGCCAATGTTGAAGTTGGAGGTGACACCAGAGAGAATAACCCCAACCTGTTGTCAAGTGAAGCAGCAAGTTCGACTGTTTGCAGTGTGCTGGTGGTGGGTAAATCCATGGGGACAGTCCCAGCACCGCACTAAAAGCGGCTGGTGTAGCATCAGCACCTTCACTGAGGTGCCAAAGGCAAATTCCCAAGAATCCCAGAATGCTATGGGGTTGGAAGGGACCTCTGGAGAACATCTAGGCCAACCCCCTCCCCAAAGCAGGGCCACCCACAGCAGGTCCCACAGGAACATCTCCAGGTGGGGTTGGAATGTCTCCAGAGAAGGAGACTCCACCACCTCTCTGGGCAGCCTCTGCCAGGGCTCTGACACCCTCACAGGGAACAAGTTCCTCCTCAGGTTCAGATGGAACTTCCCATGTTCCAGTTTGTGCCCATTCCCTCTTGTCCTGTCCCTGGGCACCACTGAAAAAAGCCTGGCCCCATCCTCCTGACACCCACCCTTCAAGGATTTCTAGGCCTTGATCAGATCCCCCCTCAGCCTTCTCTTCTCCACACTCCAAAGACCCAAGTCCCTCAGCCTTTCCTCACCACAGAGATGCTCCAGGCCCCTCAGCATCTTGGTGCTCCTCTGCTGTCCCCTCTCCAGCAGTTCCCTCTCCTTCCTGAACTGGGGAGCCCACAACTGGTCCCAGTGCTCCAGATGGGGCCTCCCCAGGGCAGAGCAGAGCAGAGGGGGAGGATGACCTCCCTCCACCTGCTGCTCACACTCTTCCTCATGCCCCCCAGGATGCCATTGCCCTTCTTGGCCCCCAGGGCCCATTGCTGCCTCATGGACATCCTGGTGTCCACCAGGACTCCCAGGTCTTTTTCCTCAGAGCTGCTCTCCAGCAGGTCACCCCCAACCTGTCCTGGTGCAGGGGGTTCTTCCTCCCCAGGTGCAGGACCCTACACTTGCCCCGCTTGAATTTCAGGAGGTCCCTTTCTGCCCAACTTTCCAGCGTGGAAAGAAACCCCAGAACCATAATGGAAAGTCCTTGTGTTAAGGGGTCTCATCTCTCCCCCTTGAATTATTTTTGCACTTCAAATATAAAAACTCATGCAATAAAATCCTGTCCTCTAAATCTTAACGCTCACTAATTTTTCTCCATTTAGCTGTTCCCCCGAGGCACTAAATCTAAAGATTTTTATTCTTTAATCCCAGAAGCCGGGGGGTTGTCTATTCCTTGAATAAATATCTGTGATTTTGCTGAGCCATTGGAAAAAGATTGGGAAAATTCTCCTCTCTTTCTATCTCTGCTTGGACTAGAAAAGCTCCCACGTCGCCGACGTCCAGGTTTTGTACGGAGAAGGAAAACAAGTTAATACAAGTTTCGCGATACCGCTAACGATGGTGTTATTAATCAGGGCTGGGAATCAGATGTTATTAGGTCTGTAATTGTTTTATGGCCCAAAAGGTCGAATGAATCCTTTACCCATCACCCTCTCTGTAAGCAATTACCTGTCCGCAGCCGCTGATGACATAACCCATCTCGTTAGCGTTGAAGTGGAAATGAGGCTGCCCCAGCCCGTTGCTGACTATCCGGAGGGTGGCCAAAGTGAGGGTGTTTTCGTGCTGGAAAAAGAGAAACAGAGAGAACAGAAGCGTTCACAAAGGCACCCAAAGTCTCTTATATCCCTGTTACACGTGACAACGCAGCGGGGAGGCCCCGCACGTCCCGTGGGGAGCACGTACCTTGTTGAGCGACTCGCTGAAGATCTTTTCTTTGTCGTTTAGCCCGGTGCCGTTGATGCGGTAACGAGCCCATTGGAAGACTCCTCCTGGAAAAGGATATTCTGCTGACCCTGAAAGTAGAGAGAGCTCCATGAGCAGTTTTCCACCCAGGTTTGGAAGCTTCACGTCGTTACTGACGGCTAAACCTGAGGCCTCGAATCTTGTGAGCCTCTGGAACCAAAATGAAGGCCCGTAGCAGCTTATCTGTCCTTCGTGCTCTAGACCCCATGTCATCTCCTTCACTGGGTTATGCTCAGGTAACCATAATGATAAATTCCAATTCATAGAATCATAGAATCATTCAGGTTGGAAGAGACCCTTGGGATCATGGAGTCCAACCATCAGCCCCCGCTCTACAAAGGTCTCCCCTCCACCAGATCCCCCAACACCACATCTCAACCACTCTCAGGGATGGGGACACTCAGCCCATTCCAGGGTCTGACCACTCTTGCTGGGAAAAAGTCTTTCCTCATGTTCAGCCTAAACCCACCCTGGTGCAGCTTGAAGCCATTCCCTCTCCTTCTATCCCTAATTCCCTGTGAGGAGAGACCAGCACCAACCTCTCTACAATGTCCTTCCAAGTAGTTGTAGAGAGGGATGAGGTCTCCCCTCAGCCTCCTCTTCCTCCCACTAAACACTCCCAGCTCCTTCAATCTCTCTCCATCAGATTTATTCTCCAGACCCTTCCCCAGCTCCGTTGCCCTCCTCTGCACTCGCTCCAGCCCCTCCAGATCTCTCTGGTGTTGAGGTGCCCAGAACTGGACACAACACTCAAGGGGTGGCCTCACCAGTGCTGAGGACAGGGGGACAATCACCTCCCTACTCCTGCTGGTCACACTATTGCTAATACAAGCCAGGATGCCCTTGGCCTTCTTGGCCACCTGGGCTCACTGCTGGTTTGCCAACCAGAACCCCCAGGTCCTTTCCTGCCAGGCAGCTCCAGCCACACTTCCCCAAGCCCGTAGCCATTCATGGGGTTGGTGTGGCCCAACTGCAGGCCCTGGCACTTGGCCTTCTTGAAGCTCATCCCGTTAACCTTGGCCCATCCATCCAATCTATCCAAGTCCCTCTGTAGAGCTTCCCTGCCCTCCTGCACATCAACACTCCCACCTAACTTGGTGTCATCTGCAAACTTAGTGATGGTACACCCTATCTATGTCCTTGTCGAGATCATCAATAAAGACATTAAACAGAAAGGGTCCCAAATTCCATCCCAAATTGCTGCCAATAACAATACACTTCAAGAAAACACTAACTTTCCATCTACTCCTTCACCTCAACCTTTAAGTACAATGAAGTCCTGCCAGTGCAGAAGAGCATTTGGGTCCAAGTGCAGAGCTTTTTGGCCCACATCTAATTCTTACAACCTCCAGAAGCTTCCTGGGGAGCTCTGCACCTGTATTTGCTTTTTGTAGCTTCTTGGATAGACTACTCTGCTCAGAAAATTAAGTTTTGCCATCTGTGTTAATTAGGTGCTCATTGATAATCACTAGATCCAAGCCGTTAGAGAGGGTTGTTTAATACAAACGGTGATAAATCAAACAGTGAGTGAGGTTCAAGGCTGTTTATGAAGTTGGATTTCTAAAAGGGAGGAGGGATATTGGAAGCAGCTCAGCAGCAGTCTCTCTCCAGCTCATCTGCTGCAGGCCTTCCCCACCGATTGGATTTTAATTTCTGAATGAGAAGTTTAGCTTTGGGTTATTTCTTGCCTATAGCAGGGGACACACCAGCCCTGCGCCCACACATCAGTAGAGAACCTCGAGCTGAGGAGTATTTAGCTCGTGTCCTGCTGCCTACTGGCATTCTGCTCTTGTATCTACTGGTGTGGACAGAAAAACCTCCCAACCAAAAGGGTAAACTCTTTTGAGATAAGAATCGGGTGAGACATCTGCAAAGGGAGGGAATTAGATGTGTCATGAATATATTTGTGATTTTACCTCCTTAATTCTTATGGTTTCACAGAATCCCAGGATGCTGTGAGGTTGGAAGGGACCTCTGGAGAACATCTAGGCCAACCCCCTCCCCAACGCAGGTCCCACAGGAACGTCTCCAGGTGGGGCTTGAATGTCTCCAGAGGAGACTCCACCACCTCTCTGGGCAGCCTCTGCCAGGGCTCTGACACCCTCACAGGGAACAAGTTCCTCCTCAGGTTCAGATGGAACTTCCCATGTTCCAGTTTGTGCCCGTTCCCTCTTGTCCTGTCCCTGGGCACCACTGAAAAAAGCCTGGCCCCATCCTCCTGACACCCACCCTTCAAGGATTTCTAGGGGTTGATCAGATCCCCCCTCAGCCTTCTCTTCTCCAGACTCCAAAGACCCAAGTCCCTCAGCCTTTCCTCACCACAGAGATGCTCCAGGCCCCTCAGCATCTTGGTGCTCCTCTGCTGTCCCCTCTCCAGCAGTTCCCTGTCCTTCCTGAACTGGGGAGCCCAGAACTGGACCCAGTGCTCCCTATATACTTTTTAACTCCCGTTTAAGTGAATTGATTACGGGTCCCCTTCTCTCCTCCTCTCAAAACAGAGCTCTCATGCACAGAATTCTTTGCTGGGTACCTTTGAGATCATAGAAGAACTGCCAGACGAGGTTGTCCGGAGACTGCACGTAAGTGGCATTTTTCACAAGCTCATTTAGGTTGGCAGGGAGGTTAATTGCTTGATCTTCCTCTTGTTTCTTGAAGGTTCTGATGAAGCTAACTCCACCTTGTGGCTGCAGGACACACAAGGCATGTTAAGTTGACAGACAGCACACAGCCAACTGGGGAATTAGAATCCTTTTAATGGTGGTAGATAAATTCTGCCATGTGGACTTCCTTAATTGCCTCACCCTGTCCAGACTCTGCTTTGCTGCTCTGCTTTCCCCTTCCTCTCCTCCGTTACCACAGAGATTGGGAGCAGAAAGGAAACTTGATCCCTCTCCCACAAAACTGCTTCAGGGTGGGAAGGTCTTATCACCACACTGTGATTTGAACATGCAAATTTCTCAGACTCAGCAGAAAAATCTGTGTTCTCACTCGTGGGACATTCATTGCCAACTACTCAGAGTTCAAATAAAATCCATTTTAACGAGGAGATGGACTTATCTACGGTTTCCCCGTGAGATCTTCTCATACCACAGAATTCTTCAAGGGGCTATTGGGAAATTTGAGCTTCAGTTTGTTATTTTCCCTTCCACCCTGGGAAATAAGGAGGATCCTATCCATCCCATCCCCTCATACAGACCTTTAATGCTCTGGCTGCTATGTCCTCTGGGGTAGAGAAAAAGGCATCGTCTACATCCAAGGTCTGAAGTTCTTCGTGGGTGGTGAAAAAGAGCAAGAACAGACAGTCTTCTGATCCTACGTTCTTCACCCAATGCACAGTGTTTCTGGGGAAGAAGATGACTTGACCGGCCGTGACGTTGTAGGTGGTAACCACGCCGTTGTCTGCGCCGATGACTCCGATCCAGGCAGTGCCCTGTAACGTCATCAGAGCTTAATGAGCGTAATGAAAGTTTCCTCATTTAAAATCCACGCAGCGGCAAATGAGTAATTCTAACAACCTGAAGGCTGGTAGGAGAATACAGATCCTGATGCAGTCTCCAACAAGTGAACTTAAAACAGCGTTTTAGAATTGAAGAACACGTGACAAATAGACGCTGCTCGTAATTAAACCACTCGTTATTAAATAGGCTGTGAGCACCTATAAAGGGGTCATCTTGGACCCAAAAACTGCTGTAGAGAGGAGCAGGTGTCTGTGGAATGCCTTACTCCAAGGATGAGGGAGTAATTCGTGCAAGTAACAACACCAAACTGTAGATTTAAGCATCTCCCTTGGAAAATGTTGATTTCAAGCAAGAAAACTAATGTCATACATCAGTCAGCAGCAATTCTGCTTTTGTTGCCTCTTAACATTTGCATATAATGCATTATGTCATTTCTTAAAAACTATGTACACCTTCTATACAGACATGCTGCTTTAAATCCCCAAACCAATTAGGAAAGCTGCACTAATGAGATAATACCTGCAGCAGGTAGCCGTGTTCGTTGGCATTGAAATGCCAGTGGGGAGCCCGAAGCCCTTTGCTCTTGATGCGTAAGGTTCCCAAAGTCATTTTGGAACGGTGGTTGTTGATACTTTTTCCAAACACCATTTCTTCATCACTTTGATATTCCTTTATGTCATTCCTGTATCTCGCCCACTGAATTTCCCCACCTGGGTACTTATGAACCTGTAAAGACAAGGGGAGCGGGGAATCGCGTGAAATCGCGGATGGTGGTGAACAACCACCCCAAAAAATGGTTTAGAAAATCCTTGGTCTGGGCAATACTGGAGGGATCCAGTATTTTTAGTCACTTTCCACAATCATTTATAGACTTTCTCGTGCTCTAATCAACTTTTCTTCTACAAACCTGGGATAAATAGTGAAATCAACCCCAAAATTATCCGCTGCTCCTCTTTTCATGTCATTCTGGACTTTGATTTGGCAAATCAGTTATGCATACGCTTAATTTTTTTGATTGAGACCAGTTGGAACAGTTTTGGAGTAAGACATTCAGGAAAACCCTGAATTTCTATGCTTCCAAATTATTTACACCCAAACCTGTTCCTTTCCCAGTGTTCCTACTGCCTCTAGAACACGTTCTGTACTCGGAAGGATCACCTCGTGCTGAGAAAGGGCATATGGAAAGGGTTGCTCTGCTCTTAAATACTTCTCTTTGCATTCTTAAAAATGATTTTTGTTGAAAATGAACAACTCAGTTAAATCTAACATGAAAAGGTACCAGAATGTGGATGTTGTCAATTTAAAGTGTGCTATTAGCTAATCTAGCCTTTTGAAAAGGAATTATTTTTTATTTAAAGATATATATATAGGAAGATGGAGCATGTCCTTAGAGTTTGCTCAAAGGATGTGTTTCTGTAAGTACCAAACCAAAACCTACATCATCCCTGTAATTCATTGCGTCAATTGATTTATTTGAAACTCATTGAAACGAGACCAAGGAGCTCCTTTTTATTTGCAACCGCAGGATTTGTTTGAATCCAGTCCCCAAGGAGAGAAAAATTAGGGCACTGCTCAGCTTACGTGAAGGTTTGATCTTTCAGGTTTTGCCTCTCAGCGTTTCACCCGCCCGATTTGTTGGAGCAATTATTCACCTCCAACATCTGTCAGGAATTGGAGCGAAACGCCGTCAGGAACTCTGCGTCTCTCCCCACGGATGATAAAAAGCCTGGATAAGGGGTTTACCCAGTGCTTAAAAAATCAAGAGTTAAGTGAAATTCATTAAACTCCTATATACGATGCGAGAATATCATTGCACAAGATGAACCAAATTTTACCTGGGATTTCCCCAGGTGATTCAGGAACTGGAATTTGATATCCACATCTTTTTCCTCCGGCTTTGGGGAAGGTGCTCCATCGCCCTTAACGACCGTCTCTCTGATAAAGGGAACGTGATTGACGTAGACCAAGGACAGGATCAGCACTCCGATGGCGGTGGTGATAACACAGGCCAAGAGACAAACTAGAAAGACTTTCATTAGGGACCAGCTGCTCTTTCTTTCCTGAAATTCATACCAAAAAAAAAAAAAAAAAAAAAAAAAAAAGAGAAAAGCCCAACAAAACCCAGCTTTATCAGATCTAGCACAAAAGGAGAAAGTTTGGGACAGGTCTTGGATAATCAAAAGAGGGTGTCTTTTAGGAACACAGGCGTACTTTTAGGAACACTGGGCCCAGTGCAAGGAAACCTTACGCTATTATCAGATTGTGTCTGTCCTTTCATTATTTCATCAAGTCTTTGGCATCCCGGGGTCTTATGAACACTTCAGGTTGGCTTTTTTCACTGCTATTTCTAACCTGTTTCACAAAACACTGAAGATCTGGATCACCACCTTATGGCAGAAACACTGCCTCTGCATTAGGTCACGTCTCGCACAGCCCAGCTCCCTGGCGGCGGAGAAAACGGGCCAGAACGGGGAAATTTCACCTCTACTCACACCATTTCTTTATTGAACATTCCCTTTGTGGCCATTCAGGCCTCCAGAGGAGGATGGAAGGGAGAAGCAGCTGGACACACAGGAACACACAAGTTCCTTATGGAAGGCCAAGGCACTTTGGGCACTTGGAGAAGCATCACCCTGGTGAGGATTTTCAGTGTTTCCTCTCCCTTGCACTTTTTCACTGGTGAAGGTGCAGCTTCAGATGAACACAGACTGCATTCTCTGGCCCCAGTTTTTAAAATCTACGCTGATTCTGGGTGCACAGCCTTTAAAAGCCTGATTTCTCAGATGGTGGGCACCTGAAGATGAGCTATGAATCTTGGTTTCTTAAGCTGGACAATCAGAAATGAAAAAAAAATAAAGAATGAAGATGACTTGCTGATTTTAACAAAATGATCTCTTTCATGAATCTGTTTGACAAAAGCTCTTTACAAACCCTTTTCTCTTGCCAGCGGAAAAGTGCTCGAAGTATCACCCTGTTCTATTTGTTAATCATCTTTTCTTCAGTTGAAATGACTCCCTTTTTAAAGCTTGTGTTCAATTAAATATCCCAACAGTAGGACTCGGAGCAGAGAGACTCATCAGCAAACAAGGCTTTACAATTTAATGCATTCGAAATCCCCTTTTTGCAGATTTGAAGGTTCTTGAATTTACAGTGTTTTCACAGCAGTGGCACCAACTCAATAATTAGCTTTAAAGCCAAAAGAACGCAACAGAGCCAGTTCTGTTGCAAGGACAAGCTGCCAATCCTTAGTGCACGGAGTTAATTCAAATCCCAAGAAGGAAAAACTTGAAGAGGGGAAAAAAAACTAACGAGAAATAGTTTTCTCAAGGGTGAGAAAAAGAAGAGAAAAGATGAAACACTGCTCTAACGTGTAACTCAGAGATGCCGAACCTTACCACAAGATGAGCTTTTATGTAGCTCTTTCTGTTGAAATCAACGGGGAATCCTCCCAAGATAATTACTTTGTCCAGTAGTTAACAGGCTGAAGAATTTAGTTATTAATTTAAGTGGGGTTGAGGAATTATGTCTCACGGTTTGGGCCCTACCCAGTGCACACAGAGTTTTTTTATTTTCTTCAGGACCTTCTTAATAGTATGGGATTAGGTCAAGACAAATGACTGGTACCTCTTTCATCGGCCACTCTGTTCCTTTCGGAGATTTCGGTATGCTCTCTCCGTGCAACTCAAATGCCTGGTTGTCCATTTAGTGAAGCTGAAAGAGATTAGAGTGCACAGAAGATTAAACAGCAGAACGAAGAGTCTCTGTTTTGATAAGTGCTCAGTTCTGTCAGAGAGTCCAGGGAAGTGACTCATCTGCTCCTGAGCGGTATCACTGATGATAGAACCACAAACGTGACGCAATCAAAAAACAACCAAACCCCTCTTCTTCACTAAATTACGACAGAACGGTCAGATAATTTCCACATTGAGCCTTAACATTATTCACGTATCACACGAACCCGAAGACACGAGAGGGCAGCGAGATAGAACCTGAAGCATCAAATACCTGGGGCAAGAAACAAAAAGCAGAGGCCATGGAGTCCCTTCACCTGCGCTTAGGACTTAATCTATTTAAATGACAGTTTTGCCTGGTTGAGCAATCTATTTTTACAACCACAAAAAACGGTTGAGGTTCCAGAACTTTGGCAACCCCTTTGCCTGCTGACATATTATTGTTAAAAAGGTTTTCACAAGGCTAATTGACTCTTGCTGCAACACAACTGTTAGGTTTTATCCCCCCCAGACCTACATAGGAAATGCCCTACGAGGAGAGACCAACAGTACATCCCGCCCAGCGGTTTTTTTTTCCTCCAAGAGGACTGTAGGAAACGATAAGGGAGAGCATCCCCCGGCTGCTATTTCCAGGTTACACCTTTCATGCTTCTCAAGCACAACTAACTGTTGGATGAGAGGCACTAGAGGGAATCTTCCCTTCAGATTTCATTCTCTGAAAGACTTTGCCCAAGTCTTTTCTGAACCTGCTGATGCTCCCTGACCTCCTAAATTTTATTGCTCGCAGATTAAAACAAAGAGCATTTCCTCAGTCCTACACACATCTCCTTGAAGACACCCTACGTTTCTGTATCACGGGGTTTGAGCAACATCAAACACTCAGGTTCCCACTCTCCACCTGAAGCTCTGAGCCTCTTCAGCCTCTCCCTGTTGGGCAGCTCTTGTATCCCCACCAGCATTTCAGCCACTCCTCTAACTCCACCGTCTCGTGAAAAATAAAGACTAGCAATAGATTTCATTGCTAACTGCTCTCCACCCTAAAAATCATTTCAGATAGACTGCGATTCCTTCATCTCTGGCACACAAGCATTAAATGTTGCTACCCTGTCATAAAAAAGGAAACTAGGCTTCTGTAATTCCGTGCTTGGAATGACCTCTCTCTCTTTTTTATTTTTTTCCTCCCCTTTTCTCAATTCTGTGATAATTCCGTGTTTGATCACATCCTTCTGAACTTCTAGAAAACAGAGGTTAAGCTTTTATTGCCCTGTAATTCCTTGATGTTATTGTTTGGCTGACAAATTCCGTTGCTAGTCCCGTTTCTAGGCCGGGCCGGGCCTGGACTGAGTTCTGTCCCATTAGTGGTAACTCCAAGCGATAGCTTGGTGTTGATGCTGGAGGCATTTCTGTGATAATTTCGTGTTTGATGACATCCTTCTGAACTTCTAGAAATCAGAGGTTAAGCTTTTATTGCCCTGTAATCCCTTGTTGTTATTGTTTGGCTGACAAATTCCGTTGCTAGTCCCGTTTCTAGGCCGGGCCGGGCCTGGACTGAGTTCTGTCCCGTTAGTGGTAACTCCAAGCGATAGCTTGGTGCTGATGCTGGAGAGGACATAGTCCACCCAACACGGGTGCCTTGCGTAAGACACATCAATCACGTCATCCCTGTCGTAATCTGAGCTTTGGCCACCACCCGTTGCCGTTGGTGTTGTAAGTCAACGTTCTACTGTCACCTACATCATTTATTGCCCTCCGCAGGGTGGTCATGGACCAAAACCTCCCTTGGTCCTCCCTTGTATCAGTAAAGGACTTAGTGTTCACAATCATAAGCAAGAAGGAAAACTCTGGGGTTATTTTATCATCTTTGACAGCTCTTCCTCCTTGTCTCTCATTTGGGAGTTTCCAAAAAGCACTAAAGTCCAAGGTGACTCATCTTTAGGACAGTTCTAGCTATTTCCCTTACGCTTCCATCTTGTAGACCACTGAGGATTACGAGACATACTACTTTTCATTTTCACACTTCAGATATTGGGATATCCAGCATCTGTACCTTAAATTTATGAACCACCCAACTCCTGAGCAACTTCTTTTTCCTTGGCTTTTTTCATAGGATTTTTCAAACAGATCTTTGCATTTCTTGTATAGTTGCCTTTTTTTTTTTGCCTATTCTTCCTCTTTTCCATTCTAATCATCTTGAAAACCTTGAAAGAAAATTCTTGTATTGATCTTCACCTGCTATCATCCTAGTCTCAAAATACCCTGGATACTCTCTAATGTATTTTCACCAACAAGTGTTTGGTGAACTAGCACCTCCTCAAGGCAAATTATTCTCGTTTACAAAAGCTTATCCTTCTTGGTTTAGTGTCTTAATGGCAGGTCCTCAACATAACAACACACTGGCTTTTTTTTTTTCCTCCTCTTATTATCATAAAGATAATTTTCAGATCATCTCCTTTCTAATCTAGACTTCAACACAGAGGTAAATCCATAGAGAAATTTATCTTCCCTCCCCTTTTCTTCAGGAGCCACCTCCTTTTTTATATAATCTCATTAACAAATGGAATATGCCACCAAGCAAATATTTACACTGCTTAAATCCCAGCTTCGTATAGAACCCTGCACGTTCTTCCATTTAGTTTCAATCCAAGCCCATCTCTCTTCTGGAAGAGCTGCAAGAGCTCAGCCATTCAAATTGGCAGGATCAATCAGGGCAATTAAAATTAAAGTTCTTCTTCTTTTCCCCCTTTAAATTGCAATTCTTTCTGCACGGTGCGAGAGCCACCAACTGTAAAGTTGATCAAATATTTTGAGGAAGGACCCAGAAATTCAAAAACCACAGAATCCCTGATAAACAAGAAGAGAAAAACCATGAAGTATATTTTCTAAGGTTTTCACAATTCCAGAAAAGATACAGATGTGAGAATCCATCAGCATCTCCTGGAAAACAAATCCTACCACTCTGGCTGTGTCAGGAGTTACATAGGAAAATAATTAATAGGTTGATAATGAGTGAGTGTGGGCTTTGCAGTTTTTCAGATCCTCTTTTTCAGCCTAACACAGGTATAAAATTTAGCCAAATTAATCCTCTGCTGGCAGCACTGTTGGCCTTCATGATACCTGGAGCCTGAAATGAAGTTTTCCTGTATCAGCACCGTTATTAATCAGAGTGAACGGAACACAGCGATGCAGAGAGATTTGCTAATGCAGATGGAGTGTTACAGAAGAAAAGAGAACTGCAGCATTGGTTCATTCCAGTTCAAAACCAGTATTGCTATGGATTTTCTCATGAAGCCTTTTAAAGGCAAAAATCTCTTCCCCCCCCCTTCCAAGAGAAATCCCACCAGGCAAAGCCACTCTCTTACCACAGCTGGGATCGTCACAAGATTGAAGAGCACGATGCTTATCTGCATCAACGCCTCCACTTCCCTCAGCCCCGTTTTACTGGTATATATATACACACAGGCTAATTCAGGAAGTGCCTTACTGGTAAAAGATTTCCTGTATATGCAAATCCAAAGGATCTCAAATACTTGAGTACATCCTTAGCAAACAATTCTTGTACCCTGTTGAGAAACAGTGACTTTCCTTTGTCTGGTCCTGCTATTTTAATTCAGCATTTCCTCCAAATTCCAGTCTCTGCCTTTCTCTCTGCCTTTTTTTTATGGCACTTTTGGAAACCTGTGGTTCATTAAGATCCCTTTCCTCTGATCTAGACTCGAGGACAAGAAGACCACTGACACCTTGGATATGGCAATTACTTTTGCTTAGTACTTGATTTACATATTCCATTATCTTTCCTTAGTGGCAGCTCCTTTATTCTCACCTCCAGGCAAACTAAATGCCAGTTAGAACTGCAAGAACCGACCAGCATATACAACCAGAAAGTTACTTTTTACTATTCATCTCTAAGGGATCAAATCCCTCTTTAAAATACTCTTTAATGGCCAGAAAAAAATCTTGACAGCATTAAAAAAAACCCCAATTATGCAAAACCTGTTATCTCCACTTACTGGCTAATGGTGCTTTATTATTTTTAATTCTATTTTTATTTGAATTGCTATTATTTACAATTATAAACAGTCCATGAGGCAGCAATGGGCCCTGGTGGCCAAGAAGGCCAATGATATCCTGGGGGGCATCAAGAAGAGTGGGACCAGCAGGTGGAGGGAGGACTGGAGTCCAGTTTTGGGGTGCCCAATTCAAGGAGAGGGAACTGCTGGAGAGGGACCACCAACATGAGGGGCCTGGAGCATCTCTGTGGTGAGGAAAGGCTGAGGGACTTGGGTCTTTGGAGTCTGGAGAAGAGAAGGCTGAGGGGGGACCTGATCAAGGCCTAGAAATCCTTGAAGGGTGGGTGTCAGGAGGATGGGGCCAGGCTTTTTTCAGTGGTGCCCAGGGACAGGACAAGAGGGAACGGGCACAAACTGGAACATGGGAAGTTCCATCTCAACGTGAGGAGGAACTTGTTCCCTGTGAGGGTGTCAGAGCCCTGGCAGAGGCTGCCCAGAGAGGTGGTGGAGTCTCCTTCTCTGGAGACATTCCAACCCCACCTGGAGACGTTCCTGTGGGACCTGCTGTGGGTGGCCCTGCTTTGGCAGGGGGTTGGAGGAGATGATCTCCAGAGGTCCCTTCCAACCCCACAGCACTCTGTGACCTTATCTATGGGTCAAAGACTTTCAGACCTGGCCAATGTTTGAATATTTAGTAATGTCAACATCAATTCTTGCTGTTACCTTGGTCCACGTGCCATAAAAGCCGTGCTGAAATTCTCCATCAAAGCACATGAAACTGATAAAGGAGAAATATCCTGAGGGTAATAAAAAAATCCCAACCTCCATAGAATGAGGAATGTGAAAAAAAATGAGCATTCCTCAATGAGAGAATAATGATAATGTCTTTATAAATGTCAAATAAGCTCAGCCTAAGGATCAAGAGAAGTTTTAAGGGAGCAGGGGGTGCTTTACTTTTGTCCTAGGTCCCCCTGCATCCAGAGGGGTGCAAAAGCAGAGCAAATTGATGGTGATGCACACTCAGGTGTGTGAAGTCAGGAAAAACCCTCATTTTTCCTTGCAGACCTGAATTCCTTTGATAAAATGTCCTCTAGCAAACAGATATCTTTATAAAAGTTTCTAGAAGCTTTCTGGCAGAGTAATTTCATTTTCTGTTCTCTGATTTCAGATCTAGCTCTCCACTTCTCTGGTTTAGGATGGCTATTAAGAAAAGTTTCTTCATCAAAAGGGTTATTAAACATCAGGGAAGGGGTTGAATCACCATCCCTGGAGATATTTAAGAAAAACAAAGAAGTGCTGAGGAACACAGTTTGGGGATGGTTTTTTTTGCCAGTGTTGGGTTGATGGTTGGACTCACTGACCTTAAAGGTTCCATCCAACCCAGACAATTCTGTGATTCAAAGACCAATAAAATCTGCCTTACATACATTGTGATGTCATACAAATGACTACATTCTTATGATGCCACGAGAGTCAGGCGATAAGGTCACTTATTATCTCTCTACTTACTAATTCTGAACAGGAAGATGAGAGAAATACACAGCAAAGCTTCCTTCTACTTCTTCTTCTGGTTTTCTATTGCGTTTCTCAGAATCAATACATGCTCCAATACCTGCTTTCTCAGGTGTACCCATAAGCATCCAGATGAGAAGGGAACAGTTCACTAGAAAGGCACGCTGCCCTACGTATTTCCTTTACCAGCAGCGTGAAATGCCAGGCTGCATTAGACAAGCCTGAGGAGAGGTACAAAAGGCACCTTCCAAAAATGTTCTGCCAACGTGTTTCAACTCACAACTCCGATTACTACTTACAGCTTTTCTCTCTGCCCCTCCATTTGCTGCTGGTAAAACAGGGTAAGTCCTTCTCCTTTCTCCCTTGCTCCATTTCCAGGCCTCATCAGTGGCTTTCACGAGCTAATTCTACTCTATTAAGCTGGAAGAAAAAGAAATATTCCATTACTTTTCTGGCTCTTTAAGCCCACTGAAGGATTTTAGATGCTCGAAAACTAACAAGCAAGGCAAGGAAAAAGGACAGGAGATTAGGACTTCCCAGTACCAGTTAGAATCAGCTGTGGGACCAGTTACTGCTAGGCTTTATACATGGTATTGAGCTCCCCCTGTTTCTGACAGACCATATAATGAAGCGATGACTAAAATTGGCCAAATAGTTCCGTTTTCTGTACATTTTTATAAAGACACAGAGATTCTTCCATTCAAACCTTCACATCATTTTAATTAAATATTCTTTAAAAAGCAGTACCTCTTGTCGCATATTGTTAGATCCTCCTGGAAGCACGAACGCTTAATTAAGCCTTGAAATAATTAATGAAAAGAAGGAGTATGTACAGAAATACTGAATACAACATTTTTAAGAACATGCACCGGTTCAAGCTTTCAGAAGAATTTTTGAGCAGCAGTCACACAACATTAAAATAGTCTTAGATATCAGCTTCCCAGATTATTCCTTGTCTTTTTTCCTTGCTTATCTTCTTCATGATCATGGATCTGCTCTTGTTGGCTACTGTAATCTTCAGCAAGCCTTTTGAGACATGACAAATGGTGTAAAGCCCTGGATTAGGGGAAAAAAAGGTGACTTTAACAGCATTTATTTAGACTTTACACAATATTATATTCATTTCTTACAGCTTACCAGTCTGGATGGTATTGTATACAGCACAGATCAGAAAATACATTATTACTTTTTTTTAAAGGATAAACCCCCTCAACTGAAATTTTAAATAAGTCTTTCTCAAATAGAGGTGCTCACACAAACACACCATTTCTGTTCAATTATTACAGAATGAGTATTCAACACAGGATCTTAACCACAGCAAAACATGGCGCCATAAAACAGCCTATCAATACCAAAAGCTACTGTATTGTTTTAAATTAAATAAGGTTTTAATTTTAAATTGGCAATATAAAACTATACTGCAACACAGTTGTGTTGAAACAAACGTTCTACGTAATAAAACCACATTTTCTATTCTGCCTTTTCCCAAACCTGTTATTTCTTTAATCACTTACAAGTTATCTTTAGTTGACCAGGAGTCAGTTGATTTCACTAATAAATTATGTTTCCTAGCAATTATTTTCTCCGCTGCAGTGATCAATCTATGGATACAGAGGAAAGAAATGTTTGTGTACGGGGTACATCTCTGCTCCATGAACTCTCACGCTTTTAATTATTCACTACTGGCTTATTCTTAAAATTTTCAGATCACATGACAACTCTCTCAGCTAATTTATCATGCTTTTTCTGCATTTTCAGAAATCAACGGTCACTTACTTCTGAATCGAATTAGTCAGGGGGTTTCTCTCCCCGTCACACAGGCTTAATCCAGACTCTGCTTCATCAGAAAGCTTAAAGAAAGGCAAAAAAAAATTAACATTAACCGAGGGAAAGAAAAGTAGCTGAGTATGACAAAACATGGAATTTTTTTAGCACATTGTATTGGAAAATATTACCTAGAACTTTACAGCATCATAAAGTGATTCAGGTTGGGAGGACGACGACTCCTCGACGCAGAAGGCTCTTTGAGGTTGCTCAGGGCTTTATTTAGTCAAATGTCAAAAACCTCCGCAGATGAAGGCAGCACAACCTGTCCTGAACAACTTGTTCCTGGGCTTGGCATGTCTTCTTCCGAGTTAAAAAGTTTCTCCCAGTGCCCAGTGTGAACCTCCCAGTTCAATTTAGGCCTGTTTTTCCTCCTTCCACTATGAAGATACTCCTGGATATCCTCCTCATGGCTTCAGGAAGACTTTTGCTAGGTCCCCTGAACCTTCCTCTCCTCCAGCCTTGACAGGCCCAGTTCTCCCAGCTCAACCAAGTGCTGTGGCCCTACCCAGCCATCCCCAGCCTTTATGGCTGCGATGGTTTCTTCCTTCCCAAACTTCCTTCTCTTGCATTTGCCCCCCTGTTGTATTTCCTGAGGTTCCCATCAGCTCATTCCCCCGGCCTGCCCCATCCACACATACATGGAGCATTTCATTCACTACCGAGTATAGGACATGGGGGTTTAAAGATTGTATGAAAAAGGTAAAAAGTGATAATAAAAATTCTATCAAGTCACTTTGAAACACGAGTGTCACAAAATAGCAACTCACTGACGCCAAAGGAGGTAAGCATAAAGCATTTGAGAATGTCTGGCTTTTTAAAAACATAGTAAATACCCCTGAAAGCCTAGAATTAACAGGGATATCGTCAGAAAAGAACTTTTCCAGAACTCGGGTATCGTTAGAGCAGCAGAGAGCAGCACAGTTTGCTCTCTTCGGGCAGGATTGCCTGAAACGTCGCCACCTCCTGGTTACAAATCCTGCTTTCTGCAGCACCGCAGAGGCCACTGTGGAGTCACTGACCTGTCACACAGTGTCCCTGCCAAGAGGGGAGGACGGCAGCGTAAGGTGGCACAGAGCCCCTGCAGTTTCCAACCGCAGCAAGACACAGGGGACACAGGGCACACCTCCCGAGGCAAACTGGATTAAATCTGCTGGCAGTTCTGTTTCTCAGACGACTGGAAACCAAATCTATCAAAAGGACTATGAATTTTTAGCAGAAATGAACCCAGCACGTTGATATTGGCAAGATAATAACCTTAGGAAACAGATTACTTACTTTTTCCACCTCTTCCTTTTGCTCAGCAGTTTCATTCTGGCTTGAACTTCCCTGAATTGCTTGAAGTTCAAACAACATCAGCTTCAAAGCTTCAAGGGGTCTGTGATGATGACCTTGACAGAAGGTATCTTCCTAAACCAAAACCAATGAATCCGTTTTTAGGGCATATAAAATAAACCAACCAATTTTTGAAGTTTCCCTGAAACAAGTTAAAGGCTAATTTCTATGAGCATTTCCCTCTACCCATGCTTTCATTTCTACATTGTCTGAGTATGGTTTATCTCAATTTATGCCACGGTATGGTCTGTGAAATCACTGTCAATAACTGTGTTAATAGGAAGATGTGAAGCCTTGTATAAAATAATTCAAGATATTTAGTCTGTCAGTTCTTGTAATACTATGACAGCAGTGCTGGAACTCGTTTCAACATTTCCTAACTGACAGAGCAAGTAAGCTTCCTTAATGATAAACAGATTTATTCATATAATTAGCATCTATATGATATCGCCTCATTCTATCATCAAAAAAGCAAATTAACTCAAGGTGACAAAAAATTTGTGGATAATCTAGAAATACTTATGTCTAGAAGTGTCTGTTGATGGAACAGAACCAAGAGACCAGGGAGCATGAAGGATGAAACACAGTGAAGGAACATTCATCAGACAGAATAATTTCAATTCCTCATGCACATCGTTAGGTTTTGCGTCAATTAACTCCTTAGGGAAACAGAAGTATGTGCCACAGTGGAAAAACTTAAAGGATAATGTTCTGTTTACTACAGGATGGGAAAACAGAATTTCAGAGCAGTTAAGATTCAAGGACAACAGGGCAGAAAGGAAAGATTCCAGTACATAAATGATCAGTCTGGGCCTGTGCTCACCTCCTGAGCTGAGAAAAGGAGAAAGGGTTCATAGAGTCAAAATGAAAGACTGAACAATAGTAGGACTGCCAAGAAAGCAATTAATCTGTAAGAATGGGAATAAAAGAGTGAATAATCAAGAGTAGATTTAACAACCAATTCCAGTGCAATAACATATGTAACCAGATATTCCTTAACTTGCCTCATACCCAACAGTACATCAGCCAGGCTAGGCAATTAGTACTATTTAGTACATCAATAATAATTAAAAAAGTATTATTATTCTTTTACCCAAGGGAGGAAAACTATTATTTTCCAAAATACAGAGTATTAAAAGTCAAACTATTGCTAAGCAGAGCATATTATAGTTAGATGCTTTCTTAATCATGGCTCTGACCAAGGGTTAGATTATAGGATTCGTTAATTGTATGAATTCATCACACTCAAATATGACTGAACTACTGCACCCAGACTTTCTACTTTATATATTATAGAAGGAAAACCAATATAGGGGTATTCCCCTTCCTAGGATTTACTAGCCTTATATATTTTGGGCACTGGGAAATAAATACTCAATTTTACTCACCTTATTTTTGTCACTTAAACAGTCTTCCAAGAACTTATGAATGATGTCTGCCTTGGGGAATGGTAGAGCATTCTCCATGTCCTCACAGCACACAGGCCTTGGTGCTTTGCTAAACCAACATTAAACATGCAATGGAGAATAAGAAGAGGTTTATAGACCTAAAAAAAAATGATTTTAGGATGTACTAGTATGATGCAACCAGTTTTATATATATAAGACCAAGGGGTCACTGCGTAGTCTCGTCAGCACTTTTGTGTGAGACACACAATTAACTATTCTTTCCAGTTTTCCCAGTATAATCAAAACCTGGGTAGTCACAAAACTCAACTAGAAAAAAAAAAGGCAAAGGAAGGACTTTTTACCTGGGATTTATTACATGTGGAAGTTTTTCTTGTGCCTGGTATGCCTCTGTTAATAGTCAACATCTAAAGAAAAATAGTTTCCTCCTGTTTACTGACCCCTAATTCCTCTACAGTCTCTAGGGTGTTTTAATTCAAAACTAATAGTCTCATAGAAACAGATATTAATGAAGCCTAATTTCCAGTGATACTCTCCTATGGGATCATTCTGGTGGCTAGCAGGAGATTAGATCATTAGCCCCTTTTTCTCAACAGGAGCAAGAATAGTACTGTTTCTGTTATCACACCCGGGAACGGCTGCGGGTTGAGGCTTTCACTCACCTCTTAAATATTGCTAAAATGAAGCAATAGTTCAAAAACCTTCTGGGGAAAAGGGAAGCCGACAGACAACACCTAGAACCACATACACCCAGCTGCTTCTTAAGAGCTGTAGGAAGTTTCAGCATTGATTTTTAGCATTCTCTCATCCTGTGAACTAACCTTTCAGTTCCTGAACAACTGAAACTTCACTCCCAGGACTGTCCCAGAACTTCCCAAGGCCAAAAATTAACTTCCCAGTATTACCTTGTTTTTCATAAACTAATGAAGGTGTCGATTTCAGTTCCACTAAATAGTTTTTCTCTTGAAGTAGTATCTTTGTATATCGATATAGCAGAAATATTTCTTAAAAGGCAACAATAAGAAATATTGACAGCAGTCTTTGCAAGTCAGTGAAAAAAGGGAAATATCATACTTTTAGCACTAAAAATCGGGTAGTAAATCCTTTCTTTGTGCACATTGTACATCACCATTACTTGTGCTCCATATATAAAAGCAATTGAATACACTATGCATTTTCCTGAACAAATTAGTTGCAAACACATGATCACTTACAGAGCACCTGGAGCCTTTTCCCACGACCTCTCTGCTCCTAGAATATCTGTTGTAGAAGGACTGCCATCGTTTTCCAGAGTATTTGACAAATCTTCCGTTGAACTCTCCAGGCCTCTGTCAGCCTTCAAGGTAAACAGCTCGAGAGGGTCCTCTAAAAAACAAGGAAGAAATGTGTCTGAACCTCCTCAAAGGCATTATTTCCACATTACTTTTAATTTTATTTAATAAAGACAATTGCTACAGGTGAATTGGCACTGAAAATATCTTATGGAGAATATAACCCCAACACAACTCCTTTGGTTTTTTAGGTATGGCATGAACATCACCAGTACCAAATGGCACCTGCAAGGTTCTAGCCAGGAAAGTATTAAAAGTAATAAAGCATTTCTTTCCCTAATTTATGTAAAACAAGTATCATATGCAGCATTCAAGATTTAATGTTCTTAATGTGCTTCCACACTATAGAAAGTATAATTATATTAATTCACATCATGATGTTAAATATTACTTATTAATCCTGTAAATTCTTAGCCTAGCTTGCTTATTTCTCTGTACATTTCTTTTTTGACAGCTGGTTTTACAGCCACCTGGGAGAGAAATCATGCAACACAGACATGCAAAATCACATACAGGACTCATTTTAAAATAGGTTGAGACAGGCACTCAAAGTGACAAGATATATTCTTATCTATTTCTTTTAAACCTACCCTGCTCACGATCCCTAAAATTTTCTACGTGAAAAAAAGATACAACCCTGTAAAGTTCACAACTCATAAACTAGAAAGATATTTGCAGATATCAGTTTATCCCGCATTTTGTTGCTTTGAATTCACAACATAAACACCATTTTAACCTCGTTTTTATATACAACCTCTTGGAAAAAGGGAGAGATCAGTATTTCTGCTTTGCATCAAAAGAAAAAATATCTTTCTTTTAAAATGAATCAAGGTAATTAACACTTTGAAATGTTAATCTCCCACATCGAAGCAAAGCTTGCTGGTATTTCAGACTACAAAGGTGGTGCTTAAAGCTGGGAGAACCTCCCCGCTGCAAAGAAAAGAGATTCCCAAGGAAGAGATTTACATCAACTGAAGGCACTGGATCACCTAAATATATGGGTTACAAACATCTCCTGCTGCGCAGAGAAAAAGACTGCACAATAAATGGTATTTTTTAACCAATTTGACAGGTTCATTTAAGAATCTCTTCCCCCTCCCCTGCCGTGCCAAGGTTGACTTCATGTAATTTAATTTCATGCTTGAAATTCTATTAAAACATGTACAGAATTACTGTCATTACCTTGCAGTAAGGTACTAAATACGTCCCCGTAATAAATACTTTGCTGTAAAATAAATGCTTAAATATTGATTTATATCTGAAAGCTTACAGTATAACAGCAGCTCAACTCGGTCAAGTATTAATAAGTGCTTTGACTGACTTGTCAAAGATGGGAGTGAATAAATCTGCTGTACAGTGCAGTCAAACAGAACTAGAGCGCTGGTTTAAAAACTGTCGGTCTTTATACACGTACTTTCACAACTGAAAAACAAATTGTATGAAACAGTTACCTCTGAAGGGCTTTTTAGGGTGTCTTGAAAAGGAGTAACCACGTGGGAAGGATGCATAAGGACAGCCACAGTTGCAACTTTCTTCGACTTGGTTATCGCCTCTCGGGTCCAGGCAACCGTTCCGTTCAAAGAAATTCAAACTCTCTTTATCTACACAGTGTCTTTTTTTCAGGATCTCAAATGGTTGAGAAGAGGAAGCTTTGCCTTGTGTATTAAAAAGTTGAGCATCGCTTTCTTTAGTTGAATCAGAAAAAAGGCTCTTAAGCCAGACAGGGTAGTGATAATTGGGAATACTACTTATCCCCGAGACACTTAAATCAGACTTCTGACTGGTGAGCCACCTTGGATAATTCTTAACAGGCATGGCATTAGAGTTCTCCTCAAAAGACAAGGGTCTCTGGCTTCCCTTAGAGGAGGCAGAACCGTGTCTCAGAGGTGTATACACACTGCATTTCTTTTTGCTGAAGTCATCGCGTGGATTCTGGTGAGCACCAGTTCTCCCGTTCTCCTGGGGACGAAAACCGCTTTGGGTGTGGAGGGATGAGGTTTGGCAAAGGCAGAAAGACGTCTGAAGCGTTTGTCTGTTCCACTCACTACTTTGATGTCTGGATTTCGAAGGGTGAAGCTGGACAAAGGGGGGAGATCCATGAGTGGGGAAGGCTAACAGGTCATCCGTCGTCAGACTAACAGAGTCTGGGTCATGCTCAGGCTGCCTTCTAGAGGGTGAAGCAAGAGAAGCCAATCCTACCAGCTGATTAAAATCATCCAATGCTGAAAAAAAAACCCAGAGATATTCTACATTAATTGCTAAACATGAAGCACAAGAAAAGGATACATTTGCAAGAGCCAACATGAAGTATTAATTTAAAGCTGAAAGACGTTATTTATTTACCAGAGGGGTCTTACACAAGTGGGTCTATTCCTAATAATCACTAAAAACCTTACCCCTCCTTTCACAGCACAAAGCATTGGCAGGTTTGATTATTCATTTTTTCTAAGAGAAAGGAAAAAAATCAACATCCTACAACTCCATTTTTTTAGTTGCACATTCAGAATTGTGTATTTCACTAGTACACCTTTAAGTATTTCAGTCCTAATAAAGACAATTCCTCAACATGATAATGTTAGGGGTAACTTCCCCCATATTGTAAATTAAAGCGTGTTTATTAGAGAAAAAGATGGCTAAAAGCAATAGCTTGAAAGGCAAGAAACCAAGCAACAGGCCTAGAGACCCCTTTTATGACTCTATAGGAACTTCCATGCTATATAGGATTCAACTTGGCAGATTTTCAGGGAAGAATTGTAGCATTAAATCATTATTTTTCACTGAAAAGGTGAAGCACGTATTAAAATAGGCTTTCCTCAGCTCGTACCTGGAAGTTAGCTTTTTCTCACTGTCACCACAAGATCAGTAAGAGAAATCTATATATTACACCCTATTATACAAAACACACACGAGACTAATATGTGAACGGAGCTAATGAGCCTTCTGCAAAGAATAGCAACAGAGAAGATTCAGAGTGAAAAATATGAGCAAAGGACACCTTCCTTAAACAGTTGCTCATTTTTAGTGATAATCTAAATGCTCATTTTTGTTTGGCAAATCAGTTAAACTTAAGTGTGTAGTTTGTATTAGGAAACTATAAACCACAAAGCTAAGCACAGGTAAAAAATAGCTGTCTTGCTAAGAGAAAGGTGTGAAGTTAAAGGAAGGTTATAGGCTACAGGGAAGGAAAAAAAACCCAAACCTGAATAATAATTTCAGGTTTAATAATAAAAAAACCCAGGCAAGCATCCTTTTTCAGGTACAAAATGGAGCTGAGCGGGGAATATTCCTTCAACAAGACACACCTGGTGTGAAATAAGGAGATGCAATACCATTGACAAGGAAAAAGAGAAAAAAAAAAGAAAAAGAAAAAGAACAACAAACACCAAAACTTATTAAAAAGGAGACTTACTATGTTTTTCTTCGGCACGATGCTTTGAAAACTTAACTTGCTTGGGAGTGCTTTGATGTATGAAGATTTTTCCGGTGCTTATTTCTGGAGATGTGAGACTTAAGTCAAAATCTTCAATATAAGCCTCCAAAGCCTCAGAGGCAGAGCTGTAAAGCTTGTCCTTGTAGTGAATCAAACTGTCTGAGTACAGGTTATTGCTGTCGGTGCTACAGCTGGTTAAAAGAGAAGACACTGTGGAATCAGGAGAGCAAGCACTGCTTTCTTTTATTGAGCTTGTCATGGTATTTGTCTGGGCTTTTGTTAGAATCTTCACTCATCTTTTTGGAATCTGAAAGGAAAAAAGAAACAAAACCAGAAGTGGTCATCTTCACTGAACTGTTTTAATGTAAACTGTAAGGTATCTAGGAATTCTTACTTTTGTTATTTATTTTTTTGTTCCTAAAATTACACTATTTACCTATTCAACTTGCTGCTTTTCAAGTTAGTTTGTCATATACATGCATCAACCCTAGAAAAGTAGAAGGCACAAAACAATGACTCCAGGGGAAAACACTTGTACATTAAAATTTTAGTAGCAGAAATAAAAAGATATTACGACAGAAAATCCAGCTCCTTTTTAGTTCTAGAGGACCCTCAGTACCCTGCTTTTTGCAAGAGCAGGACTTCACGTAAGAGCTGCTGAGGTTTATCACCAAATACACAGTTTGAGCAAAGACATGCAGAAGCACCCTAGTTTTTTATTTCAGAACCAACAGAAAAAGAACAGACACGAACAAACCCAGAAATAAAAGTAGTTTAGATAGTATGAAAAACTAACAAGTCAATGCACCCAGATGAAGCCATTACCCTCACACATGTTTTTATACAAGCGGAGTGGGCACACACAGCAAAAGTTTTACAAGCCACATGGGAGTGCTTAGAATTGTTTTATCTATGCAATTTAAGTCAACTTAATCCAAGCCGCCTTTGCAACCCACAAACTGTGAACTGAAAGGGCAGACTCATTCCAAAAGCTGTAATCAAGAGGGTCAAGGTCACCAAAAACTTAACGGCTAATTTTAACCCTGCAATTAAAACAGCACCTGAGAAACCCGATGAGGTGATAAACAAACAGATGCTACAGCAAGGAACAAAGATTAATAGCTTTACTCTACCTAATATTGCATTATCATCCAACAGTAACATGAAGATTTATACAATTTACACGAAAAAAGAGCAGTGAAGATCAACTCTTCCAAGGCAGAAGTGGTTTACCCAGGAAAGCCAAGGTGCCGGGATAAGCACCAGTCCGAGGGCACCGCGAGGCCTCCTCACACAACGCACCCAGAAGGTATAGGTAGGCCCACCCAGGCAAGGCCCGGCCGCGGTAGGGACCCCCAACCCCCTTTTCCTCACAGAAAAAAATTAGCACAGAAAAAAGAAGCTGCCGAAGCAGCACAACCCCTCCAACACCACCACAAGAGTGTCCTACCCACCCGGCCCTGCCCAGAACTCCCCGCCATCCCCACCCCTCACGGCCGCTCCTCCGCGCTTTGCCGCCCAGCGGGTTTTGAAGGGACCGCGCCCCTTTGCAAAATGGCGGCGCGCAGGCGCAGGGGCTGCCGTGCGGCCCGGCGGGAGTTGTAGTCCAAGCCCGGCGGGCAGCAGTGTCCCGACAGGACTACATCTCCCGGCAAGCCCCGCGGCGGAGAGGCGGGAAGGCGGGGCCGGGTGCAGGTTTTTGAGCGCTGCTGAGGTGAGGTGAGTGCGAACTGCTGCTATTACTACTTCTTTCTTTTCTTCTTTTCCCTCCTCGCCTTCTTGCTCCGAGTAGGAGGTAGCCTGCTTGCCGCTTCGCTTCTTCTCTCCGCGGGTGAGTGAGGAGGGAGGTTGCTGGGTGAGTTGTTTGGGTTTCCTGGCTGGGTTGGGCGCCGCGCTTTAGGGGATGAGGGTCTTGCTGGCTGGGGCCTCCGCTTCCCCCGCCTTGTCAGCGCTCGTTAAGAGGGGTCTGCGTGCGATGGTGGGCCCGGTTATCCTGCTGCCTCGCTGGCTTGGGGCCCGGGTGACGGATGTACTCTGCCCTAGCCCTCGGTGGGATGCCCGCCTTCGGGGGTAAGGACTTAACACCTGGGTGTCTCTGGAAGAGTCTGTTCAACCCGTTAAGATGGTATGGTCCCACAAAGGTTTTAGCGTTAGGTTTGTGTGAGAAACGGGTCTAAAAGTGTTCAGTGTATTGGTGCCTGGACCACAATTGATGTTCTTGGGAGAAAGAGCACCCTGAGAGATCATGGAATGGTTTGGGTGGGAATGAACCTTAAAGCTTATCTAGTGTCACCTCCTACCCTGGTTGGAGGCACCTCCCACCAGACCAAGTTTCTCCAAGCCCCTTCGAGCCTGGCCTTGAACTCCTCCAGGGACCCAACCTGGGCCATGGTCTCACCACCCTCAGCAAAGAATTTCTTCCCCATGTCTCATCTATATTTCCCCTCTTCCAGTATCATTGCTGTATGTGTTGGGGAAGAAAGGGTAGGGAGCTCCAGCACGCAGGAGGTGTCGGTGCTGGGGAGGGCAGGGTGGAGGGTGGTTTCTACACCCTTGCTGCCTTGCTTGACAAAGAGTTTCTGCAGTAACACAGCCTGTAATGGTTGTTGCATAAAGCTTTTCTGATGGAAGCAAAATCTCTCTTTAATTGTTTAAACCTCGTGTGTGTTAACTGCACGAGTTTGCTCCTAGTCTGATGATTTTAGCCAATCCTAGTGGAATCAGAATCTTGGGGGATGAGCTGTGTGAGGAGGGACAGTTTTAGTGTGGAGTAGTGATGGATTTAACATGGAGTAAATGGTGTGTCTTATCAGATGCTGTAATTCATTCTTAAGATTGAAACCAATGGCTACTTCTCCGTAGCCCAGACTGGAAATCAATTATAGAATTTTGTTTAAATAATCTCTTTCTGAAACTAGGTGTGATGAATAAAAAGTTAATTTGATACAATTACTCAGTTAACTTATATTAAAGCCTGGGGTAAGAATATATGAATGAGCCCTTTGGCTTTTGCTCTTTAAGGGGTGCTTTTATCGTATCCTAGCAAATTGTTTTTAAATCCTTGCAGGTAAATGGACTACAAGAAAATTGCAGATGAAGTGTCAGAAAAGATTTTATCATACAGTCAAGATACTTCAGGATGGAGAGTGATAAAAATTTCAGTAAGAAAATATTAGTTAATTTTGTTTGTGACATTGTTTTTTATTAAATAAATTTTGGTGCAAAAAGTGTTTTAAACTGCTTTCCTTGAAAAATTAGCTGACAGCTGTTTACCGACTGCTAAGTTTTTATTTTTCCTTTTTCTCCTTTGAGAAAAATGTTACGGTTTCTTCCAAGCCTTCCAAAGAGTATGCAGGAAATATGTAAGTATCTACACTTCATTTGTCATTGTCGTGAATAACAACACCTTTTTTGAACAGTGACACCCACGATGGAAATGGAAAAGTTACCTGTGTTTTGTCCTTCATATATACAACATAGAGTGTTTTGTTAGCTTGTAGGGAGGATTTTGTGCTGTAGTTACACTCGGTCAGCAATAGGACAGGAATATAAGAGATGGATTTCCCAAGCAATTTTCAGATGTGCCCTGAAAATTACATACTATATAACATTAATCAATGTGAAATAAATAGGTAAGAAGTCACACTTTTGGTCTGAAGTCAGTGACTCCTCCTGGTGGAACAGCTTATTTGAGCCATTACATCTTGCTCTCTGGGCTTTGCTTTTCACCCTTCTGTCCTTGTGATGTGAGTGATACTCACACACACAGATGTACTTACGATCTCGCTTTACCTTATCTGTCCTTTGTTCCTGGTTTTTTACCTTGGCACCCGAAACTGAATTAACTGTACTGAGAATAAGGTCATATAATGTCTAGAGCACCACTTTCATCTGTTGTGTGATGGATTTGGTGCTAGGCAGCTAGATCTAGCCTATGGGTGGAGTTAGGTAAGGCAAACCAAACTGATCTCACAGCTTGCTGTCACTGATAGAGCCAGTTCTGCTCTTTATCTTCCTGTCCTTCTCCTGGCTCTGCAATCCTGCTGATTGTTTATGGTGGCTGTGGCACTCAGCTGGTTGTTTACCAAGCTGATTGACCTCGTTAAAGCAAGGGAAAGAAAGAAAAAATACATCACCAAAGCAAGCTGAGCAAAAGCAGAGGAAAAGAGGGTACTTCTTTGGGGGCTGACCTGCTGGAGAGCAGCTCTGAGGAAAAAGACCTGGGAGTCCTGATGGACACCAGGATGCCCATGAGGCAGCAATGGGTGCCCTTGTGGCCAAGAAGGCCAATGGCATCCTGGGGGGCATGAGGAAGAGTGTGACCAGGAGGTGGAGGGAGGTCATCCTCCCCCTCTGCTCTGCCCTGGCCTGAGGAGGCCCCATCTGGAGCACTGGGACCAGTTGTGGGCTCCCCAGTTGAAGAAGGACAGGGAACTGCTGGAGAGGGGACAGCAGAGGAGCACCAAGATGCTGAGGGGCCTGGAGCATCTCTGTGGTGAGGAAAGGCTGAGGGACTTGGGTCTTTGGAGTCTGGAGAAGAGAAGGCTGAGGGGGGATCTGATCAAGGCCTAGAAATCCTTGAAGGGTGGGTGTCAGGAGGATGGGGCCAGGCTTTTTTCAGTGGTGCCCAGTGACAGGACAAGAGGGAACGGGCACAAAGTTGTCCATAAGAAGTTCCATCTGAACGTGAGGAGGAACTTGTTCCCTGTGAGGGTGTCAGAGCCCTGGCAGAGGCTGCCCAGAGAGGTGGTGGAGTCTCCTTCTCTGGAGACATTCCAACCCCACCTGGAGACGTTCCTGTGGGACCTGCTGTGGGTGGCCCTGCTTTGGCAGGGGGTTGGAGGAGATGATCTCCAGAGGTCCCTTCCAACCCCACAGCATTCTGGGATTCTGTGAACTACAACATGACCGTAGCTTCTCTTGCTTTTTTGGTTTTTTTAATGCCTAATGGATATAAATTATATTGAATACCAATCCAGAGTGAAAGGCAGTAGAGAAAATTAACAACTGATGCTGTTTTTGTTCTCAGTATGATGAGATGTTTGTGATCAATGGGATTCTAAATCCAGAAGTCTTGCTTGGCTTCAATTATTTCTGAAGGCTTGAGCGAAGAAAGTATTAATTACAGAAGACAGTGCTATATTGCTAGTGTTACAGAAGAATTACTCTACAGTTTTATAATGGAAAATAGCTGTAATATTTGATTAGAATACGTTAAAAGCGCTGTTATCTTTGGATTTGCACACTTGGTATGTGGTATTATTGTCTTGTGGGTCTTATTTCAGTACAGGTGGATGTGAGGGTGTCAGAGTCCTGTTGCTTAGAATTCATAAGAAGGTGCCTGACTTATTTCAGTGGAGGAAAAGAGATGTGCTCTTAGTCTCAATCAGACATTAAGCCATTTTCGGTTGTACTCGGATCTGTGTATAGCAAGACCTCTGCATTTAGGAGAAGCATCCTCATCCCTTCTGCCATTCGGTACAGGGAGCCAGAATCTTTCTTTTTTTATTTTATATATATATTTTTGTACAAATGTGTCACATGAACAAACAATACTGGTCTGTAGCATGTCATTTGTGAGGAAATACTAGCCTTTTCTAGGAGCAAAAGTCTAGGTGTTGGCGTTGTCAGTTTGACATTGAATATTTATTAACCATGTACCATAGATGGTGCTTTCTTTTACCATTAACTGTTTGCTTTACTTGCTAAAAGAAACCAGTATGAGCTCTGGTAGTGAAAAGCAACAGAGAATCCTTACTTCAGTCAGGTGAAATATTTCCAGCAGGGTTCAAGGAAGCATTGAGGTGATTGTTCGAGGCTGAATAGGATTTTGTTTGCAATTATGTCACCCAAGCTCAAGAAAGGCAATGAGGTGTGTACCTCGGTTTGTCTAAGATAGCGAGACTGGATTTGGTGATCTAAGCGGTCTTTACTGGGCTTACTTCCTCTTTTTCCAGTAATAATCCACTGGAAAAACTGGAAATTGAGATTTCTTTCACAACTGTGCCTAGAAGTCCTCCCGGTTAACAACCCCAACTGAGTGTAGCAGAGAAGATATTACAGGATGCAGGCAAGAGCTGCTTAGGAGATTGGTAATCATAAGGTCATGGCAGTTGTGGAAATCAATAGCTGTATCCAAATATTAATATGCTGGTTTTAACCAGTCCTGCCTTGTGTTTGCTGGTTTTGAGTAGGCATTAAGGTGTTTCCCATCACTATCAGACCTGCTGTAGGTTGTGGAGAAGCAGGTTTCTGGAGTAATCCCAGACGCCCACAGTCCTGCCTCCACCAGAGCAGTGTGTGGTGACAAAGTTGCTGCAGAGGAAGAAACCAGTTTACAGATTTGACCTTGGCTACCTTTGCCTTTTCTGACTTAACACTCGTGCATCATCAGGGTCTGTAAATTGGATTCTGTGCCTCTTAACCTCTTCACCTGCGTAGTCTCCTTTGAGCTCCTCTGTCATCCTGCAGCATTCTTCACCTTTGCATTTAATTGCTGGCTGTGAGCTCCTACCACCATAATTCGCGGTTTTTTGAGAAACTAGGTGTGAGAATTATCAGCGAGCAGTTCCCAGCGCTTAGAAAAGTTTCCTATTTCCTTGTCAGAGGCTGCTCTTCCCCTCTGTGAACTTTCCCTTGAACTCCTGTGAACCTAAGTTGGAGAAAGGCCAGAATGTGCCAGTGCATAAACAGCGAGAAGATTTGGAATCGGTGTCAAAATGGATTTGAAAGTATCTATATGGGGGGAAAAAAAATATTAATAGATGAATTGCACATATTTAAATTAGCAGGTTCCTATCTAATAGCTCACAATTAATTTAAAATGAATGGAATGGGCTCAAAAGTCAGTTACAAAATGATCATTTTTATGGCTGCTTGAATTTTAATCGATGCATCAAGCGCAGTCGCGTTCCTGTGCTTCACCTCCTTATAGCCTGGCATCCCCGACTGCTAGATGCTTATTATTGCAGAACTTGTATTGTCCACTTCATCAATCTGAATTCAATATCTGGTTTTTTTTTATTACACAATGCAGATACCGTGGAGAAGGGATAATTAAGGAAGTCCCTAGTAAAATTATTCCTTTTATGTATCTTCCTGAATATCGAAACAAATGGGACAAAGCATTGCAATCTTACAAGCTCTTGGAAAGGATTGACCAGGTGATGTGATAATTTAATGCAAAGATTTCATTTTAACTCTTTCTGCATGAATTAGTGACTGAGAAACCTCTACTGGGACGAGGAAAGCTCTTGATACTGAATACGTCTCGGTTGGTAAATGCTTCTAAACTTTCACATAAGCAACAAAGGGTGTGAAATATGTCCTTCCTCTTAGGGTAAATTTAAATACTTGTTATGAAAGAGATATCCTCAAGCATGCCAAGAATTCAGCCCACGGAACGCGATGGGTAGTCTCTGTCAGGTTGAGGATGAGACACAAGGGCAACAAGCTGTAGGGAAAGCTCCTCTTCTCAGTAAGAATAACTTCTGCAAATGTAAAGGAATGATGGAAATGGAATTAATGCTGTACTACTGCTGTGAAACATTCAGAATTCCAGCTGCCTGGGGCTTTGTCTCGAGTGCTCTGGAAACCCAGAACTCGGAATTCCTCTGAGGAATATCAGTTCTGTGTTGCCTGCCTTTGATCCCACCACTTGGCAGAGGTCTCAGACCGTATTCCGTGTGTATGAATGACTTAAGTGTCTGAAAGCACTCCCTAAACCAGGGGGGAAAAAACCCAATCCTCACACTTTTTATCTTTCCTGAATTCCCTCTTGTTTTCCTCTCCCTGGATCAGCTGGAGTTGGTCAGATGTTGGGAAGGAGTGGTACATCCTGCATTTTTTTTGGAACTGAGTTTAACAGATGATACTTCTTTGTCCTAGAAGGTGATGTGCGATCCAGAGTGTCTGTTTTAATGCAAGCAGGCATTCTAACTCCTCTAAACCTTTGGTTTTTTATGGAGAAATTACACTCCTGCCTCTAATTAGGCCACAAGGAATCCCAGTGAATCCCTGCCCTGTGCTGCTGGAATTAACACATTACATGTTTGTTCAGCGCTAACTGGTTAGGAAAGGTGGTGGCTTTTGCTAACAAATAGGAATTCCTTTTGGCCACACTCTCATTATTCAATGGGTAATGCTGCTTTGCCAATTAAATTAACTTCTTACCTAGTAATTTTCAAACAATCACTTTCACTTACTCCTAGGACACGGGTATATACCACAGTGTAACGCACAGTTATGGCATGGGGCTGATTTCATCCAGAGATTTTGTTGACCTGCTGCACGTTAAGCCCTACCCTGGTGATATCCTTACAACTAACTGTAAGTTGTGTGTAACCCCACTGCATGTTTGTGTATTTTGGCTGCTTTTTTGGAAAAAATCTGGAAATCTTGAGGTGAAGGGCTGTGATGTTCTGCAGCCTGATAACAGTAGAGAGCACTGCGGTCTTAATGACATAAATAATCCCCTCCTATGATCATAGAATGGTTACAGTTGGAAGGGACCTTGAAGACCGTCCAGTTCCAACCCCCCTGCCCTGGGCAGGGACACCTCCCACCAGCCCAGGTTGCTCCAAGCCCCCTCCAACCTGGCCTTGAACCCCTCCAGGGATGGGGCAGCCACAGCTTCTCTGGACAACCTGGGCCAGGCTCTCACCACCCTCACACCAAACAACTTCTTTCTGGTATCTCATCTAAATCTCCCCTCTTTCAATTGAAAACCATTACCCCTTATCTTACTGCTACACTTCCTGAATGAGAGTCCTTCTCCAGCTCTTTTGTAGCTGGAAGGGATACTCCTGTTTATCCCCAAAATGAATTTCCTTTTTTTGTAATCCTGAACCTACCAAAATTGATTGTCAAAGAAAATTCTGTGTTGTTTATTCTCCTATTATGCCTCTATTGGAAAAAAATGAGTAGTATGAGGAAGCTAGAATTTATTATTTCATTGCATAAATTCAGTGTTTATTTAATGGTGGACACCAGGATGCCCATGAGGGAGCAATGGGCCCTTGTGGCCAAGAAGGCCAATGGCATCCTGGGGGGCATGAGGAAGAGTGTGACCAGCAGGTGAAGGGAGGTCATCCTCCCCCTCTGCTCTGCTCTGCCCTGGGGAGGCCCCATCTGGAGCACTGGGACCAGTTCTGGGCTCCCCAGTTGAGGAAGGAGAGGGAACTGCTGGAGAGGGGACAGCAGAGGAGCACCAAGATGCTGAGGGGCCTGGAGCATCTCTGTGGTGAGGAAAGGCTGAGGGACTTGGGTCTTTGGAGTCTGGAGAAGAGAAGGCTGAGGGGGGATGTGATCAAGGCCTAGAAATCCTTGAAGGGTGGGTGTCAGGAGGATGGGGCCAGGCTTTTTTCAGTGGTGCCCAGGGACAGGACAAGAGGGAACGGGCACAAACTGGAACATGGGAAGTTCCATCTGAACCTGAGGAGGAACTTGTTCCCTGTGAGGGTGTCAGAGCCCTGGCAGAGGCTGCCCAGAGAGGTGGTGGAGTCTCCTTCTCTGGAGACATTCCAACCCCACCTGGAGATGTCCCTGTGGGACCTGCTGTGGGTGGCCCTGCTTTGGGAAGGGGGTTGGACTGGATGATCTCCAGAGGTCCCTCTGATTCTGCTGCACAGAGGTCCCTCTGTGATTCTGTAGTGACACTTGTCTGTATTTAAGGTGGCTTCCTGACCTAGTGCTACGTGCCCCACAGGCCGTTCTGAGCAAACTGCTGATTTGATTCTCCCACGTTGGGCTCTGTCAACTTAAACAAAATGTGAAGTGATTAATATTGTAACTGTGTGTCCCACCAGGAAAACATCTCCCCGGTATTTTTTTTCCCATGCCCATCTTTTTCCCTTTGTGTGGATCTTAGTACGTGGCTTTTTCATCTTGGAACTTCTCTGATGTATAAGGTTGTTTTTTGTTCCCAATACTTTGTTATGCGAAAGTACTGGGTAACTCAACAAAAACAACCCCTCCCAACAACTAACTCCTGTGCTGCCATTTCCTCATCTTCTCCCCGATTGCATTTACTAATTAATGACATCTGCTGACAAACTGACTTATTTGTCTGGCCCCGAGCCCCACCTCAGGTGTGGTAGGTATGTGTGTAGTCACGTCTCGAGGTGAATGCTTTTGGGAATGCCTACCCAGAGAAATTTTCACTTGTGTTTAATTACCTGCGCAAATATTGAACGTCCTTGAGGTGTTTTACGTAGGGAGTGAAGTTACTAAATGGATTGTGACACCTTGTACTATCCCCTAGCAGCTGGAGTAGTTTCTGGGGTGTTTAAAAAGCACTTTTGTGTGGTGTGATTGATGTAGGTGATTAATTTTGATTTATTTTGTTGCTGATTTACAGCTGTCAGTGTGGAGTACTCCGGCTGCCCTCCAACTCCCTCTTGTGTCCGCGGCTATAACAATCCCTGTGGATATGTCTGTTCCCCTTTGCCAGAGTACGTATTTAAATCCCCCTTCATTAGCATCTTTGATTACTCAGTTGCCTTCTCTATACAAAGCTTAACGTTTAGTGACCCGCCCTGCTTTTTCTTTTATTCAGTTTTATTTTGAGGAGGCTTGACTGTTTTGCGACTCAGACTATGGAAACTTTTACACCACCTCCAGTTCTTAATATTCCAAATTTCCACAGAGAGGGACTGTAATTCATAAATTTAAGTTTGACAGCAAGAGGAAGATGTGTTAACTGAAGGATTTTGCTTTTTCCCCTCGCAGCAACCCGGAGCATTCGAAGCTGGTTGTATTTATTCAGCCAGAATTGGGAGGAATCCTTCCAGCTTCACTAGTGGAGACGGCGTTACCTGCCACTCTCATCAACTTAATCACTGAAACCAGAGCCGGACTGAAAGGCTTGAAAGACCCTAATTAAACGTAAGTGGGGAAAATAATAAGCACTTACATCATGCATCTTTGACTTGGATTCAGGTTTTTTTTTGAAGTAGGTGATGATGTTTATTTTAATTGGGGTTTATGGGGAAGTGTATCAAGCTGAACCTAACTGTTCAAATGCTGCTTTTCTCTGTTCTTCAGCACCAGGGGAGGATTGACACTGAAGTGCCACCAAAACACAGGATGTCACTTTCAGTGTAATCAGATGGTGGTTTACAGTATTTGTTGCACTTTATATGCGAAGTATATATATATACACACACTAGAATCTGGTGACATAACTTCTAGCAGCATTAAAACACAGCAGGCAGATAGTTTTGCCATAGCTTTAAACGAACTTTGATAAATTCTTACCTCATTGACTGTACTCTTGACCGGAACAAACAAACCATCTTGTGTACTAGAGATTTTTTAAATACACGTGCAAGTGTAATTAGCAACTGTTTTACTGTGTTGGAATGAAGGATTTGAAGGAAAGCCTGGTTAATCTGTATCTGGTGTCTCTTATTAAAAGCTGCTCTTTGTACACAAGAGTTGTTTGTCATTTTTCTGAATCCTGAGCACCAAACCTAAAGCATTTTGATGTGCTGATTAATTTCCAGGAACGTGCTGGTGATATGATTCATTTGGAAATAATGTTTCCCGTTAGCCCTCAGTATTTCTAGTACTTCTAGGTAGGAGTTAGCAGCAGGAAATGGTGACAGCCCTGTGAGTAGCATTTTCCGTGACAAAGCACAAGCAGAGGTGCAAATGAAAGAAGGAGCAGGAAAATTGCTTTCATCTTCTCTGCTCTGCCCCTTCTCCAGTTGTTAGAAACAATTAACTGCGGATGTAGTGTAACTCGAGGAAAACTCAAGTAAAAATTCCTTCTCCCCAGTCAGAGTGTTAAGGTATTAATCGTGAATATTCAAATATGTTTCCATACTATATTATTTCTAGAACAGTTAAAAGATTCATCGGGACAATATCAATTTGGAAGAAAGAAAAACCAAGACAGACAAGTCAGGTTTGATGTCCAAAGTTGTCAAAATATACTTTTAATATTCACATATTCACAATTTACAGTAAACTTCAAATAACTAAAGTGCCGATTCTGTTAGCGTCACTACTATGAAAAATGCTTCACTGTGGTTTGAAGTATCTTAGCAAACTGTTAGACTGTGATGGACACGGAGCTGTGTTCCTTCTTCCTTTCACTGGTTTAGGCTTTTCGGGGGGTTTATCCAGCAAAGACGTGGACACAGGTTCCCGATTCTTCCATTCAGCCAGTAGTTCTTCTTGCACCTCTGCAGGAAGCTCGTAAAAAGTCTTTGTATCAATATCAGGAGGAAATACAACTTCTGCTTTCCTACTACAGCCTTTATCTCCAGAAGTTGTTTCAAGGGCCTGCTTATCTTTGTCCAAGATGGGAACATGCACACCAGCGTGGCTTGCTCCAGCTTCCAGAGGTGATGGATCTCTCCCTCTGGAATTCCAGGAGTCGGGAGCCTGGTTTTCAACACTGCTGGGACACTGGGAGGAACACGTGGCCCTGGAGTTGTGTGCCAGAGCAGTTGGGGGTTGATGTGCTGATGGGATGCTGCACCCTGCAGAGTGGGTATGGCTCTGTAGTCCCTCAGAATTTGGGGAAGCACAATACACCTCTTGGGCAAAACATTCCGATGCCTGATCCGAAACATCCTCAACAGGCATCACTTCTGTTTTCACAGAAAGAATTTCTTTTTTAATATCTTCTGGAAGTTCCCTGAAGACTTCTGGGTCAATCTCAGCAGGAGACAAGTGAAATGGGAAGTCAAGAAATCCCGCTTTCTTTGTATTGTCTTTCTTTTCATCCGAAAGCTTCCTAGTTTTTGTACTTCCAGATCTGTCGCAGTTCTGGTTCCAATCAGCGCTTCCCTCACCTTGTGAGACATCATCCACTTCCTGGGGCAAAAAATGTATGTAAAAATTAGAAGTATGTTCTGTGTAATCTCATTAACCAAGCTTTATTTTACTAACACCAAGTTCTTCTAATTATTCCTTAAGTAATATTATTCCTTAAGATCAGTAGGGTTTTTTTTAATCTTGGTTTCAAACATAGGACTGAAAAATTACACACATGTAGGAATCCTTTTCTTGAAAGTAGCAAATACCTTAAAGCTACATTTTATTGCTTTAAAACTTTGGATCTTTAGGATACATGATATCCATCACCTTATCCACCACATTCCTGAGCAGTTGAGGAACAGCTGAGTTCATCAATGTGCAAAATTGCCACGTCAAGGCAGAAACCCTAAATTCAGGACACAACATACTTGTGAAGTTACTGAGTTTTTCTATCATATATGGAAAGCACCTTGTGGGAATATTTAGCAGAGTTTCCACAACCAGCTCTGATGGGGTCCAGGGTGTCCAACTGGGAGGGAGGAGACTGGTTCAATTCTGAGCAGGAATTAGAAGTTCACAGAATGCTGTGAAGTTGGAAGAGACCTCTGGAGATCATCTCCTCCAACCCCCTGCCAAAGCAGGGCCACCCACAGCAGGTCCCACAGGAACATCTCCAGGTGGGGTTGGAATGTCTCCAGAGAAGGAGACTCCACCACCTCCCTGGGCAGCCTCTGCCAGGGCTCTGACACCCTCACAGGGAACAAGTTCCTCCTCAGGTTCAGATGGAACTTCCCATGTTCCAGTTTGTGCCCGTTCCCTCTTGTCCTGTCCCTGGGCACCACTGAAAAAAGCCTGGCCCCATCCTCCTGACACCCACCCTTCAAGGATTTCTAGGCCTTGATCAGATCCCCCCTCAGCCTTCTCTTCTCCACACTCCAAAGACCCAAGTCCCTCAGCCTTTCCTCACCACAGAGATGCTCCAGGCCCCTCAGCATCTTGGTGCTCCTCTGCTGTCCCCTCTCCAGCAGTTCCCTGTCCTTCCTGAACTGGGGAGCCCACAACTGGCCCCAGTGCTCCAGATGGGGCCTCCCCAGAGCAGAGCAGAGGGGGAGGATGACCTCCCTCCACCTGCTGGTCACACTCTTCCTCATGCCCCCCAGGATGCCATTGGCCTTCTTGGCCACCAGGGCCCATTGCTGCCTCGTGGGCATCCTGGTGTCCACCAGGACTCCCAGGTCTTTTTCCTCAGAGCTGCTCTCCAGCAGGTCACCCCCAACCTGTCCTGGTGCAGGGGGTTCTTCCTCCCCAGGTGCAGGACCCTACACTTGCCCGGGTTGAATTTCATCAGGTTTTTCTCTGCCCAATTCTCCAGCCTGCCCAGGATTTGCTGGATGGTGGCACAGCCTTCTGGTGTGGCAGCCACTCCTCCCAGTTTTGTGTCACTGGAAACAAATTATACTGGATTAGAAGTGGCAGAAATAGAATTGAGTCTTTGATTAATTCCTAGTCTGAACAAGGAGACTTGACAGTTCATAGGAAGGTAAAGAACCGCTGTTAAAGTACCACCTTAAAGCATCAAGGTAAACTACAAGCCACGTTAAGGTGATCTTAGATGCTTTGGTATGTCAATACCTGAGTAAGTGGCCTGTTGTTTCCCAGATGCTAAATAAAAGGCAGATCTTACTGGAACGAGCGGCCAAATTCAGCAGTTAAACCTTACCTCTATAAAATAAAGACAGGAAATAAAGACATAATAAAGACAGGTTGGTTTTCAGTTTCTTTCAGCTTACCCGGACGCGTTTCCCAGAGCCCGATGGCAGTGACATCTGCTTGAGATAGAAGCCAATGGATCCTTTCTTGCTGCTGGGAAGATCTTTGAGGTTGGAGAAGCAGACGCTCAGAAGGGTAAGATGAAATGGTAGATCTACATCTATCATCTTTCGGAAGAGTTTCATCAGTACATCAAGCAAGGGGGAGATAAGGTTGCTGCTTTCTGAAAGAAAAAAGGTGGTGGTGGGGGAATAAAAGGAGATTTATATAATCCAGAGGAACTGACTGAATAAGATGGATTTAAATAGCCAAGTATGAAGGCAAACACTGCTAAAAGCTTCCAAACTAATCTATCAATACCATCATTAAGACGTTATTTCTGCTCTGGCAGCTACGCCCCGAGCTGAATAACGGACCTTTTCTTCCCCTCCAGTAAAAATGCTTCATTTCATATCTGTGTAGATTTACTTTATAGCATGTATTTAGGTTAAAAAACAATTTCAGAATGCCAGCCCAGCTGAATAGATTTAAAAAATGATCTAATCCTACCAAGAAGGGCTTTTCCAGGCCCTTGGAGGTACAGAACATTACCCTGAGACTGGTAATAACAACGTGGTTTATTGGGGTTTGCGTGACACAATGAGCTGACAGTGATTTAGTTTCCTCCAACACGCAAGTCCAGTAGCAATTTTGAAGTGAGAAGCTATAGGCACTTCCAGTAGCTTCTCTAGGGCTGTGAGAAATAATTCAGGAATTGGAGTCAGGCAACAGTGAGTTTTTGTGCTGATACAGCAGCAGTTTAGATTTATTTCCTCAATTTTCCTCAATTTTCCCAAGGTCTATGAAGTGTCAAATGAATTGCATTTGCTGGTTGGAAAAGCTTAAGTCGGAGAAAGATGAGAACCTTTATGTTATTAATTCTCAGAGGTCTGTCAAAAAGACATTTTATGACATAATAAAATTGAGAACATCATTCCTAATGGTGAAAAGCAGATTGTTAATCTGGGAAAGCAGCCCCCAGTCACCCTTTCCCATCTCCTGGAGAAATTTCCTGCCAGGGATCCAGCTTTAAAAGGTGGAAGTAACATAGAAATTATTCCTACAGTGAATATTTAATTATTTTTATTCATATCTCAGCAAGATATGGCCCTTACGAGTAATGGAAAAGTTTCCAAATATGAAATGTAGGGAACATTGTAATGAAATTAACAGAATTTTCCGTGGAAATTAGCAGCACAGGGTTGATACTTGGTGGGTTGATCTAGATGATCTCCAGAGGTCTGTGATGCTTTGAAAAAAAAAAAAAAATAATAATAATTGAAGTTTTTACCTTTTCCAAATCTGTGGATGAGATGAGGAGGGATAGGACACTGCCGGCTTTCCCGATGAAACCCCTTCTCGGTTGCGGAGAACTGGCGTAGGGTCAGCCTTATGGTGCGTGGTTGTCTTCCGTCTCTGTATATTCTGCAGAGGGTTGATGAGCACAAAAACATTTCTCAGAGGGTCTCTGGAAACAGTTACAAAGTGTAATTAAGCATTTCTAGATCTCTCCCAACTTCTGGCTTGACTCCACCCATGATACCAGGAAATCTGGGTCCTCACTGGTTCCATTTGTCCCCCGTGAATTAGAAATACCGTCTTCAGCTGCAGTGACTGCAGAAATTCAGTGGGTCAGTCTGCAATACTGCTGTGTTTTGGTATTTAATACATGAAAAGCAGTCATGTCTTTGCAGTTAAACCCTGTATAATCCCCAGCTTTTAGCTCTTCTTCTTACTTTTCAAGGGAACATCCTCAATTTTAACACCAGAATGTTATCTGGCTTTTGGAAGAAGCTAAGAAACGATGAATGTAATGGTTTCTTTCCCCCTCCAAAAGGCATTTGGGTGGGGGGAGGATTTTCCAGGATTCCCAGGGCAAGAGGAGGAGGAAGAGATGAAAACATTCTTTCAGACGGGCAGAAAGATCAGCTGTGGGACAGGAGACAAACAGTGACCACCAAGGGTCTGAAAGTAGAGAAAATCCCTTATAGGAAAAGAAAACCTGGCATTTTGCTGAGAGAAGAAATGTCAGAGTAGGAGACAAATCTAACACTCTCTCTGAGTCCCTTCCAGGTCACCATCTCAGTCATCTAAAAGAGCTACTGAAGACAGTCACCTGTCTAATAGGCTACGAAGCAGTTGTTCAATTTTCTCTTTAACTTCCACTTCTGAAGAACATTTTTTAAAGGAATCTTCGTCACTAAAGGACTGGGGGAGGAAAAAAAAAAATCACGTTAGTCCTTTCAATTTTTTAACTTGCTTCAAAATTCTGAAGAGGAAAACGCAGTATCACAATTAAATGTGTGGAATTAACTCCAAGGTATCTCTGAAATTCAGTCAAGTCCTGAGCGTCACGAGAATTACACATTAATTTGAATTGATGTTTAATTAACTCAACCACATACAAATAGATATCATTTTGGTTAGTCCAGCAAAGCTAAATTAAAACTAAAAGAGGTTTTCTATTTTTCCCCTTTAAGAAGAACTTCAGAGTGATGCTGGTACCTGAGGAGGGCCTGATGGAGTCACAGGAGAGTCATCTTCTCCGTAGCTGAGTTTTTGGATACGCTGAGCGATAGAAACACCCAGTTCCTTCTCTAACACAGCAGCTGGGAACGCTTGGAGATCACACACGCTCCGAACACCCAGCGTTTCCAGGCGTTTGGCAGTTTTGTAGCCAATGCCTAAATAAAATGTGGATTGAAAATACACCAAAAAAAAAAAAGGGTTACACTCCTATCAATAATGCCCACCCACGTGGAACTGGCAATTATTTTCACAACTACTCTTTTCAGCAACATTTTTGCTGACTTTTCATTTGAATTTTAGGATCTGCCACTGGACACAGCAAAGCTCTGCCTGTGTCTGGATTCATCAACGCTTCCTGGCAAACAGCACAGCGTTAGCATAGAATAATTAGGCAAAATACTTCCTCTGAGCATTTGATCTGCTCCAACAAACTGTTTTAATAACTGTCAGTAGGTTTCTAATCAGCAAATTTCAAAAAGTTGGTGTATAAAACTGTTTATCAACCACAATGTCTGGGCTTCGATAAGAAGAAACTGAGATTTATTTTTTTTTCAGTAGTTCTGAAGGTACGTCACAACCAAAAAGCAAGAAAGACCAAGTCCTCTCATTCCTTCTGCTAAAAGCAACTCAGCTTATAAAAGAAAAAAGCACTGAAATACGCTGCCTGCTTGTCAGAATCAGGCTTCAGAATTATTTCAGCTGTGATTTGTTCAGTGTTATTTCTTACGGTCTTAAGAGCTGTCCATGTGCTCTCCGGCTCAATCGTAGCCCCGCGCTTACCAGGCACTTTTTGGATGTGATCGAGGCTGTGTACTAGCTCTTGGCAGCTTTCAGGCAGCAGAACAGTTTGCTGGTTTGGTTTAAAGGTCCCAGACACCAGTTTAGCCAGTAGTTTGTTGGAGGCTATTCCCGCGCAGCCCGTGAGGCCCAGTCTCGTGCATACGGCTTCTCTCAACTCCTCCGCGATCTGAGACCCGATAATGAGTCTTACGTGAGTCGTGTCCTGCAAATCTATAGCTGCAAAGAAAAACAGGAAGTATGTTCAGTATGGAAACAGTCACCTCGTTAGATAATTTTCTAAATTTAGGTATTTTTCACGTTGCATTAAGGAAAGTGATGTTGCTGTGGCTTCTGTGTCCTGGTTTAACCTCACTCCTATCACTCAAAAAACCTGGTAAAAGGGAGACTGCTCCTGTCCACAACCAGGGGTGAACTGTCCAGGGGCAGAGGGAGTATTTTAAATATAAAATACAATATTGTAAGAATGACAGAATGATCCGGGGTTGGAA
>VXBJ01006980.1:0-31735 GCA_013400055.1 Nycticryphes semicollaris
TCTGTGATTCTGTGATTTGTTGCACCCTGCAGTGCCACACAACTATCTGGAGTGCAGTGGCTTGTGGCAGCTTTTTGGGATGTTGTTGTGCCCAGGCTGGGCAATATTCATGATGCCATGGAGTGATGTCTTGCAGTGTCTGACTGCTGCTGCTTCCACTGCAAGGTTTCCCTCTTTCCTCATATTGAGTATTTTCTTGTTTCCTTTAGACTTCGCTTTGAGCTGTCTCCTTCCCCTCAAAAGTCTCTTTGTCTCTCTCAACAGTTACTGCTTAATAGCACTGAGGGGACTAGTTTCCTCTTTAACATGGACAATTTGGAGTGAACATTTTTTCAGACAGTTTCATAATTTCAGTTCACGTACACACCCTTTACCCTCACGTATCTTAAGTGGTGTTGCCCAGGCCATTTGCTAATGGTGGGTCATGCAAGCATATGATCTAGAATTACGGATGAAATTTACTGTTATGAGTGATGCATATCTGAGATTTTGTCATGGTCCACTAGATATTTCAGTTTGATTTTCTGAGCTTTCTTCTATAAAGGTAGACTTCTGGAGAAAGGTTTATAGATTTAAAAAGTAGGAAATGATGCTTGTATAAAAATGGAGTACCTATATTCTTCAGAATAATTAAAGTGAATTTTGATACTCAGAAAAGAGGTATAGATATTAAGAAAGGAAATAATTAGAAATAGATTGGTCATGTTTTCATACAAGTAATTTCATCATTTGACAGGATACATGATTTACCCCACTTGCAAATTTTTATGTCTTGACTGTGATTTATTATATGTAATCTGTTTTAAATTATTAAGATATTCTTATATTCTTGGTAATGACAGTTACGTTTTATTATCTCTTTGGTCTTCAACAGCTTGATACTGTAATGTCTAATTAAGTCTGATGAATACATATTTGGTTAATGACATTTATAGTTGCTGAACCAAACTTCCATATCATTTGCTCATTGGTAAAACCAACTTAGCAAAGAATTTAGAAAAGAATTCCAATAATGCTTTATTGAATTTGTATCTGAATAAAGCTACCAATGTAGCTTATTAACAATCAATGAATTTTTTTGTCTTCTTTTTTCCCTCTGAAACTACAGCAATTAGTATCTGCATAGGCCATCCTGTTTCATATGATATAAATAGGACTTCTACAAAGATAAGGTTCCTTCCTGCAAGAGAAATTCTGGTTAAACCTGTACTTCACACACATTTGCTAAGTTTACACAGTCTTTTACTCTTAGAAGGACTTATTAATTGCAACATAAGACTGTGGGTTCATGGCTGGATCCTACCTGCACAGCTCACAGTAGTTGAGGGATAACTTATTTGCTTCAGATTGAAAAAGACAGTGAAATGAGAAGAATTCACTCTTTAGTTAGTCAGCAGTATCCTCTGATGGCTCCATGTGCAAGTTACAATTCCTGAAACTGGAAAAACAGTTTTAATTCCTTTGGGTTATTTGTATGTTCATATTAAGTCTTTTTTATGTTCTATGTTTCATGCTTGATTACAAGAATAAAGTGATTATGCCTTGTCATGTTGAGAGAGTTGACATTTTAAAACACTTTTTTTTTTTTTTTCTAAGAAGGTAAACACAGAGCAGAAATGCTATTTGTAGCTTAGAAACAAAATTTTATTACTTTTCTCTGCTGAAAGTGAGTTGAATATTGACAAATGCGCAAGATACAGGTTGATTAATTTCCAACTGATGCATGGGAGCTATTTTACTTGAAACTATATTGAAAAGAAAGGCTTCAGTGAAATGTACTAGAAATGTCAGAGCTGAGAAAGGGCTGCACTTCACAAACTATTAGAATAGCCTACCTATAAATCTCAAAAAAAACAACCTTATGATTATGAATTGTTCTTAGACGGACATTGAAATTATTTCAAATATTTATACTTTGTGTTAATTATAGCATTAATAAACCCTTACAAACCAGTTTCAAATTTCTGAACTGGGAGGTTTGTATCAGATATATAGACACACACACACACACAAATATATATTCTTATTTAATAATTCACAGATTTTTAAAGTAATCTGGTCTAAGCTGTATTCCTTTCCTTCTCAATGCAGATTTTCCTTTCAGAATTCTTTCACTTTGATAAAATTCATACAGAATTATGGATGGCAAATCCAAATATTTTTTTTTTAATGAATTAACATGTTTCTTGTTCCCTGTACACTTTTACTCAACTTCTGTGATTTTTTTTTTTGTTTTTCTTGTGTTACTTCTGAAATGCCACATATACCTATTGCATATATATCTATATTTAATCAGACTGTAATCTTCTGGTTTTCTCTTAGGTTTGGTTTTGTTTCTTTTAAATGGAAATATTGCATAAGTAGAATCATTTGAACATATGATTAGATATCAAGTAAAATCTGTCTAGACAAAAACACTGTACACCTAAGCTTATTTGCATAAAGGAAGAGAATGACAAAGCTGACACAAATCATCCTTATGATTATCTAACGGTAATGTTAGCAGTATATAGCACTTGCCTCTGCTACTCTGGTGTACTGACATTTCTTGGTGAACTGAGAGTAAATCATAACTCCCTAAGCAACTTTCAGAAGTTGACAATGTAAGAAGTAAACTTACAAATTAGGACACTCCTGGTGGGACTTGAATTCAGTAGTATATAACAAAAGTAAGGAATCTACTAAATATTGCTTCAAATATTTACTTTGAGAAACATGAATTAACAGTATTAGTGTTTTCAGCTGATATAGCATCTGTGTGACACTTGAGAGAAGTCAATCTGTATTTCAGACTAGCTGAATTACATTTTGATTTCAGACAATGACATTATTATACTTGCAGGCAGCCATCATTCACCTTCTGATCATGGATCACTGCTATTAGGATTTCATTAAATTAGTAAAGAAAAGATCTGAACTCCTTTGAAGGAGATGACATTTTACCTGGAGAAAGATAATACAATAAAACAAAGTATTGTTGCTATCAACAATAAATGGACAACAAGAACATATCTGAACAAAAATATAATAAAAAGCAAAACTGACATAAATAAGACAGACTATTGGTTGCTTTTTCTTGTTTATTTACATTTTTAGTTATTTTTTTCCTACTTAACCCAAAGCTTTCAAGGTTTTTAACATCTAGGAAGTTTAAACCATATATTCTTGCCTAACTTTTACTGTTTTGAAATCTAACAAATCTATCTTTAAACAACTAAAATCAACAATAATTAATTTATCTTTGTTACAGTATTGCAATATAATTACATGGACAGCTAACTAAATAGCTATATACTAATTCTTTTTTTCACTAGTTTTCTTCTCAAAAATGTTTTGATAAAACATGTATCTAATAAAAGCTTTTAGTATCAGAGTACAATTACTTGCTTTGTATGTAGAAGGAATTATTAGTAGTCTCCTAATGAAGTGACCCAGAAATAAAATGAGAAAACAAATATAGTTTTGAAATTTTTTCTTCCTTGTCTTTTCTTACATCCTGCCTTTTTCAAAAGAAAGCAAAACACATATCGTAAAAAGCTATTTCAGAAGTATTAGAATGAGCCATCAAAAAAAGAACAGAGAGGTACAGTGAAACAAGGGACAGAAAATAACACATTTTCTTCTCTTTTGATTTGACACATTTCATTCATTTCAATAAGGTCAAGACCAAAAGAAGAATGAGATTAAAAGAGCAATTAAATCAATATAAAGTTATCTGGTCTGCAATTTATATTAAATTTTCACTATTGAATTAAACTCATTAAAATACTTTTAGGGTTTTGTTTGTTTATTTGTGGGGTTTTTTTTGTTGTTTTTGACTGGACTTTTTTTCTGAAACTCTATACTTATTCTATTCTTCTAATCTACTCAAAATTATGTTGTTCTTTGGTTGTGACACAATAGACTTTTCTTATTCTTTCTTTTCTCAGAAGTATCTGAGCTGGTGGGAATCACAGAATATCAGGGATTGGAAGGAACCTTGAAAGATCATCTAGTCCAATCCCCCTGCTGGAGTTGGAACACATTTAAGGTTGGACCAGATGATCCCTGAGGTCCCTTCCAACCTGGTATTCTATGATTTAACAACAGAACTGGTTTTACAATAGGAGTTCTTCACAGGGTTCTGCCTATATAGGACTAAATATCTATCACTTGGATGTCTTCATGCATATTAGTCAGTCTCAGACCCCTTTATAAATGCCAGAGTAAAAGAAATCTGAAAAAAGACATCTAAAATAGGTCAGATAATAGGTCATGACCTTATATTCTTATATCTATATAAAAGGAGCCTAAAATAACTAATTTAGATATGCACATTTATGTTTATTTGGATGAATCCCAAATTAAAGTAATATTCGTGGTAAAAAAAAAAAAGAAAGTTCATATGTAAAATGCAATTTAAAAAGTGCTATTTATCTAAAATAATATTATTAAAACTAACACATCAAACATGTACATTGTTTCCAGGAAGTCTGGAGACATCTATGAACCATAGCATTTTCTAGGTTGGAAGGGACTTTTAAGATCAGCTAGTCCCACTATAAACGTAACTCTGATAAAAACTAAAACCAAACCCAAACCCAAACCAAACCAAAGCAAACCAAAACTATCAACTAAAACCAAGACTAAAACCAAAAACAAACCAAAACTATCACTAGACTATGTCACTAAGCACTATGTCAACCCATCTTTTAAAAATCTCCAGGGATGGTGCCTCAACTACTTCCCTGGGCAGCCCATTCCAATGCTGAATAACCCTTTCAGCGTAAAAATTTTTCTTAATATCCAATTTGAACATCCCCTGGTGCAACCTGAGGCCATTTCCTCTTGTTCTGTCACCTGTGACTTGAGAGAAGAGACTGACTAGGCTGAACAACCCCAGCTCCTTCAGCCTTTCCTCATAAGGCTTATTCTCCAGACCCCTCACCAGCTTCATTGCCCTTCTCTGGATCAACTCCAGCACCTCAATGTCTTTTTTATGGTAAGGAGCCCAAAACTAGACACAGTACTTGAGCTGGGCCCTCACCAGTGCTGAGTACAGGGGGGATGATCAACTCCTGAGTCCTACTCACCACACTGTTGCTGAAACAGACCAAGATGGTGTTGGCCTTCTTGGCCACCTGGGCAAACTGCTGGCTCATGTTCAGCCAACAGCTGACCAACATCCCCAGGTTGTTTTCTGCCAGGCGGCTCTCCAGCTACTCTTCCCCACGTCTGCATGGCTATATTCTGAACAAATGTTTAGAATTAAAAGCTTTGAGCAATAAAACTTGAGGTGCCTTAGGAGGTATTAACCTGCTCCATCTGTCAGATTTACTACATTTTTGGTCAGAAGGGGTATCTGAGATGTCTTCCCTAAAATGGAGTAGATAGATAGTTCTTAAAAAAATTCCTACCTCTGTAATAGGTGACCTTAGAGGCACAAAAGAAGAGATACATGCTTTATTTGGAAAACTTCATTTCTCAGAAACCCTATGATATGGCAATGGAAAGAATTTTTAAAGAAGTCTGACTCCCTGATTTTTTTTATATAAATGATTGACTTAATGTTATATTGGCTTTTATTATAATCAATTATTAATAATGCTGGAGGACCTAGGCATTTCATAGGCATATGATTATTATAGTATTTTTAAATAAATAATTCCAGAGGTTTTTCTACAGCATATAGTACATTATAAAAAATTTAAACAACTACCAGCAACAATGGAAAGGTTAGTTTTTTTTAAATTTTATTTATGTCTTCTGAAGAAAAAGGGTCTTCAAGTATCAGGACTAGCAAAAAATACATTTTTGAGTTTTGAAAAAAAAAATCAAATCCAAACACTATTAATAAAACCCCAAAAACATCAAAAAAAAAAAAAAAAAAGAAAAAATTCCCAACCCTCTCTCATGATGGTAAGAACTGCAAAATAGCTACAGTAATGATTTGACGTTCATCACCAGTTTGTAGCATCTGCTGTGGTAGCTGGCAGTCCACTTAAAATGAATCCCAGGAGGCCAGCAGTGCTTGACTCGCAGACAGCTAGCCATAGATATTAAATGATCATGAGAATCTCAGTGATGCAAAACTCTGGGGGTCATGGCAGGTGTATGTTCGAGCACTAAATACTACTTGTATGTAATGAGAATGAACTTTGGTATATTTAGAGTTTAGAAAGAATTTTTGCCTATTCTGAAGAAAATGGATTTATCTGAGTATGCATAGGTAGAAATGGTAAATGCTGAGAATGAAACAATACAGGATTCCACTAACGAAAGAAAAAAAACAATTTGGAATTATCTTACCTTTAGTGGCTCAATGATGTTGGCATTACATTTTTTGATAACATAAAGGCGGTTTATGAGATTTTGTGCAATAAGGGCAATTTACAAAAAAGAGAAAAAAGGTGTGAAAGTAATTATTTAGTGTTCACATCTCCACCCTTTTCTTCCCTAAAGCACAATCCTTTTTTTTATCTTTCTCTAAAATAAAAATCTGCGATAATTATGTAAAGGTTATGCAATTTCATATTTCAATGAGGCATACATCTATAACAATGCTAATCCAAGCAGAATGAAATTTAATAAAAAGAAAAAAAAAGAAAAAAGAAAAATCAGAATGTGTACTATGCTGCAAGTCTAATTTAACCATACTGAGTATCATTACTTTAAAGATCAGTTATATCTATTATGTAGGAGCTGTCATTTTGGAACTAAGCTATATTTTCAACATATATAAATGTTTCATGAAGTCTTTTTTTGTCGTTATTACTGAAATTGATTTTTAATTAAATAATAATTTTGCATAATGAGAAAAATCCTTCAGATGTATTTTTTGTTTGTTTTAAATTACTAATACTTAAGAAAAGAGTTTGTGATGAATTGCCTTTTTTTTAGGGTATTTTTTGTAGAAATTTAGCAGTAGAGTGAAATTTTAGACAAGCCTTCTGTTTACATCATAAAACTGATCAAAATGATCAGACCCAAAAGGAGGATAATTTCAGAATGTTTCATGCCTCTTTGTCAAATAATATCCCTCTTGTAAAATTAAGGCAAATTTAATTCTAATATATATCATAAAAAGGAGATTCTAGGGAGTCTCAGTCAAACCACATCTTGTTTTAGCACTGTGTTCAAGATGATTAAATTTCCCATTTTCTGTTCTTGATGGGAGTTGAAAAGGGGAGTTATTTTTATTCCTGGTTCCATCCCATGCTCATAAAATTATAGATTGCAGATTTTCAAAGAAAGTAAAAAGTCAATTCCCATATGCACTCACTTATCCTCAGGAAGGGATGAAAAAGAAAAACGTTATTAAAAATGTCATTGCTGCCTTCTTTCAATTGTGATGATCCAGAGGAAAGAAAAGGAAGTGATCTAAGTGGTCAGCAAAAATTCTACTTAGGAAAATGCTTATATTATGATATCGTGCAAATTCTATTGGTATGCGACAAAATACAATACAGTAAATTGATATGAAATAAGTAGCATTTTGACAGCTTCTCAAGGCTTAAGCTGGCAATTGAGGACACTGGCAAATTTTTCACAGTGAGTATAAAGATATATTTCAGAGCATAACACTGACATCTGTAAGAGAGGCTATACAGTTAGCAAGATTAGATAACATTTAGTATTTAGTTCCTATTTTGGAAGTTTGGGGAAAGAAAAACCTTCTTGACTTTTCTTGATGATAATCTTGACATTAACCAGTCAAAACAAGCTAAACAAGGTAGGTCGGACACTCATTTGCATTTACATGTGTAACAAAAGGAGGACAAGATCAATGGTCATGACTTTATTTTTGAATACCTGTAATACATGAAAACTGAGCTATCTTTTTAAATATTAAATAACTTTAAATGGCAAAGGTTCCATTTCTTCCTGTCTCCTTGTAATTTGATATATATTTGTGAAGGCATGAGGCATTATGGGGTTCACCATGAAGTTTCTTTTCCCTTCTGTACAGAACACTTCTGCATTTTTTAATCTTATTTAAGCTGCTGAAATAAGTGATTATATCAATTCTGCAGAAAATGAGAAGAAGAAAAGGAAATTCAGAGAAAAAAGCCCACTTTATTTTAGTTTTAGGAATGCTGTAACTACAAAGTTGATATACAAGAAATCCATAGGTAGCCAGATAGTGAAAACAATTTGGTCAAACCTGAATGAAATTAATTATAGACCATTGTCTGAATGAGGTCTGGGATAAAACAGGGGCAACTATTTTATTATAAGTACTGAATGATACTCTTTACTTATATAAAATATAATAGTTGAAAAGGACAGAAAAAAGGACAGAAAAAAAGAAGAAAATCTATTTATTCTATTTATTGGAAACTTAATTGGAAATATTTTTGGAGTTATTTGTATTTATTTTCTTCCAAAATAAAAAACCACCACAAACAACCACCCTAACTAAAAGACAGCTCACACGGATAAAAACATCTTAATCTTAGAAGCAATACTCAGTGAAACATTTAACATGGAATTAAACAAAAAAATGCTTGCTTTAATAATTGTGCACTTTCATTTTTGCCAGTAGCAGCTGCATTTAAAAAATCAAACTGTAACTTCAGACCATTATTATGACACTAGATAATAGCGGATTCAATTGTAATGCATTAATTTCTTTGTATAATTATTTCTTTTTGCTGTTTGTCTCAAATTAGGAGTGTTTAATAATTTCAAAGTTTTAAAATGACTGTATTAATTCTTCATGTCTTTATTTAGACTTAAATTATGATCTCAAAACTTCATTGAATAAATAATCATCTGTCTAAACAGATAGAGACAGAATTTAATATAAATTCCCATCCAAGCACTCTGGTCTTCATAGAAAATCAATTCAAGATTCTAAATCAGATTTTATATTAAAAATTGGTCTTTTCCACAACCTGCGTTATATTCTGACTCGCATTTAATGTTCACAATATCCAAGTAAAATATATGAATGTTAGGGAGAAGGAGGGTTTTGGAATTGGGAAAGTTTAGTGGAGTCTGGTGAACTGAAAATAGATAGAACTGCTGACAATTTATTTCCAGGATCTTCTCAATAGCTTGTATCTCTTTTTTGTTTGTTTGTTTGAGTAGGGTTTTTTTTCTTTCTTCATTTGTTAGAATTCTTCATCTATTGTATTTAACATCTTAGTCTAGCTTCTGAAAACTGGGTGTCTTTGCTGAAACAATCAAATTATTACCATAGTCTACTTCTACATATGAGGAGAACTAAGCGCTTCCATGTTGCGACTCCATCCTAAGATAAACCTCAAAGAAGTTTGGATTGAATTGCTTTCTAAGATACTTATCTCTCTGCACCAAAACCAGACAGAAAATGTCTGCTTCCAGTAAACAACTTGTCATTAAAAGTCACCATAGCAGAAATCATGCTTTCTTTTATTTGTCTTCTATATCAAAATCAAAATCTCCACAAATATTTTTCCTAGCGTAAAATATGTTACCTATTATGAAAAAAGAACATGAAAAATTCTAGGATATGTTTGCACTGCTACCAAGAAGTCAAGGGGAAATACTTAGCTTAAACACTGATAGGTATGGTATTACTGCGCCTACAAGTTCCTTACTGCTCTGGGTAAGCCACCAAAAGTCTGGCTTATATTAGACTCCTTGTTGATAATAGTTTTCAGTTCTGCATGTTGTTATTTTATCATTTAGGAATTAATTAACTCTTTCAATCCATGTAACACAATGAATCATTCTGCCTTGTGGGTAAAAATCATTGTGTGCAATATGAATAAATCTGATAAATATGAGACTTAGGCTGAAAAGCATGAGATAAGTTTATGTGTGCATGTGCATAAAAGTAGTGACAGCACTGGGAAAAGCAGCTAAAAAGTGTAGCTTAATATACTTCTGTGTCAATGGCAAGAACGACTTTATTACTTTACCCTCAGGTTTAGAAATAGCAGCCAACTAAGGGAGCTAGTTATCATACACCCTCAGGAGTCCACCATTGATCAGCGCACCACTTAGGCATTTTAGGCTTCTTTTTTAAACCATTCTTTCTGACTTTCTTTCTCTCTTATTTCAAAATGAAATTAATTCTCTTCCTCAAGGCCAGAATCCTGTCTCTGACCTGTAAAACATTAATTAAAAAAATGGTCTTCTTTCTTACTGAAGGGTGCATTATCTGTTTGATTCAAATTAGTTCTATTAATTACAGTAGACATTATGGGCAAGGGTATATGTTATATAATACTTTAAAATAGCAGTTCTGTAAAATTTAAGTTAAGCTTGACCTTACTCATTATGAAGAAAGATGCTGTTTGTCTTTCCATAGGATTCAGGAGAAATTATATGCATTTTATAGGGTAAGTGGGCACAGAGAAATTATTGTGGTATATGAATATATTCTTATTTTATATGTAAATTGTAAGTTTGCATGCACTCAAATATGTTCAGCATTGATGGATTTTGAGCAGTAAAAGACTCAGGTGACTGACTGCAGTCTTAGAAGTTATTGTAGAACAAAGTTGGAACGCAAAGTCGCTTTTTAACAGTGAAACCACATTTTAAGACCCATCAAAGACAAAATCAAGAGACTTCTCTGTACACTAAATTATTTGTATCACAGATGAAAAAATGAAAAAAATGTGTTTTCATTTATCTTGGGATGTTGTTTGTTAGTTGTTTGCAATATGCTTATGTATGGAGACTGGATTGCTACTTTGAAAAGAGGTTTTAGAGAAAATGAAATGAACTTGTAAAATTCTGTCACTAATGGAAACCTTTTACTTACTTTTTAAACTAGTATAAAGCCTCTAACTCAATACTTTGAGTGAGGATAAAAATGTTAGCATAACACTTACCATTCATCATTATTGCCACTGTCATCATCATTGTTGTGGAAGCATCTAGATGCCAGTTGAGCTATGAAAGTAGAGCTACGTGCTGTGCACACTTATAATCCCTTGCTAGGACATTCAGTTGGAAATGGTTTCCTTAGTTCGTAAACTGTTTAGGTAACCACTGAATAAAATGAGAGATAATGCAAAGAAGTAACAATCAGAACCAAAGCTACCCAGTTACTCTCTTATAGCATTATGTCCTTCTTTCTTCACAATATGTATGAGTCCTGAATGCTTTACTGCACAGTGTCTTGGCTCCAACAGGTTCACAGGACAATATTTTTTTCCTAAATCTTCATTCCACATTTAAGACTAATATGGGCTATGAAGCATACAACTTAATATCACATTCAAAGTCCTAGATTCGTAAAGCAGACTGTGTAGTCCTAAGAAAGGTGCGAAAATCCATGCAGGAACCAGAGCTCTGGTCAGTACACTAGTTACTGATCTCAGTTTGCCTCTAATTTTCCCTCTTTTCAGAAAATGCACTATGTGTACTTAGAAACCTAAGCCAGCCTTGGAAACTCCTCTTCCAGAACTTCACACTTAAATTTTGAGTTCTTCGGGCAACAGAAAACCAACTACTCTTGGTTGTTTTTAACATTTTAGAATTTGTCAAGGGAAATTTCTCATGGCTACAAACAAGTTGATGATAAACACTTTTCAAATCCTCTTAGGAAAAAAGCAAGGACTAGTGTTTTCAGGCATGTTTGAATGAGTACAAGATTATCTCAGCAGACTAGACAGATACAGATATAGATATAGAAAGATAAATATGATATAGATAAGTGATACAGATACAGATAGAAAACTTATTTAGATATAACTAAATTTCAAGTAGTTCTTTTTTTTTCCTAACTTAAATTTTATTTCAGTGAAAACAAAAAGGTATATTTAAATAATTCATCTGGTGTCTGTGAAAATGCTAGACTTTTTGCAACTGTTTCTGTACTCACTAATAAATGTAGTTTATTTATAACTTGAACTATAAATAGTCACAGGCAATCAGATTTCAGTGAGGGACCTGACAATAATAACTATTCAAAAAATATCACCATATCATTACTACAATGGAAATCCAAGAATCAGCAAAGAGATTGCTGCCATTTCAATGATTTTGTAAAGGAGATTAACTGGTTTGGGTAAAGTACCTCTAAAGCTCACTTCATTAGCAAATTAAAATATCTTGGCATGAATCATCTAAGCAGTACAGTTTCTATGAAATGTAGATAGGAGTTATATTTATAGTGGTTACATTTTTATTTATTTTTAGAACTAAAATTCGAAGATTAATGGCTTAACTAGTTATATGTGCAGTATAACTGGTCCAATTTTTCATGACCAGGATAAAGGAGAAGATTTAGTATTTTTCACCTCTTTTTGCTTATTTTTCTAAAATTTACAGGTTTTCTTACTAATTTATCTATTATTATAATTTATGCTAGTACCTCTATTTATATATGATTTACATTTAAAGACATGAAATGTACATAGAATCATAGAATTATCTGGGCTGGAAGGGACCTTCAAAGGTCATCTAGTCCATACCCCCCACAGTCAGCAGGGACACCCTCAACTAGATCAGGCTGCCCAGGGCCTCATCGAGCCTCCCCTTGAATATCTCCAGGGAAGGGGCCTCAACCACCTTCATGGGCAACCTGTTGCGGTGTTCCACCACCCTCATAGTAAAGAGCTTGTTCCTAATATCCAACATAAATTTGCTTTTCTTCAGTTTAAACCCATTGCCCCTCATTCTGTCGCTACAGGCCCTTGTAAATAGGCTCTTCCCATCCTTCTTGTAGGCCCCTTTCAGGTACTAGAAGGCTGCTATTAGGTTTCCCCGGAGCCTCCTCTCCTCCAGGCTGAACAACCCCAGCTCTCTCAGCCTGTCCTAGTAGCAGAGATGCTCCAATCCCTTGACCATTTTTGTGGCCCTCCTCTGGACCTGCTCCATCAGGTCCATGTCCTTCTTATATTGGGGACTCCAGACCTGCACACAGTACTCCACATGAGGTCTCACCAGAGCAGAGTGGCAGAATCACTTCTCTGGACCTGCTGGCAACACTTCTTTTGATGCAGCCCAGGATGTGATTGGCCTTCTGGGCTGCAAGTGCACACTGTCTTCTCATGTCCAGCTTCTCATCCACCAGCACCCCCAAGTCCCTTTCCTCAGTGCTGCTTTCTAATAACTTCATCTCCTAGTCTGTATTGATACTGAGGGTTGTTCCAGCCCAGGTGCATAACGTTGCACTTGTTCCTGTTGAACCTCATGTTATTTACTTGAGCCCACCTGTCCAGCCTGTCCAGGTCCCTCTTGGTGACATCCCGTCCCTCTGGTGTATCAACAACACCACACAGCTTGGTGTCATCTGCAAACTTCCTGATGTTGCTCTCAATCCCTCTATGTCACTGATAAAAACATTAAACAGTACTGGTCCCAGCACGAACTCCTGAGGGACACCTCTTGTCACTGCTCTCCATTTGGACTTAAAGCCATTGAAAACCACCCTCTGGATGCGACCATCTAACCAATTCCTTATGCACTGAACAGTCCACCCATCAAATCCATATCTCTCTAATTTGGCAAGCAGGATGTCATGGGGGACCATGTCAAAGGCCTTACAGAAGTCTGGATACATCACATCCATACTACCAATGTAAAATTTGAATCGCTTTGTTTGTTTTCACAAGCAAGTAAGAGATTACAATTTATGAAAGACCCAGCATGCTTAATTATGGCATCTAAGTTCAGTCTAATGTTAGCATTTTAGAGGATAAGCCTTCATAAAAGTAATCCACCAGACAGCATAGAAGGCACCTTTGAATGCCTTCAGTAAAGAAAAAAAAAAAAGAAAAAAGAAAAAAGAAAAAGAGAAAAAAGAAAAAAAGAAAAAAAGAAAATCTTTCTGCTTTAATGTAACATCTAAAATAGATGCTTAAATTTAGCGGACTAGATCCCTGGGGGGTTGAGGGAGTAAAAAGTTTGATAACAAGGCAGATATAAACTGTAACGACTTTAACCAGAAATCTAATACAGTACCTAGGAAAATCTTGCTAGCCTACACAATTGTAAGAAGGTAGGTAAAATATTCCAATGAACTAGGCTTCAAAGAATATAATCTTAAAATAAAAGAGTCTTAGCATAAATTTCATTGGATTATGGATTAGATGGATTAGACTACTCCTGTCTCTTATTTAGACATAGTTAAATAATTCATTCGAATATTTGAATTTTCACTAGGAACAATTAAGTGCATTCAAACGTAGAGTAAAGGTGAAAAAGACCCCCCAAAACTGATCCACTTAAAGCTATTTGAATTAATCAAAAATTAATAATATGTTTCAAACAAATCTATTGTGTTTTGGACCGTGTTCTGACCAAGTATGATTGATCGTCTGTTATATAAAGAATAGATGTATGTTTCTGTTGACTCATATCAATTGTTCTGCATTTCATTTTTATTTAGTTACATTGATTATGGCATTATATCATCAGATTCCAACATCTCACAGTTGCAGTAGGCAGTTTTTCTTGACTACATGCTGAAGTATAAAGTCAATTTACTGAAGTTGATGAAAAAACGGTCACAGCCATAAATCCTCTGTGACCTCTTGGACTGCTTTGGGGTTTGACTTTTTAATCCTGTGTCTATAGACTACCTGAAATTCATGAACTTTCCATTTTGTCCTGCAGCACTATAATACCTACAAGCTTTCATGTTATGAATTGAAATTATAAATTCATATAGTTTTCTTCATATGAATGACAATTCTTTCTCTAACCAAATACACTTATTGAGTTCCGCACCAGCCAGACATGAGCCCTTGACAACAGGTAATACTGACAAGAAGACTGTAATATCTGAAGTTTAAGGGTCTTCCTCATAATAAGAATATGCATATCTTTAGAGAATTATACACATGTATACTCAGGTTTCATACTCAGGGATATATTCTCCAAGAGAAATTATACTTTTTCTTTCAAGAGATAGACATAGAATTATAGAATGGTTAGAGTTGGAAGATCATTGAGTTCCAACCCCCCCTGCCATGGGCAGAGACACCTCCCCCTAGAGCAGGTTGCTTAAAGCCCTGTCCAGCCTGACCTTGAACCTTTCCAGGGACGGGGCATCCACAACTGCTATGGGCAAACTGTTCCAGTGTGTCACTACACTCACAGTAAAGAATTTTTTTCTAGCATTTGATTAAATCTCCCCTCTTCCAGTTTAAAACCATTACCCTTCATCCTATTACTATGCCACCTGATAAAGCATCCCTCTCCATCTCTCCAGTAGGCCCCCTTTAGATACTGGAAGGCTGCTATAAGATCTCCCTGGAGCTTTCTCTTCTCCAGGCTGAACAACTCCAGTTCTTTCAGTCTGGCTTCATAGAAGAGGTGCTCCAGTCCTCTGATAATTTTTGTGGGCCTCATCTGGACTCATTCCAACAGGTCCATGTCCTTCCTGTGCTGAGGACTCCAGAGCTGGACATAGTACTCCAGGTAGGGTCTCACCACAACCTCTCAGCTTAGCAACTTCATTTGTCAGCTTCCTCAGGACCTGCGGATGGATTTCATCAGGTCCCATGGACTTAAGCACCTTCAGGTTCCTTAGATGCTCTAGAACCTGATCTTCTACATAACGAGAAATGTCTGTGACAAATGTAGTTGTTCCATGAAAAACTTTAATACAGGTAATTTTTCTTCAGCTATTTCTGACAAGGGAAAATCTTGATGTCAGCCCCCAAAATTATCAAAGTGACATCCTCATCTCTGATGTAGACAGAGTTTTATTTAACAGAAAAAAGTGTTGCATATAGAAGGGTTCAAAAAGATGTAAACTTTGTTCTCAAGCAGGCAGGCAAGTGCAAGATTTTCCAAGAAATATAGAGGACACATCTGATTCTTAATTATCAGTCCCTACCTCCATTTAAGTTCTCCATGACTATCTACAATACATTGAGGTGCTGGAGCATAACCAAAGAAGGGCAACAAAGCTGGTAATGGATCTGGAGAATAAGTCTATGAGGAGCACCTGAGGGAACTGGGTTTGTTTAGCCTGGAGAAAAGGAGGTTCAGGGGAGACCTTATCACTCTCTACAACTACCTGAAAGGAGGTTGTAGAGTGGTGCGTGTTGGTCTCTTCTACCAAGTAACAAGTTATAGGACAAGAGAAAATGGCCTCAAGTTGCACCAAGGGAGGTTTAGTTTGGATATGAGGAAAAAAAAATATTCACTGAAAGGGTTGTCAAGCAGTAGAACAGGCTTCCCCGGGAAGTGGCTGAGTCACCATCCTTGGAGGTATTTAAGAGAGGGGTAGACATGGAGCTTAGAGATAAATTTTAATGGTGTAGTTGGCAGCTACCATTAGGTTAATGGTTGCACTTGGTGATCTTAAAGGTCTTTTTCCATAGGATTCTATGATTCTATTATGCCATCTAGTTCACTTTTTAAAACTTAAGATGCCTGTATCTTTTTCTAAACTCTTCAGGAGTTTTGTGTTAGATAAATATTTTGGCAGGTGTGTATAAACCCACCAGAAAGAATTTAGATTTATTATAAAGAATGTCACCAGGTGTGAGATAGATGACTCTGTCACTCAAATAAGATCCCTCTCAACCAGTTTTAGGTTTTAGGGGTCTGTCTATAAGTAGTACAAACTATTATTTTGACTAGAAAATTTCAAGTCCTTTTTTTTTTTTTCCCTCACTTTCTAAGTTTCATGTCTTTATGATTATAACTGATAAAGACACAATTGAATAATTTTTACAAAATATTACAGCAAAAGACCTCCAGGTGGTAGAGTGATTTATAAAAACATACTGTGTTTTCTAAGTTTCCATGAATCTGTGAAATATATTTCTATGAAAACAGCAATAAGAATTTGTAATTCAAAATCATGCTAACTGTACTTTTTAATTTTTAAGCAACCCATATTCCATTTAGCTTAAAGACATGCAGCAGCTAGTGTAGTTTCCTTGGAAACTAATGGATTCAGAAAAGAAAGAAATAGAAAAAAAAAAGTATAAAGTATAAAACATTATTTTATGCATCAAAGCCTCTGTTTTTTGTTTATTGGTTAATTCTGTAGGCCCCTGAAAATGATTTCAAAGAATTTTATCTTCAAGAAATACCAAGGATAAAAACTTTCTCAGACTTCAATCCTAATACAAAAATTTGGAAATGTTCATAGAACATTTTTATTCTATTGACATACTTGCTGATGTAAGCATAAAAAATTATGCAGAAAAAAGTAATGATGCTGAAGGGAAAAAGTATGTATTTAAACATGTAAACAAACAAAACACAGATTACAGGAAAAAAAGATAGCATGGTATAGTATGGTACAAAGATTCAGAGAAATAAATGTATATGGAAGTGTTATCAACTATTGCAATTTCTAACTATTGAGATATTTTGCCAGTATGTGGAAATTGCCTGATGCTAATTTTTCAGTTAGAAGTGGCTGTGGATAATTCACTTGAATAAATTAAAAAGTATTTCAAAATTGAACAGTAAATTCCATTTTTTACACAGAGACTGAAATCAAAATCCATTTTCAGTTTCCACAGCTTACAATGTAATTTTTCTGAAGTCTTCCGTGGCAGCTTCTCACACCAGAGACAAAGTGTGAATGGAATAGACATGAATATTGAGAAGACAGACACTACGTCTGCATGGGCAGGTGTAGTGCTACTGAGCTTGTTCTGCCCACAATCCAATCTGGCAGGGCATATGTCAGCCATAAGACAGGAGCCACATGGTTGCATTAGCGTAGCACAGTGCCTCCTGAAAAGAGGGGTTTTTTAGCTAAGACAAAATGCTATAATGATAGTAGTGCAAAGTTTCTGTATTGGCACTGGCATTGTGGGAAAATAACGGAAGATTGTCAAGGAGGACTGTAAGTACACTCAAGAGGCTCACACCTGGGGTGCTGGGAAAACACTTATATCATACAAATTGTTTAGTCTTGTATGCTTGCGGGTAGAACATCTGCACCTAGATAACATAAGTCTGTGATGGACTCAGGGACACCTTATCTGGCCGTGTTGTTAAAGAAGATCAAAGCACTGGGAAAAGAGCTATGCCTGCTCAAACCCTTGAAATACCAACTAGAGCAGGGAGTCAGCTTGCTTGCTCTCTCCTCCACTCTCTGGCCATCAAGGACTCTGGTTAACACGGACTCTGGCTAACAAGGACTCTCTTGCTAATAAGGACTCTCCCACTCTGCGGTTCCTGCTTATCCTGCTTGCTTGCCTCTGCCCAGGTGCTGCTTCAGAGATTCCCTGATCTATGAGGTATCAAGATTAAATCTGTGCTTTGTCTTTAATCCGTGGTTTGTGGTTGTTCCTGCATACTGCCTGCATCGGCTCACACAGGCTTGCATACAGCCAGTTCATATGACAAGCAAAGGAAATTTTGTTTGCCTACACTCATCTATATAATGTGTCTTCTCTTTTGCTCTGTGATATTTTACATCTCATCATACTTATGCATTGACTATGCATATAGACGTCTATGGAACCCGCAGAGATGGATGCCGAGTCCTGAGGGAGCACTAATATAGTTGCCAAGCCACTCTCTGTGATGTTTGAAAAGTCATGGCAGTCAGGTGAAGTCCCAGGTGATGGGGAAAAAGGCAACAATGCACCCATTTTTAAAAAGAATAGAAAGGAGGACTGTGATATCATTGTTTAAACCCAGCTGGCAACCAAGCACCACACAGCCATTCACTCAGTCCCCCTACATCAGGATGGCAGAGAAAATCAGAAGAGAAAAAATAAGAAAACTCATGGATTGAGATAAAGACAGTTTAATAGGCAAAGCAAAAGCTGCACAAAGAAACAAAACTAAACAAGGAGTTAATTCACTTCTTATCAGCAGGCAGTTGTTCAGCCATCCCAGGAAAGCAGGGCTCCATCACATGTAATGGTTACTTGGGAAGACAAAACACCATCACTTTGGATATCTCTCTTCCTTTTGCTTCCCCCAGCTTTATATACTGATCATGACAACATGTGGTATGGAATATCACAGCCAGTTTGGGTCCTGGCTGTGTCTCCTCCCAGCTTCTTGGGTGCCCCTGCCTTCTTGTTGGCAGGACAGTATGAGAAGCTGAAAAGTCCTTCACTGTTTAGCAACAACTAAAATATTATTGTGTTATCAACATTGCTCTCACCCTAAATCCAAAACATGGCATTATATCAGATGCTAGAAAGAAAATTAACTCCATCCNCTGTGATATCATTGTTTAAACCCAGCTGGCAACCAAGCACCACACAGCCATTCACTCAGTCCCCCTACATCAGGATGGCAGAGAAAATCAGAAGAGAAAAAATAAGAAAACTCATGGATTGAGATAAAGACAGTTTAATAGGCAAAGCAAAAGCTGCACAAAGAAACAAAACTAAACAAGGAGTTAATTCACTTCTTATCAGCAGGCAGTTGTTCAGCCATCCCAGGAAAGCAGGGCTCCATCACATGTAATGGTTACTTGGGAAGACAAAACACCATCACTTTGGATATCTCTCTTCCTTTTGCTTCCCCCAGCTTTATATACTGATCATGACAACATGTGGTATGGAATATCACAGCCAGTTTGGGTCCTGGCTGTGTCTCCTCCCAGCTTCTTGGGTGCCCCTGCCTTCTTGTTGGCAGGACAGTATGAGAAGCTGAAAAGTCCTTCACTGTTTAGCAACAACTAAAATATTATTGTGTTATCAACATTGCTCTCACCCTAAATCCAAAACATGGCATTATATCAGATGCTAGAAAGAAAATTAACTCCATCCCAGCCAAACCCAGCACATCTGGGAACTACCAACCTATCAGCCTCACCTCTGTGCCTGGGTGGATCCTCCTAGAAACTATGCTAATGCACATGCAGTACAGAGAGGTGAACCGAGACAGCCAGTGTGGCTTCACCAAGGGCAAGTCCTGAGCAACTAACCTAATGGCCTTCTATGAAGTATGCTAGGGAAGTATGCTAGGGAAGACCTATGGATGTCATCTATCTGGACTTCTGTAAGACGTTTAACACAGTCCTCCACATCATCCTTCTCTCTGATTTGGACCTATATGATTTTGATGGGTCGATTGTTCAGTGGATGAGGAATTGGTTGGATGGTTGCATCCAGAGGGTAGTGGTCAATGGTCAGATGGAAACTGGCGACAAGTCATGTTCCCTCATGGTTCCATAAGGGGACCAGTACTGTTTAGTATTTTCATCAGGGACTATGACAATGGGATCAAGTACACCCTCAGCAAGTTTACAGATGACACCAAGCTGAACGGCGCGGTTGGTACAACTGAGGAGTGGGATGCCATCCAGCAGGACCTGGATAACCTTGAAAAGTGGGTCTGTGTGAATCTCATTAAGGTCAACTAGGCCAAGTGCAGGGTTCTGTACCTGTGCTGGGGAGACCCCTGGTATCATTACAGGCTGGGGGATGAAGGGATTGAGAGCAGCTTGACTGAGAAGGAATTGGGGGTACTGGTGCATAAAAGCTGGGTATGACAACACACGCTCACAGCATAGAAAGCCAGCTGCATCCTAGGCTGCATCAAAAGAAGTGTGGCCAGGAGATCATCGGAGGTGATTTCACCCCTCTACTCTCCTCTGATAAGACACCATGTGGAATAATGTGTCCAGCTCTGGAGCCCCCAACATAAGGACATAGACCTGTTAGCACAGGTCCAGAGGAGGGCCACAAGAATGAACAGAGGGATGGAACACCTCTCCTATGATGGATAGTCTGAGAGAGTTGCGGCTGTTCATCCTGGAGAAGAGAATGCTCTGGGGAGACCTTATTGTGGCCTTTCAGTACTTGAAGGGGGCCTATAAGAAAGATGAGACCAAAATTTTTAGCAGGGCCTGCTGTGATAGGACAAGTTATAATAGTTTTAAACTAGAAGAGAGTAGATTTAGGCTAGATAGAAGGAAGAAATTTTTTGCTCTTGGGTTGGTGAAACACTGGAACCTGTTGCCCAGAGAGTTGGTAGATGCCTCATTCCCAGAATCATTCAAGGTAAAGTTGGATAGGGCAACCTGACCTAGTTGAAGACTCCTCTGTTTATGGCAGGGGAGGTTGGATTAGATGACCTTTAAAGGCCCCTTCTCACCCAAGATGTTCTATGGTTCTATTTCTGAACAAACTTTTCTATATACTTACACATATTCATCAGATTCTCAGACAATACATGGTTTAAAATTTTTAAAAGTTCTTCAACAAAGAAAGAAAGAAAGAAGAAGAAGAAGAAGAAGAAGAAGAAGAAGAAGAAGAAGAAGAAGAAGAAGAAGAAGAAGAAGAAGCAGCCAAAATAGAAGAAGACGAGGAAAAGCCAAAATAGCAACTTGCTGATGTTCTGTATTCACATTTTCTGACTTTGCTGCTGCAGCATTTATAACAGTGAATTTTCAATGCAACATATACATTTCTGTACTTTAATTACATGTAGACAGATCCTTCTCTTATCATCTCATCTGAATGATCTCTCAGTTCCTTTTGTTACCCCAGAATGTATGTATGCATGTCATCCAGCTTCTGAAGGGCCCTAGGAAAGACAGACTTGCCAGTTTTCACTAAGTGACTCAGATTTCTTTAGTAAAAGCAAGCTAGAAGATCCTAACAGCTAGCAGCAGTTCTAGTCCTTAGGCTAATAATGACTTTTTCTCAGTTTCTATTGTAATGTGGAATCTGTAACCTATATGCAAAGCAGAATGAGTATTTGGAGCACAATCCTCAAAGCAGCCACCTCTCCAGATAATTCTTTGAATGACCTACATGCACTCAGATGCCTATCCCACCAAAACGTATACAATTATTTTATGTTCTCCTGACTCATTGTATGGGATCTACAAAAATACTTGTCTTGAAAAGAAAATTTGTGTAATTTTAAAAGACAGTATGAATACCTAGTAATAATTACTCCTGGGTTTTTTCTTAGCTACATCTAGACCATTCAGAATGAATTACTTTCTTGTTCTTTCTTCATGTTTGCATGGGTTTAGAGTACTTGATTACAATTTATGGATTTTAGAGAAAATAATATAAAGTAAAATAATAAAATAAAATAAAATAAAATAAAATAAAATAAAATAAAATAAAATAATTTAAATACATGTACAATAAATGTATACTTTATAAGCATATACTTTTATTGTAGCATTGCATTAGTTAGTTTTGTATGTTTTATTTGTCATTTCTTATATTATGATCACTTTATCAATTTGATTGCTAGCCTGTTTTATCTGTGATGCTAGTGAGGGATGTGTACAGCATGCACAGGTTCAGATTCAAACTCAGCTTTATTCCTATTTTATTAAATACACATAAAGCATTGTTATGTCTCTTGACTGAGCCAAATATTTTCTTCCATCTTATTTTATACAGTGCAGGATTTAATTTGTGAGGTGAGATGTTGAAGTGTGCTAAAATATTGTACAAGAAGAAGTGTTGGTATTTTTTTTTTTTTTNGCCCTAGGAAAGACAGACTTGCCAGTTTTCACTAAGTGACTCAGATTTCTTTAGTAAAAGCAAGCTAGAAGATCCTAACAGCTAGCAGCAGTTCTAGTCCTTAGGCTAATAATGACTTTTTCTCAGTTTCTATTGTAATGTGGAATCTGTAACCTATATGCAAAGCAGAATGAGTATTTGGAGCACAATCCTCAAAGCAGCCACCTCTCCAGATAATTCTTTGAATGACCTACATGCACTCAGATGCCTATCCCACCAAAACGTATACAATTATTTTATGTTCTCCTGACTCATTGTATGGGATCTACAAAAATACTTGTCTTGAAAAGAAAATTTGTGTAATTTTAAAAGACAGTATGAATACCTAGTAATAATTACTCCTGGGTTTTTTCTTAGCTACATCTAGACCATTCAGAATGAATTACTTTCTTGTTCTTTCTTCATGTTTGCATGGGTTTAGAGTACTTGATTACAATTTATGGATTTTAGAGAAAATAATATAAAGTAAAATAATAAAATAAAATAAAANTCACAAGTACTGGACACTGAATGCACTGCCAAATAAATCTTTCTTACATCTGCCTTCATAGCTTTAACTAAGTCTTTCTTGACAAATTATTAAGTTCAGTGTAAACAAACTTATTAACCTGCCTAACAACTGTTGAGTCGTCTCTTACTTTGTGTATGTAGATAAGTCACATGATTTTTTTTCCTAATAAAGAACAGAAAGGTATAAATATAAACATATATTTATTGAACATTGACAAACTAAATAAAACAATAAAAGCTAATAATAATTACCAGTGAAATATTTTTAAAAATATTTTTACGCTTTTTATTAGTGGATCTGTGCGTGGATTATGAAATATATTCATAGAAATAAAACTATATTTCAGAAGTAAAAATATTTATTACATTTAATTTCCTTTTTGTCCAGAATACACAAACCAATTTACTACGCAAGAATAGATACACATATGCATTTATATAAATACCGCTAATGTAACAATTCTGATCTAGACAGACCCCTACATACAGCATTGGTAGATAGGGGGAGAGCAACAGGCATCATCTACCTGGACTTATGTTTGACACTGTCCCGCATGACATCTTGATCTCTAAATCGGAAATTTAGAGACAGATTTCATAGATGAACCATTCAGTGGATAATGAATGGGCTGGGTGGCTGCACTCAAAGGGTTGCAGTAAATGGCTCAATGTCCAAGTGGAAGCCAGTGATGAGTGGTGTTCCTTTGTCTTTCTGTGGACAAACAGGAATCCTTCATTTGTTTTCAGAATCACAGAATGGAATCATAGAACTGTTAGAGTTGGAAGGAACCTTAAAGAACTTTGTGTTCCAACCACTCAGCCATGTCCAGGGACACCTTCCATTAGACCAGGTTGCTCAAAGCCCCATCTTGAGAAGGGAGGGAAAAATAATACAGTTATAGGGCAACAGTTACCATTGTTCGTTTATAGTAGTCACATTTGACAATGTTATAATCACCTTAGTGGTTAAAGATACCTTGTTACAGGGCCAAGGGATGTTAGGAATATGCAGGTTTTAAGACACATGAATGGTAAGGAGTGAAAACAAGAATATATATTTACTCTAAATGGTTAAAACCATTTTAGATTACCTATGCATGCATACATTGTTAGATGTACATGAAGCAAAGCATAAAAATATTCGAGTTCTCATCATTTTTTTACTTCTCAGTATATGAATACAGATATGTAAACAAGTTATTAAATCAGAGTTGAAAATACAGTTTGTATGGATTTTAAAGGAAAGAGAATACAAATGTTAATTTATATGTGAAAAATGACCTATCTTCTATCATATTTGCAAGTCTGTTGTGTTGGTTTTCTGAGTTTGTTAGTATCTGTTTCATTAATACAGATACTTATAAAAAGAACAGTAGTACAATTGTGTATTTTTTCCTAGAAAAGTCACAATATCAAAATAGAAATTTAATTCTAGGTTTATTTGCTATACTCATAAAAGTATCATAAAATTAATCATAAAACAAAAAGTCCAGTGTGAAACTAAGTAGAATTGTGTGAAGAAAGCAATCAACTAATTTAAATTAATTTGCTTTACTTCTCAGTCATTGGTAGCATAGAATGATTTTTTTTTTCTTAGCCATTGGTAGCATAGCATTGATTCTTTTTTTTTAATGATGTTTTTTGAATCTAAAGAACACATCAAAAAGTGTCATAAATTCAGTTTCTTGAAACAGAAAAAAGTATGAATTAGGTAAAAAGCTCATTAATAACTGTAAAGATCAATGTTAAATCAACTACAAAGTAAAGGACTCTATTATCTTGAAAAACTATTAGAAGTCTTTCAAAGAGAAAATAATTGAAAAATATGTAAATCATCTTTACTTATCTCTATGAATGAAGACTCTCAGAACCAAAATCAACTGCCGAACACACTGTATTTTCACGATGTAGCTTTATATGTGCATTTGTATATTTATCATATTCCTTCTACCACCTTGTTATTTTTTTAATTGTCATTGTTGAATTACAGCCACATGCAAAACATACATTTTTTCAAGCATGTAATTGGAAAGCAGATCCCCTGTGTGCAGTAATGATTGTCTTACCCTCAATTGTGACTTACAAGATCACAGTTCAGACTGCGTGGGAAGGATTTGTGGGTCTTCCACTACTGGTGCAGGACCAAACGAATTCTTGAACTACTCACTTTTTGTATTGGCAAAAACATGAAACACGTATTTTTTCTCATAAAGTCACTCCTTCTGACAATAGTCTGAACTTGAGTTCTAGAAAATTGTTGATTTATTTGTAATTCATTGAATATGCTATTTTGCTTCTCAGATTTCTCTTTCTCTTACAAGGATTTATGACTGAAAAATTATAGCTTAGGTAGAAATGATGTATGGATGAAGCAGAAAGCAAAATATGAGGCATGAAATGGGAATGTCATCTACAAACTACCAAACATTTCTTAGCATTGCATATGTTTAACTAGAAAGAGATATTTAGCAATTAGCATGTCACAGCCTGTCATTTTATTTGTGGCTCCACAACTGTACTTCCAGTCTTCACAGTATAAGTTGCTCGTTCTCTGGTTTTCTTTCTTTTCTTTTTTTTTTTTTTTTTTTTTTTCATATGCCATAGTAGTATGGATACATCACTGCCTAGAACTCTATTTACATGGGATATAGTTTGTTATTCTGCCAAAGTATTGGCATGCAGATTGGTGAGAAATGATGTGTGATCATTTCAAATTGATTATAAAACATACCACACTAATCTCACTTTAAGAAATGACAGAAAGATGAGTTCAAATCCATGCTAATCATTTTTATCCATGACTGCCAGTTTGTGAATATTAAAGGTTTCTGCAAACACTGTGACTACATACAGAATTTTCTAGAAAATGCTTGTTTTTTTAAAAAAAATATGTAGATGCATTTCTGTAATCATTAAAATAGAAATACGAAGTGTAATGCTAAAGATAGCATGCTTTTCCAATGAGAGAAGAAGCAGCAAATCATATCATCAATTTTCACAAGTATAAAAGTAATATTTTATCTGACCAAAGAAACAAAAGGGGAAGAAGGAAGGGAGAAAATGGAAAAGAAAGGGAAGGCAAAGAAAGGGGATAGAAGGGAAGGGAAAGAAAGACAAGGCAAGAGAAAAGAAAGACTTCAAATGTCCCATATCTCTAAACAGATTTAATACAAATCCTGATGTAAAGCCTGCAGCCAGAATTAGCTATTTTATCACATGGTGTGAAAACAGTAGTCATTTTTGTGCCAAACCACACTAGGAAGTACTATCATCCTCTTGTAGCATCATTCCTATTATTTTTAAATTATGTACATTTGAAGAGCAGTGGTTAGTCACTGGTTAGTGGTTAGTTTAGGTGAGTTTAGGATTCAGATTCTTTTCCATTTAAGCTTTTTCCTTGACCCTGGGAATTTATTTCAGGGGGAGATGAACAGAAAGACTTCAAAGTTTAACAACTTTAGACATCTAGGACCAAATTGTAAAATCTCAGTAAAAAAACAATATTGAGGGTACCTGAGTTTTAGTAGTAATGTATCTCCCTGAACTGAGTGTTGACAGCCTAGAGGCAAGCTGTGAAAGTGCCTGTTTTGATATCTGTTTTAGGGTGGCATTGAGTTTACTTTTAGAGATATATTACTTCTGTTTTTTTACATGGAAAATAAAGAGAATGTAGGTAACTGTTGGAAAATAAGATAAATCCTACTTTTGTTGTTCAAATCCATGTAACAGTTACCAAAATATATCCTGACATCTTAATATATATGCATAAACGTACACACACACACACAATCTCAAGAATATTTTGAAAACAAAATGGAGTTACCAAAAAAAAAAAAAAAGAAAAAATAAGAAACACAGTTTTTGCTAAACATCATTAAATTGCTTAACAGATTTAGGAAGAAATCTTTTCTTTCCGCAAATGGTTTTCAGTGCGTTTTTCATTTCTGTTAGAACAGTGAATTAATCACTACCTTTCACTGTGATAGGGCTATCAGGCTGACCAATAAAGCCATTAACTTGTATAAATAATCAAACATTTTTCATGTTTCTAACTAGATTTAGCCAACAGCCTAATTGTTATGTATATTTGCATAGTATGAGATTTTGGAAACCCTATACTTGTTTACCAAAGTGGTAGCAAGGCATTCAGTCCTTCCTCATTCATTTGTGAACTCAGGTATTCAAAAATCTAACTCCCTTCATTTTTCAGGCATAAGGGAATTTCTTCACTTATTTTTAATTTATTTTTGAATGTGGTCATAAACTGTTTTGGTTTTTTTTTCAATTTCTAATGGAATATCACAAGTGTGAGTTGCAACACCATACAGCCTTAAGTCAAATTTTATTAAATATACCATCCACTATGCACTGCTGCAAAGCTAAAAGTAGAGTCTAGCTAATGGTTAGGTATATTAGCGCTATACAAACAAATTTTCTCATGTAGCCAGACAGCATCTGATGGTATGGTTTTCAAAAGTGTCAGATAATGAATTCATAGGCCAGCTCAGGAGAAGTAATATGAACAGTAGAAAGGATTCTGCTTCTTCAAAATAGAGTTGACTAGTAAAATCCAGAGTTGAAGGGTAAAACAAATATACTAAAAAATACGTACATGTTAATATATCATTATTACATATAAAATAGCATTGTAGTACAACAACAAAGTCATTGAATCACTGGAGGAATCAGTCTACAAAGTTGTATCAGACAGCAATGCTTGGAGGTAAGTAGTTATTACTGCCCACAGCCTCTCTTGAATTCAGAATTTAGACACTAATGCTCATTACCTTCCATTCTGGAATGTATACATCACTTCAAATGTCCAACAGAAAAACTGGTTAAATAAAAAACAAAACAACAAGACAAAACAAAACAAAAAAAAAATAACAAAAACCCCTAAACCCCTCCTCCCCCCCAAACCAACAAAACACAGCTAAATTCAGCACATTTCTTTTTTTCCTGTAGGACATTGGTAAATTACATCTTTGACAGACAAATCTGTCCTCTGTGTTTTAGAAAGCCAATGAAGATAACATAAATATGTATATGCCACAGCAAAGGAGGAAAACAAAATCCACTATTTAACTGAACTGTAAATATTTCTGCTTTTGCAAGCAACTTGCGCATATACCAGCAAACAATATTGTCTAGTAATTGTATCAAAGAAAATGAGAATAAATGTCCTGGTTTTGCTGATATTTGATCAGATTAAATTAATTAGTTTTGTACTCACCTAATTACATTTTGTACACATGCATAAAAAGCCTCTTAAACTCAATGGAAAATGCTTTGCCCCCTTTTATTCTTTGTATTATTCACATTAGCTAAACAAGAGGAAATGTTAGATTTTTGAACTTTCATTGTATTTAAATAGTATAAATTATTTCAGCTTCCCATTGAAATAATGCTAGGAGAAATAGATACAACAGTTAAACACTATGATTTTTCAAGTTCGCTATTAGGAATTACTTTCTGAAGTGTGAAACAGCAGAAATTATAGCAGCTTTTTTGTAGGCCTGAGATACCACAGTGAGTTAGTGTTCTCCTTTGGTGATAAGTATGAACTTGAGAAGAGTAAACTATTACAGCCAGGCACAAATATTCTTATTAGCTGATGGCATTGCTTCTGTTGACTTAATCCTTTGAAGACATTTATGCTAGTGTTTCCAAATCAGTATTTGTCAACTGTGATATGAAATCAATAAAGTTATTGAAATAGATACCAGAAGGGAAACTGTCAGCAAATAAATAAAGGAAAACATTGTAGGAAAATTCCCACTAGTTCATAAATTTAAGCATTAATATATATGAAAGATAACATTAGGTCTGTCAAATTTCAGGTCCTATTTGGTTCTTCTGACAGCCAATGATAGGACAAGGCACAATGGGTGCAAGCTGGAACATTGGAGGTTTTACTTAAATATGAGGAAAAACTTCTTCACAGTGAGGGTGACGGAACATTGGAACAGTCTTCCCAAAAAGGTTGCGGAGTCTGCTTCTCTGAAGATATTCAAAACCCGCCTGGATGCATTCCTGTGTGACCTGATGTAGGTGTTCCTGCTCTGGTAGGGGGTTTGGACTAGGTGATCTTTCAAGGTCCCTTCCAGTTCCTGATGTTCTGTGATTCTGTGATTCTGGATGTAGATGCATATCAATATTTGTGGAAGACCCATCCCTGGGAGTGTTCAAGGCCAGGCTGGNGGGTTACTTTTGTCTTCAAAACAAGGTGGCAGTATGAAAATTACTTATGGAGAAAAACTTTTGGGATCATCTAATTTCAAAATGTGCCCACAAGTTTCCTGTTTAGCATCTTTCCCATCCCTGATGGGAACAAATACTGTTATAAAAATAGATAATTGTGAATAAGTTGTTAATGACATGAGGAAAATGTTGTCAAATGTAGCACCTGCAAGTAGCTAAACACCTGGATGGTTAGGCTTTTATAATTAAACAGAGCTTTTTTAATTTACTTTCTTTTTGTTTTTAACTACATAGAACACGTAAGCTAAAGCAGTCCCATTTTATAGATTCACATATCTTTTATAAAATTTTATACAGTATTTAATTTCTTACTTTCTGCTTGCTTCTGTTTTAAATAGAGAAATATTCTGTCTGTGAGACTCTTCTTTTGTCTGAGATAATTTTACTTTTGTTGTGGATATCAGAGATCTGCATTATTAATTAAAATAACTATTACTATTTTAGCTCCTATTTTGCAGGGAAAAAAATGCTCAATTCACTTTGCTTGAAAGAAATCAGGACAGAAATGGTTTATTGATTTATTAACAGCATGTAATTAGCCAGCAGTCAATGAACTACACATTCAGGACCAATATACTAAAAGTTTTTCTACAACTCATTTCATGAATTTCTAATCCCTGCCCCAGAATCACACTGCAACCCCCCCTCCCTGTAGCAGAGGTTTGTGCGTCCTTACACCTCACTAATGCACTTGCCAGTGGGAGAGCAACCCATGATGCCACAGACATACATGATGAGCCCTCATGTGTCACCACATGAGCTGGAGTTCAGCTGCTCATGGTAGCTTACAGGGAGGCTGCTATACCCAACCCATGCAGGTATATCTCATCAGGGCCCATGGATTTGTGGGTGTCAAGTTTGCTTAAATGATCTCTAACCCAATCCTCCTCAGTCAAGGGAGAGTCTCATTCCAGACTTTCTTGCCTACCTCCAGGGTCTGCGATTCCTGAGGGGTGGCCTTAGCAATAAAGACTGAAGCAAAGAAGGCATTTGGTAACTCCATCTTCTCTGCATCCTCTATCACCAGGGCACCTACCTCATTCAGCAGTGCGTTCAATTTTCCCTAGTCTTCCTNATAATACAGAATTAGAATTTATATGGAGGCATACTGTGACCTGTCCACAAACTGCTTTATAGAATTTAGATTATACTTCTATAATCCAGCATCTGAAAAAAATTTCATTTTGTGTAGTCAAACAAAAGAATTATCAGGTTGTGTTTGTTTGTGTTAAAGTATGAAAAAAAAAGGAATTTGTGCTCTAGCATTTAGTTTAGTAAACTTGTCCATGATCTGTTAAATAATATAATTTCAGACTAATTTCTTCTTGCTCGCAAGAAAACACTCAACCTCCAGGCTCCAGGGAGGAGAGGAGGAAGAAGGAGAAGCCACACATTCTATCCAACTCCTATACAAATGATCAAAGAAAAAAGACTGTCTATAATTAATGAAGACTGAATAAAACTAAGAAAGAAATTATTTTCTATCTTAGCCGCCAAAAACTTTCAGGAAAGAATTTCAGACTTTTATGACTTTTTGTTCATTTTAATTTTGGCACAAACAAAGAAACCAAAACCTCCNGTAATTAGCCAGCAGTCAATGAACTACACATTCAGGACCAATATACTAAAAGTTTTTCTACAACTCATTTCATGAATTTCTAATCCCTGCCCCAGAATCACACTGCAACCCCCCCTCCCTGTAGCAGAGGTTTGTGCGTCCTTACACCTCACTAATGCACTTGCCAGTGGGAGAGCAACCCATGATGCCACAGACATACATGATGAGCCCTCATGTGTCACCACATGAGCTGGAGTTCAGCTGCTCATGGTAGCTTACAGGGAGGCTGCTATACCCAACCCATGCAGGTATATCTCATCAGGGCCCATGGATTTGTGGGTGTCAAGTTTGCTTAAATGATCTCTAACCCAATCCTCCTCAGTCAAGGGAGAGTCTCATTCCAGACTTTCTTGCCTACCTCCAGGGTCTGCGATTCCTGAGGGGTGGCCTTAGCAATAAAGACTGAAGCAAAGAAGGCATTTGGTAACTCCATCTTCTCTGCATCCTCTATCACCAGGGCACCTACCTCATTCAGCAGTGCGTTCAATTTTCCCTAGTCTTCCTTACACTGATAAAGTACTTGAAGAAGCCCTTCTTATTGTCCTTCACACCCCTCACCAGGTTTAATTCCAAGCGGGCCTTAGCATTGTACTGATGTACTTCTTACTGTCCTTTACAATACCAAATGCCATCAATGCAAGATGAAATACATGGAATACATGGAAGTTTATGAACACAAAGGAGTTTTAGGTCTTTTTTGCTTTTCAAACTACAGAGGATATGATTCTGAGCAGTCTTGCCCTTTGTAGTAACTAATACTTCTAGCTCTAGAGATAATATACATTTTATCTATGTACACTATAGACATGATTCTGTGCTAAATATCCTATGCTCCCTTATAATCAAAAAAGGTTGCTTTTACGGTGTGATTCTTCTGACCTATTTTAGATGCTTACTTTAGGAAAAGATGAATCCCTCTCTAGCAGTGTCAATTTTACTTTAGTAAGTGCAAATGGATCCTCTGATTGACTTTGATACACATGTC
>VXBJ01006980.1:31920-51029 GCA_013400055.1 Nycticryphes semicollaris
GTTTTTTTTGTTTTGTTTTGTTTTTTTAATGTGGTTGGACTCGATGATCTCAAAGGTCCCTTCCAACCACTAAGATTCTGTGATTCTGTGATTCTGTCTAAAAAGAAGATTTCTTTAACGTTCTAAGGTCTTATCCTGGATATCCCTGAACACTCGCTACACCCAACTAAACTAACTTCCACAGCAAAGATGTAAACAACTAATATAGTCTATTTAAACAACTATTTAATTTATTTAGACAGCTAACCTAGTTTAACAGTAAACAAGCAGTTCTGAAGGCCACAAGAGAGCAAGAGGGCATGAATAGAAAGTGAAATCAGGCCTGCACAGCACATAGGTGTTTTTATAAGAGTGACTGAAGTAAGGGAGGGGAGAGGAGAGAAGAAAACGTTGTAAAAGTGAGTTCCAGGTCGACCTCATGAAAAATCACTAACAGGACTCCCCTACAGCAACACACAGGTCTGGTCAAATGTCACTCAGCCATAGCTTTCCTTCTTCTTTGTAAAGATGGGGTGATCTGATGTACACTGTTCTTGTTGATAATAAGGACACTGTTTCTGTAAAGGTTACCTCATTTGCCTCTTCAAAAGCCCAACCAGTGACTGAACTGAAATCACTAGTCACATCACTGAGTGGGAACTGACATCGGTTAGGGTGCAATCATGTGATTCAGTTGTTTCAATACAGACATTTACAAGAACCTTGATCTTTTGTTGTTGCCCAAATAGAGGTGTCTAGTGCCATTTGACGTAGATTATGGTATCAATGATGTCTAGATAGGGCTACATTTTACTAAAATATCATATGGAACATATGAGGGACCCAAGTGCTTCAGAAGTAAAGTTTGATGAAGGCTGGGAAATACTGGGATCTTTAAATTACTCTAGTAACCTCTGTTTTGGCAGCTATATTATCTCTCAAGTGCTTATTTCTCCTTATTGACTGCTAGGGAATTCTGGTTGATCAGCACTCCTTTTGATCAAACAAATCCCACCAACATAATTTTGCCTGTAATGTTGCATCTTTGTGCTTTAAAAGGACAAGACTTTGAAGTTTCAAATCTCTTCTAAATAGCAAGCCTGAAAGGGAATAGGAACGACAATGCCTTTTGGATCAGTGCATGTTGCACAGTAAGTAGATGTGGTGAGAGATTTATAAACACGCTGTCTCTGGTTTGATGAGAAATTCTCTGTCATTCTATATACATAATAAAGCAATGTTTGCATTTGCAGATTTTTTTCTCCTTCCTCTAGTTATCCTAAATTTTCATTTAGAGATGTAAAATTGTTTGGTTAATAACACCAAATTTCCATCCTAATTCTGAAAGATACCTTACATTTATCAGCTCTACTACTCTGGTAAAACAAAAGCATGAATCAAAGTTTTAGTAACACTGACTACATTTGTGCTTCTGAGAGTGCTCTCTTTTCCAGAGGTAGAGTGTTCAGTGGATAAAGAATTGGCTGGATGGTCACAACCAGAGGTTGGTACTCAATGGCTTGAGGTCCAAGTGGAGAGCAGTGGCAAGTGGTGTCCCTCAAGGATCCGTGCTGGGACCAGTACTGTTTAACATTTTTATCAACAATATAGACAGAGGGACTGAGTCCACCATCAGCAAGTTTACAGATGACACCAAGCTGTGTGGTGTTGTTGATACACCAGAGGGACGGGTTGTCATCCTGAATCGGCTGGAGAGGTGAGTCCAGGTAAACCTCATGAGGTTCAACGAGCAAGTGTAGGTTTCTGCACCTGGGCTGGAACAATCCTATCAATACAAACTAGGGGATGAGGTATTAGAAAGCAGCACTGATGGATGAGAAGCTGGACATGAGCAGGCAGCGTGCATTTGCAGCCCAGAAGCCCAATCACATCCTGGGCTGCTTCAAAGGGTGCGTTGCTAGCAGATCCAAGGTAGTGATTCTGCCACTTTACTCTGCTCTGGTGAGACCTCACCTGGAGTACTGTGTGCAGGTCTGGAGCCCTCAATATAGANATGACCCTAGAGCTCCCAACCACTCTATGATTCCATGATTCTATGATTCCACAGGCCAAGTGGTGCAGAGGTGCTAATCTCCACACTGCTTGTAGTCATCCTCACTCCAGCCCCCACACCCACCCACCCTTCAATTAAAAAAAACCAAAAAACTAAAAAAAAACCCAAACTTATCTTACAATTTTATCTCCTGTCACAAAAGAAATCCCAGGAACAATAGCCATGCAGTATGATGAAGTCTTTGTCAGGGAAGCCTACTTCATGTCCATGTGCTTTTGTGTTATTACCTGTTCTTATTAACAGTATCAGCACAACCATTCTGGTAAAACATAATTCTGGAAAACAGCTAAGAGCATGCTGCAACCTTTGCTGGAGCTTAGCTGTCTTTATTCGAGGCCATTTCATATTATGCAACTGTGCAGCTCTGGATGAGACATGAAAAGAGCTGTTAAGAAGTCTCATCATTGGACTCCCACTTTTGGAAGTGTTTCTTTTTAAGGTTAAACTCTTACTCTTGGTCCTTACTGGAACTATATTGCACCCATGCCAGTGCTTGGCCTTGTATCTCACTGACTTGGATCCTTACAGGTACCCTTACACATAACTTGGACCTGGTACAGATGGGCCTGACAATCTGTTGTCGACTATTAGCTGATCCTGGTTACCAGCAGCAGAGCTGCTCTGCTCTTCTTGTTCAGGTGCTGTGGATCGTCCTTGTCACTGAGGACTCTGCCCTGCCTGTCACCCTTGGCTCCTGGCTCTCCATCTCTTCCCTGGTAGTCTGGCACAAAAGCATTTGAAAATTTGAAAGTTGCACAAGGAAGACACAGATCACAATCAATATTTATTAGAATATCTTTTATTAATTAAGCTGTTATTAAGTTTATCAAGCTGCTGTTATTTATAACAATAACTACTAATATAGTACATCCGACTACTCCTTCACACAGTTCACATATGCACTCAGTCATACTAATGGCTGGAGCACGAGTTGAGAGGTCAATCCCAGCAGTTTGTTTGGCAAAGGGTGCCAAGGATCACACCGATATGCTACTGGTATCTTGATAAGTGGTTGGAAATCCCTCAATGGGTCCTATGTTTTGTCAGGCATGTACATGGGAACTGTAGTCTTTCTGTACACATAGCAGCCACTGCTTCTTGGATGTGGTCAAAACAACAGAATATTTTATTGATATGAATGTTTGCTGATAGCCTTGAACACATTCAGCTGCTTATTTGTGTCCTGTGTCAGTTCTTGCTATTTCAAAGCAACTGCCAGTTTCTGGACCTAATCAGTTCCTGGGAGACTGACACATTACACCTGAGCACACATGCCTTTCTCTTTTCAGTCTGCTCTTTTTTGGTAACTGTTTCTCCATCAGCACCCATAAGCACACATAAGCACACCCATAAACTCCTTCAAACACATCCAATGGACCTAGATAACAAGAGGTTTCTGTGATATGTGGACAAGTGATTGCAATACCTGTACAACAGACATCCGACATGACGAAAAAAATAGGAAATGAAAACAGAAGCTTAAATAGCTTTATCTTGGGCATGTCTGAGGATCAAAGAAATCACCTCTGTGCCTAATGTACTGCAAAAGTTTTTCAGGTGTTGGAATTAAAAGAGTTGGTATTCTTATAAAACTAGAAAGGTCAGAGAGAAACCTGCTGCTTGAATGCTACTCTTAAAAATGTAACCTCAGGGCAAGAGTTTAACTTTTGGAAATATTTGCATTCTTTTATTTGTAAAATCATTATTGTTTATACAGTGTGCTTGTGGTCCATCCCTTTCATCTCACTGCTGGTTGACCTTTTTGCTAAGCTGTTCTGTTACTCCCCATTTCCTGCCCATCCATGAGAGACAATAGATTAGGCAAAGCTTTCAATGTAGGAATTTGAATATTATTTTTATTCACAACTTTGTTGTCATGCTTAGGTGAAGTTGAGTCTTCATTAGTACTGAATAAAAATGGATATATGATAAAGAAAGAATAAATGAACAAGTTTCTTTTTGTGAGATATTAAACTACTTCATATAGTATATTTTAAAAGAGTCTGTATTACTTAATGCATGCTCTTCTTTGGAACATTTATAGGAGAAGAATTTATTGAACAGGGAGAAGCTGCAGGATCAGAATCAAAATGAATTCCTGTCCTTCCAAAAATTATCATATAGATTGGGCAAATGTCTCCCTAAAAGGAAAGAGGGGTGTTTCTGATTATCAGCCTTCCTTTTAGTGTTCACAGTATTACCGTTCTCTTTTCTTGTGTGTATCATGAGAAAGAAGATCCTATGAATAAGGTAAGAGCAGTGTCCTACATATTTCAGAGACATTATTTTCTTTATACATACTGTCCAATAGTAAATTCACTGTTTAACCACAAATATAGCATGAATAAAATAGAGCTACTGTTAATAGTCCTAGTCCACGAGTATCAGTTTCCTATTTCTTTTCCTTGATTATTTCAGTAGGTCAGAGTCAGCCCCTGTCTGATGCTTTGCAACACCCACTAACAATTCTTTTATTTCAAGTTTCCTGATAGACATAGTTAAGCATTTTCCATACGTTTTTTTCATCCCAGATAATTTGAACACTGTAGGGCATGTCTAAATTGTGCATAATTTTACAAGCTTTGAACAAGGAAATTGACATGACAGAAAGCAATTTTGCCTTAAAAAACTATTAAGAAGAAATAAGATGCAGCAACAAAACATTCCCAGATTGTTTATTAAAGGACAGTGAAACAAATTGAAAAAGGAACCATTTATGCACTTTGGTGTACATTCCTTCCTCAGATACTTTTGGTCACACTGAAGTGAGACTGAATCAGTGCCCACTGCTTATTCAGTTTTGTGTGTCAGGTAGAACATAGCAGGGGGTGAAATGAATTCATCTTTCTGTCTTCAAGTGAACTAAAAGCAATTTTAGTCTTCCCATGTGGTCACTTGAGGTGCTTGTCATGTTCAAGCTAATGATATCAGGCACCCTCAGGTTGTTTAAGTATTCATGAAGTAATTAAATTCTCATTAACATATAAATAAAAGAAAACTGAAAACAAGTTTAGGAGGCACCTAACATCTGTTGTAATGCTTTTAAGTATTAAAATGTGCCACGTACAGAAGGAAAAGTGCATTCTGTTCAGGGAAGTATTTTGCATAGATTATTTATAGAAACTGTAATTAAACTCATTTGGCATATTAAGTAAAGTTAACAGCAAAGCATTATTTAGGTCGTCCATGTGTCTCTGCCACCTAAATAAAGAATTAAAAATAGGAAAGGGAGAAGTAAAATTAATTTTTGTTTGTTCTGAGATCCAGATAAGATTACAAGAACAATTCAAAAATTACTCCTTTAGAATTAGAGAAATGTGAAATCTCACAGTGCAGGCACACTTACAATTTCTCATTCAAAATACACTGATTTTTTTAAATAATAATATGTTACTGATATTTGAAAAAAAAAAAAAAACAAACCACCACCCAACAGTTCTATACAAAGACTCATATATTATTAACCTTTATATGTATTTAAATTGAGCTTAATGCACAATTCTGTCATATGACTTGACACTTCAGTTCAGACTCAACACTCTAAAATGAATTTGTTCTTCCAACATTAAACAATTTATTCCTTTATATATGCTTTTTTTTTTTTTCCCTAAGAAATATATTTTACCTATGGGCAACACGTGTGCCCGTTGTTCCATACCATTCCACTGCAGTTATCTGTATGATAGAAGCAACCATATAAACTTTAATAATCCTGAACCATAGTTGCAGATTGATAGGCTGGAAAATGGCAAAGGAGATAGAAGAATCTTTGATAGAATAATCTTCTTAATAAGTTAAAATAACCATTTCATCAAACAGAGGCAGCTGTAGAACAATACATTTTTGAGAAGCAAATCTTTCAAGTGCAATATACAGAATCAATTGTGTTATTTTCTCTTTGTAACAAGTTCTGTTTTGTTTTGTTGTAATCTATATTAAAATTTGTTCTATAGTGGTATTAATTTATTGTGCTCTTATTGACAGAGTAAAAAGATATATCACAGAATCACAGAATCTTAGTGGTTGGAAGGGACCTTTGAGATCATCGAGTCCAACCACATGGGAAAAAAAAAAAAAAAAAAAAAAAAAAAAAACAAAAAAAAAAAACCAAAAAACCCCAAAAAAACAACAACAACAAAAAAAAAAAACCAAAAAACCCCAAAAACACAACAACAACAAAAAAAACAAACAAACCCCACCCAAAACCAAACAAACAAAACCAAAAAAGCCACCCACCAAGTAAACCCCACACCCACAACCCCACGCACAACACCCCACCACAAACCAATAATCTTGGCCACTAGAGCATGCCCTGAAGAGCCACGTCTATACGTTTCTTAAATACCTCCAGGGATGTCGACTCCACCACGTCCCTGGGCAGGCTGTTCCAGTGCCTGACCACTCTTTCAGTAAAGTAATTCTTCCTAATATCTAATCTAAACCTCCCTAAGGGCTTGTATTGCCCTTACTCTTACTAGTATGGAATGTATAACCTGAGAAATTTAACATTTTTTTAGAATTTATTTTATACCCTTCATTTTAAATTGCAGTATTTCATGACTTATTCAAATTCAGCATGCCTACAGTAGTTTTACCTTGCTGTGATGCCTACTGAGGGAAACGTATGCCAATTATGCAATGTGTTTGGTGCATGCTGAAAAAGATGCATTGCAAAAAAGGGCACATAGACCTACCTGAAAGAGAAAGATAAACCTGTTTTTTTCTGTTTTTAACTGTGGCAGACAAAAGACAAGTAATTTAAAAATAACTGCAGTCAGTTATCATTATACACATAAGCTGCTATTATTTTTTTATGAAGAATGTTATTTTACACTGGTAACAACAGTTACAAGCAACAAGTGAAAGTATTCTCCTCTTTCTTGGTTCAAAACCTGTTGGTCAACTCATATCAGTACCAGCCAACTGTTAGGTTTAGCAGAGAATAATAATTTTTTTAGCTTTATAACTGTGAAAAGAAACCATGTGCTAATACAACATAGGAAAAAAAAGATATTCTCCTATTTGTTCAAAACCCATACTGCAATGAAGACACTAAGTCAAGCCTGAATAATTACAGTCTTATACTGGTAAAAACTCATGAAAAATTAATTTAGTGACTTGTGAAACAGGAACTAAGACTCAATTTCTACTTGCATACAGGACAAGGAAATTAAACATTACAAGGCTTGCTTCAGAGAATGTCTGTCCCAGAGTAATTATCTGTGCTTATCTAGGTATCCCAATTGATATTACATTATCTCACGAAACATGAGAGAAATATTGCCTAAACAAACTCTAATCCTTCTAGGAGACTGAAGAGGGGAAGCAAAGTGACGAAGTCCAAGTTTATAGGAATATAAAGCAGCAGTACTGGTATAATCTCTCTTTTGTGGAAATGGGTAGTGAGCATGCTGTTGATTGTAGTACTGCTTCTAAAATACAGTTTATATTTTATTAATATCAGTTAGCACACTGTTTTATCAATCTTCATGAATAGACTTGCATTCAAAACTAAGGAGTGGTGGTCCCAGGATAGGGTTCTGATGGATAAAAGATGGTAGATTAAATACCTGTTGACCATATTGGATATGTTTTATAAAAAGTATTACTACTATTGTTAAATAGAGACAAATTAGTATATATAAAGTAAATGATTTAGCCATATTGCTGTCTGGAAGCAAAGCAGAGTCTAGAGAACTTACAACTCTCTCTGACAAAAAATGTTCTCAGTTGAGTTTGTTGTTAAAGACTCACCTGTCTCTTCAGTGCATTTTCCACTGCTTGACATGGCTACATTGAACTTTACACTGACCAAAAGGGAAGTCATCAGTAGATCAAACTGATTATTCAATTGTACATGTACTTTGCTAAATAAATAAATAAATAAGCACCAACCTTAAGGACTCAACCATCTACACCGTACATTAAACTTACACCCTTGCTGCGTTTCAGACAATACCAAATTTCTCTGAGATGTATAATTTCCAGAATGAAGTAACTTTATGCATGTGAATGAAGCTACTCCACATCACATGTTTTCAGGTTCGTGACTTAATATTTTTTATTACTGAAATTATACAACTGTTTCATTCTGAAATGGAACAAGGTGCAGCAGGATATATAAATCTTTGTACATTTCTCCCTGATAGATATTCTTTGTTCCATTTTAAAGACATTACCTTTACATAAACAATAAACTTTTTTGTTTTCAAGCAGAAATCATGCAAGTATCAAATGTTTCATTTAATTTTTGCTGTTGGTTTAAATAATTGGTCTAACTTTAGATTCTAAGCATATTCAATTTGCATGAACTTTCATGAATCAAAAAGTGAAAAAGATTATTCATTGTTTAACTGAAGAGTAGAACCACTCAGCTCTTAGTTTTGTAAATATTTGCAGATCATGATGTTAAAAAATTGAAAAGGAAAAAGAATTATGTTAGGACTTTTGAACTTCAAGTCCATAGTACCAATTATTCATGAAACAACCATTGTTTTAGAGATATTCAGGAACAGTACATAATTTGCTTTCCTACTGTCTGATTGAACTTCAGAGTAAATTGGAATGAGGAGGAAAAAGTGTACAGAGAGCAGTGATGGATGACATTTGCATTATAATCAAACACAAGATCTATCCAGATACTAGTAATGACAATCATTTTATTCTGATAACTATCACAGAATTCCCCTGGCCTTATGGAAGATAGAATAAGACAAGACAATAAAAATAATTTTTCCCATATTCAGCAATAATATTTTCTGAGGATAACAGGGAATATGAAAGAGACATAGCTTGCATGCTTTTTTCCCCAAGTATCTTGGTTATAAACCACATGTCAAACTAATATTTATTTAGTATTTGCTAATAATACAACAGAATTAATAATTTTAGGAAGGTTACTGAACCACCACTAGGTTTTTTTTATAAAAGACTAGGAGTGATCAGCTGTACTTATACTCCTTGTGAGAACAAAACCAGTAACAATAAGTTCACTAGTTATGATTAAAACAGTACATATAGTTTTATTCTTTTTGTCACAGCATTCTTTTCAGAACTTGAATAAATCATTAAGAGGAAAGTATAGAAAATGCTTAAAATTTAAGCAGCTACATTCACATCGGATCCAATGGAAAACTCTTGTCTACAGTATATGATTTGTTTTAAATGTCCAATGTAGAGAATGATGGGGCAGTGAATCTTCTTCTCTACATCTGAAGAAGAATACTACCCGGAATATGTACTAGCCCAATATTATTCTTATATTTCTTTCATATTTATCACCTATACATACACACATTCTACATAGTCTCAGTTGAAAGGAAAAAGGAAAGTAGGAGGGAAAGCCTTGATAAAGCTACTTTTCTGGTGGTTTTGGTTTTGGTTCTTTTTTTTTGTTTTTTTTTTTTTTTGTTTGTTTGTGTTTTTTTTTTTTCCCAGTTTGGATCATGATTTTACTAGTTTATTAACATTCCTATTACACAACCAATTTGTGCTGGCTACATACTTGATATCCAAATATTGGCTTTAAAAAAAAGGAAAAAAAAAGATAAAAGAATAACAAGATTATAATCTATTTGAAACACCTGTGCACTACTGCTTAACTTCAGAGGTTGAAAAAACTTTGAGATAGTTGTTTAATTGAATGAGTTAAAATGGCTCATGGAGAAGCCTACCCTTGCTGCTTCCTACAGGACTAGGATCTTCTCACTGTGCTCAACACATAACAAGAGTCATTATTTTGCCTAGTTAATTTGGTGGTAGGGAGGAGCAGGCATTTTTCTTTGTTTATAGTACATACTCTTGTTTTCTCTTCTTCCTTATTTTAAGCCTAGCAGTCCCTTGAAACCCACAGAAGAGGGCCAAAACCAACTCCTGACTACAATTATATCTATTTATACATTAAAGTGCTCAGCTTCCCTGAACTACCTTCACTTGCCTTGTGTGCACATGTAAAAGCCCCCTTTTCAGGAAAACATTGTTTTTGGAGTGGGTGTTCCAGACTGTCAGGTGATTCCAGCAGGAGCTGGAGTCTTGCCTAACCAGGGCACATGTGAGAGGGGTGTTGCGCATCACCTTTTCCTCCAAACTCACTTTCAGTTTCAAATACAGAGTTGGAATCCACTCTGTGATCAAATGGATATAAACATATACAATCAGAAAACAAAGCACATAACTTAGTGTTTTGGAGTGCTAGTGTTCTAAAACCAAAACAAAATAAAACAAACCTGTGAGAAAGACAATTCTTCCTGAATATTTAAGTTAATCAGTGGAAATGAAATACATGTAGCTTAGTTGTCCGCATTAGTGACACCAAATTGGTTAGCATTCCAAATGAATGTGAGATAACAGACCATCAGTAGAGCAGATTCACCAAAAACATTTTATTCTATTTTAAGTAATGAATGCATTTTTAACCAATTATCAAAGGAAAGTCCTGTACTGAAATCTTCAAGTCATGACTGGGTGCATTCTTAAAAGGGATTTTAAACTAAAACACTAAGTGTGAAGGCACATAGCAGAGCAATTCTATGACCTATGGTATATAGGCAGTCAGAATAAATGATTTAATATTCCCTTCTGGCCTTAGGAGTGATTCGTCTGTCATACTCTGTAAAAACCAAAGTCACTTCATAAATTATTTCCACATTTTAAGAAAGCACTAGATAATTAAATAAGTCCATAGTATAATTAAATAGTATCAGGTAATCTGATCAGGTATTCATTCCACTGACAAAGATTTAGGATATTAGACTTTCTCACAGTTTCAAATATATTGTTGATTTTTCTCAGATCATGAAAGAGAGGAAAAAGATCATATATTCAATACTTTTGCAAGAGATTAATAGATTCCACTACTGAAACACTTCTTATCTTAAATGTTTTTTTCATTAATCTAACAAGTCATTACTGAATAAAACAAGCTGATTTTAAATTTTAGGGTGGTTTGTTTTTTTTTTTTTTTCGTTCTTACAGAAGCTTGTTCAATTTCTCCTTGTTTCTCTGAGGCTCTAGAAAATATTAGTGTATCTTAAGAGTTAGAGTTATTTTATATTAGGTAATACTATAGAGATTTAAACCCAAAATAGCTCATGAAGCATAACATAAAATCAGAGAAAAATAGAAACACAAAATTATCTAAATTATGAGCCATAGTATTTTATTTGGATTAAAAAAAAAAAAACCAAATCTACATATGTTTTATGAGAAAAGTAGAAAGAAAAATTATAAAGTAGAATCAGTGAGGACAAAGATATCTTTATCTGTAGTTTGTTTATATTTCTATGAGATATTTTATGAATTTTTCATCCCCAAATCTCTAGCAGTGCAGAGACTAGTTCTAAGGAGTGAGGTAAATTAAGGTAAGACAAGCATGAAAGGAGCATAAATTTCTTTGTGATTCATATAATTCTCAAAGAAATCAATCAAAAAATGCCTAGAGTGGTACAGAATTGGACAGGAATCCATACACCCTGTTCACTCTTACTAATAGAATTGGTAGAAAATCTAGTCTACACCTTATACACATAAATAAAGGAAAATGAATATAAAATTATATTTAATTAAGGACACAGAAGCAAAATAATCCTTAAAGCACGATACTTCTTATTCTTGATTACTTCCAGTGTGGCAAAAGAGTGGACAGTAATTTTTCTACCTGGAATTTGACCATTTCTACTTTTTATCTTAACTCATTGGAGGTGCATTTTTTATTATTGTTTTTTGTTTTGGAGTTGAATAATGCAGGGTTTTTTCTTGTACTCCTTTTTATTTTTTTTTTTTCTCTAGTCTATTGTATAATACATAGCAGTGGTTATTCTAAACTTTTAAACAAATACTTGATTTAATTACTGTGAGATAAAATATATCTCTATGGTATTAAAACTTTGTTCACACATATCATGTACCATAATATTTCCAAACCATCCTTGATTTTCATATGATTCCTTGATTTTATATACAGGAAGTAAAAAAAAAAAACCACTGTTTTTACCTGTTCTTTTCAGATATTAATGAAAAAAAAAAATTTGTTATTGATGCTCTGTAACCCTAGCTGAATCTGTAGCATGTACAGTGAGATAAAATTATTGAAGAAACATAGCTGGAAAAGACCGTGCCATGTCATTGATATTATAATTATATCTGAATATATGTTTGCTTGTTTTTTCACCTATATTATCTTATAATGTTATACTATTCAAAATCAAATTACATGTAAAACCTGCTATGGATCTGAATAATTTAAAAGGGTGATTAACAACACATTGTGCCTAAGTATCTTAATAAATGAATGGAAGTTTCAGAATTTTTTTAAATAAAAAATCCCTTAATTTTTGTGTGGCTACAAATATAATTTCTATTTGTTAGAGTAAGGATCTAAGATCACTTTTCTTATGAGGAATCGGATGATCATCCTTATTTAACTGAGGTCCACTTTCCCTTGACAACACATACAGTCAAAAGGAAAAATATTGTCATTGCATATTCTTCACAGTATGAATTTGTAAAAGTACAAAGAATCTGCTAAAAAAAGACAAAAGAGTTCTAGGACTTTTCACTGATCTGCAGATTCTGGATAATTCGGGCAGGCAGGCGTTGGGGCTTCTTTTAGTATAAAACAGAACTTGTACATATATGAAGCTGATCTATATCCCCTGGTATGGCTTTTAGAGACAACTGAACTGATCTTCTTTATTAAGGATGACTTTGATACACTTTTATTATGCTATTCTATTTACATGTTATGGTACTATTTTCATATGATTGCTTCAGCTATATTGGATTTAAACTACGGGGATATAAATTATCATCTAACAGTCGACTAGCATATGTCAATGATTCTCGCAAAGAGATTTCTTGCTCCCAAATGAAGTAAGGGTAATTTCACATTTTGCCTACGTTTTAGGCCGGACCACTCCCTAAAGTTAGGAATCCCCTATTTCGTTGACACAAGCAATTCCTTTTCTTTTAACAATTGCTTTCTAAAAGTTATTGTTGAATTTATTCTTCAGATTTCTGAAATTATTGAGTTTACTGACACATAGGTTCAACTTTCTTTAAAACAGTCACACAAATATCTGCTGAGTTCTGTGACAGTAACAGAAGCAGAAATATAAAACTAATTTTCCCTTTCTGCTGGAGGGTATTTTAGTTGCACAATCAAGCAGCTTTACTGTCATTTCTTTTACAGAGTTAGGAAAAAGTGTCAGAATATACTTATCAGACATACACTGGACACATTTCTAGTGGATCAAGGGAAGGACTAAAAGGAAGCTGAAGGGAAGGATCAGATCATTTTTCCAAGAAGGCACTATTAAATAAATGTGTCAAAAAAATTGTTCCAAGATAAAATTAATTGCAGTCATAACTGGTATGTTTATTTTAGCAACTATGAATGGCGAAGACCACAATATCTCTTCAACCCCCCAAAAAACCAAACCAAACCAAAACCCCCAAAACCCCCAAACAAACAAAAAAAACCCTCCTACTCTCAGCTTGTACCTCTGTTCATACCACTCCTAGGATTATATTGTAACAGTACTTCAAAGGCAGCCAAACTTTTAAATGTTGCTGGACTTTATTATTTCACTAAATCACTAGCATTTTGGATGCCTGATTTTAATTTTTTTTTCCTTCTTAGTCCTTATATCCTTATATACCCTGGATAGATAAAAAAAGAGCCAAAATCCGTAATTATTTGTTCCTAATAGGGTTTAACAATTTAGAGTTAGTTCCTTCAGTTCACTTCACCTGTTGCATACCATCAATTAAAGCAAATTACAAGCCCCAGAAATTTAAATCAATAGATTTTTCATTTTATTTTCATTGCTTCTCCATGTGCATATGTCCTGGTTTGAGGCAGAACAGAACCAATTTTCTGTCGTGACCGATTGTCATCCTGGGAGTTTGATACTCTTTTTCTCTATATAGTATATATACATATATTTGTTTATGTTCTTATTGATATTACTATATTTTCTTTTTATTAATAGTATTTCATTAAAACATTATTAATTTCTTTTCAACATATAAGTCTCTCTTTCTTTTCTTTATTTTCTGGGAAGCAAGAGGAAGCTTAAAAGAGAGCATCCGTCTTTCATTTATTTATTTTTTATATCATGGCTAGCCCAGCTTGAACCAGCTTTAAAGGGGTAAAAATAATTTTATATTTAATAGTAATCTAATATTAACAGCTCATATTCATAGTCATTATGCTGCATTATGCTGTCTTTATGGGCTACAAAATGTTCAGCACAGAGATGTTTAAATTTCTCCACTTGTTTTCAAGTGCAAACTTCTGTACACTTACCAAAGCACTGATCACAAAAATGTCAACATGGCACAGCACTGAGAAGCAAAGAAATTGTATAATCAAACATTTAGAGAATTTTGCAGGCAGATACATGTTGTGAGTTAAAATTCCCTTGGAGTAAAGAGTTTAGAATGAAAGAGTTCTGTGATCAGGATGCATGTACTACATCTGGCAAATATTCCATAGCACATTCTCAAGAAATTGAGAATAATGATAGTAGGTGAGTACTTTGAAATACAAAACCTCAGTAGGGTTTCTCTTTAGGATGAATGAATGCCCAATGAAAAGGGCATTTGTCTCCTACTTGATATTACTATATTCTCCTTCACTGATATATTATACCAGTATTTTTACATCTTTTACTTACTTGTGCTAGTCTCCTTTATGGTTTTTCTGCTCACCCTCCTGATATCCCTTTGGGTCATAAGGTTGACAACATGTCTTCATCAGGCAGAGAGGTAGTGATGTCCCTGGTATCCCCAGTTCTTCACAGGGAGTTCAATGCTGGTGGTTTGACGGTTCCTTTCTCCTCAGTCTTGAGGCCTGCTTGGGGTTATTTTTGTACATCTTATCACAGTCTGATTCTTTTTGAATACGTTCCCAGCTAAAGCTTGAAAGTTGCACACTAACCTTTCCCTGCCTCAGATGACAAGGGCTGTTGTTTGCTATGCTGTGACAATGTTAAAATTACATACCATACATGCTATTCCAAGGCCTTAAGACACAAAAGGTTAGGCAACAGTCACACAGAAAGCTTAATGTGCATGGATAGTGGAGAAAAAAATACTATTTTCTAGGCTTAAGTGGCCATGGATATGCTAAAGGTAAGAAAAGAAAAATCCCAAACTAAAGCCACTATTTTTCGTCTTCTTCCAAAAAAGAGGTTAAGCACTTAGGTTTTGCAGGGTTCAAATTTTGAACTGTAGTTTCCAAAAAAATCACAGCTGAGATTCAGGATTTATTTCTTTTCTAGTTATTTGGAGGGTTTTTTTGTTTATTTGTTTTGTTTTCATTGATATTGACTAGAATAATTTGATCATGAAGGTTTTGTGTGGGTCTTTTTGAATGGGGACTTTTCTTTTTTGTTTTGGTGGGGTTTATTGTTTTGTTTTTCTTTTATGGAAGGAGGAAGAAATAAAGAAAAGGCCCTTTTTTGTTTTTTTGTTTGTTTCCTTCTTTCCTTTAAAATTTCCGAAAAGGAACGGATGGAAGGAAGAAAAGAGAGCAAAAGGGAGGCGGGGAAGGAGGGAGACAGGGAGGGAGGGAAGAAATCTTGCAAGTAAGATGGGAGGGAGGAAAAGAATATAATCAGAAATTACTGAGGGACTGGACAAAAACTATATTAATCCCAGTGCCCTACTACTTGTATTTACCAGTATGATTTTCAGAACAGTATGTAAGCAGTGTAGAATCATCTGTTCTTACACTTGGTAACAGGTATTTGTTTTTCTTGCATTTTGTTTTATTTAAGGAAAAATGGTTGAGGGGGGCAAATTCATACTTTGAGAAAAGAGGAGGAAAGTTGATACAGCCTATTATGATTGTGTATGTTTCTGCTGTCACACAAACAAGAGCCTTCCAGGCTTTTGCATTCAAAATACATAGGAAATCAGTGTCTGATTAACTCTGCATATGTTGTAAGCATTTCACATTATCTTCCTTCCTCTCTTCTGGGAAATGCCCAGGACCTGGAGAGAAATCCTGAATTCTAAATTATCAATTTCAGCAGAATCATAAAATCAGGTCCTAATATAATTTGCTTTATACATTCTAAAATGTTTAGTTTGATAATTATTTAAAAAATTAGCTTTTTCCATTTGTGTCCATCTATTTCCAAATGACACAATGAGACATTATTCATTGTATAGAAATGAAAGCTGCAAAGAACTAGCAAGCCAAGCACACAGAGGCCAAAGAGTCATTTCCCTGGCAAGGAAGATCATGCAAGAGCATTTGCAATAGATCCTTTTTCCTGCTCATGTTTCTTTATTGTTAAATGGTTTTCCAGTTGAAGAACTGAATGATAAGTAGCTGTCTTGAATTTTAATAAGAGCTCTATGACAGCAATGCTGAAAGCTTCATTGCTGTGTGACTGTAATTACAAAAAGCCCTTCAGTGTTTGGACTGTCATAGAAATAAATATTGCTACTAGATATTTTAAAGCCATTATTATTAAGTACACAGTTTAGAAATTTTACTAGTAGACATACTACAGGATAGTTTTAAGTTCCGGCATTGAATCAAAGTGGTGGGGGCTCTGTCATTCTTCCATCATATTGTTTTCTACAAAGCGGTCTGAGTATTTTGTATGTCCTTGCAAATTGCATTGATATAAAAAGACAAATCCAGTAAAGGATTTCACCAAAATTTTATTTCCTATGCCCAATATGGTGACTTAAAATTCTGTAGTCAGTCACTACCTAATCCTAGGGGTACTTACATTCCTTTACATTTACTTATGAGGACATTAAACTTCTGCACATGTCCACAGTGGGTTTAGTCTTAAGAGGTATCAAACTTCTTAGGCTCTATCATGCAATTTTACCTGATCAGGGACAATACTATCAAAAAGATCCATTTCTAAAAAACATCATGGAATATAGAATAGTGTGGGTTTGAATAGTCCTTCAAAGATCACCTAGCTCCACACCCCTGCTAGGAGCAGGGACATCTTTCCCCATATCATGTTGCTCAAAACCCCATCCAATGTGACCTTGAACAATTCCAATGATGAGGCATCCACATTTTCTCCGGGTAATCTCTGACCATGCTTACTGTAATAAATTTCTTCCTTGTGTTCAATCTAAATCTACTTTCACTTAAAACCATTGCTGCGCATCCTGTCACTACAGGCCTTGGTAAAAATTCTCTCTCCATCTTTATTATAAGCCTCCTTTAAAAATTAAAAGTTTGCAATAAGGTTTGCAGCCTTCTCCCCTCCAGGCTGAATAACCCCAGCTCTCTCAGCCTGTTCTCATGAGAGGTATTCCACACCTCTTATCGTTTTCATGGCCCTCCTCTAGACCCAGTCTAACACGTATATGTATTCCTGTGATGAGGGCTCCAGAGCTGGACACAATACTCCAGGTGGAGTTCACTTTTAACAAAACATGTTGCACAGCGGTGTACAGGAATATAAGGTGCTTCACAAATAGAATCTTAAGATGGTAATAATGATTCAGTTATCAAAAATAAAATGTTGAGAACAGATCTACATTTCAATCTTCAGCACTTTGTTGCTCAAATTTCAGATTCAGCATGTCACCTCTATTAAAATATAACTATAGTTTTTAAAATTTAAATGATAGCATCCAGAAAGAAGAGAAAATAGATTACCATTTTGGAAACAGGTTTCCCAGCTTATTTAGAAAATAATTTATTGGTAAAACATTGTGTGAACACAATTTTAATCTCAGCTTGACAAATATTAACCCTCTATTTCTGTTTTTAAAGAAAGTTGTATTTACATCTTACCACAATACTTTAGGTTAGAATGGATCAAGTGTACCCAAAATCACATCTGCTAGGGGTGTGTGTCTATAAAGAAAGAAAAATTCAAGATTCACTGTTCCAGGAAGAAAGAGTCTTAATTACTGAATCTCTATGCATAGAACATGGGAATATTAATTTTCAGTCTTGGAACCTGAAGTGTGTTTTTCTTTTATCCACTGATCATGTAACTCATGGACCTAGATTGAAGTCTCTGCCTTTCAGCTGAATAGCTTCTTTCCCCTTGTCTTTTTTTTTCCAATCCTGAATGAATCATGTTTTGTTTTATTTGTCCCCATGGCAAGGCTTCAAGATGACAGATAAAGAACAGCCTCAAATGGCTACCAACTTATCCTGCAATGTAATTGTTTAGACGTGTTATTGTGAGGTTGAAGATGGAATTTTTAACTTTTCAGATAGTGACCTCATATCCAGGGTAAGTGAACTAAACACTAGAAACCATCACTCTTATCTCAAAAGAAACATGAAGTCTGTATTTAGGATAGTGCTTGCAGCCATAAAGGCCAGCTAACTGAAGGCACCACTCTCAGATCTCAGGATAGGTCAATACAGAATGTGACAGTTCCTGCTTTACAGCTGTGAGCAAGTTTCTCTTCTCCATATCACTGGCTGGAATCTCATTTTGAGCTGTTGTGTTTGCTTCTTGCCAAACATAAGGAGCTCATACACCTAACATAAGTGTCTATTACCCATTTCAAGGGGTGAACAGTATAAAGTTACATACTTAAAATCTCAGAATGTGAGCATGCTTATCTTCTCATAGGTCTAGTCCAAAGTAATTTACTTAACTCCATAATGACAAGCAGGCTGTTGTTTATCCTTTTGTACTTTTGTCTGTCCAATCATAGGGAAGATTTCTTCCATCCAGGTACCTCATATTCAGGATGGGAAGGACAATTACGCTACAACTGTAGGATCAGTTGGCAGAAATGGAGCATAAGGCCATTCAGGAAGGAGAGAGAATAATAGCTCTCCAAGTGCTGTATACTGTAAGGTGTGCAGGGATCATAATTTCCTGGTATTTTCTACTAGGTATTCTATATAAGGTATGTTTGTAGTACGGCCTTTCCTTATGGATGTAGAATAAATTATCTCTTAAGATTCCTAAGGAAAGGAAAAAATAAACTGATTTTTTGAAGAAACAAGATCCACTGCTCTGTAAAAGTCAAACTGGAATTATAGAAATTATTTCAGATTTCCTGGACTCATCTCTTTTTTATTTCTTTTTTTTTTTTT
>VXBJ01006980.1:51183-70867 GCA_013400055.1 Nycticryphes semicollaris
CTGTGTGTTTGTTCATTTGGGTCAATGTACTTTTATTTTAAGCTAGAATTAAAATCTCTTTCTGATGTAACCTCTGGAATTTATTATTTTTATTTTTATTAAAATGTTTATTATTATTAAAATGTATTCTATATTTAGCAAATAAGGAAATCTAATAACATTAAATAATAATAAGACCTTAATATGACATTAAGCACATTAAGTGTTAAAAGCCTTGGTGAAGTCGAGGTAGAGAACATTCAGTGCTCTCCCCTCATCCACCCAGCCAGTCCCACCGTCGTAGAAGGCTCTCAGGTTGGTCAAGCATGATTTCCCCTTCATGAATCCAAGCTGACCATTCCTGATAATCTACAGGCCAAGAGATGACAGCCAGGATGAACTGTTCCATCAGCTGTTCCTTACCATAGAAGTGAGGCTGACTGGTCTATAGTTTCCTGGGTCCTCCTTCTTGCCCTTTTTCGAAGATTGGCATGACATTAGCTCTCCTCCAGTCTTCAGGCACCTCTTCTGGTCTCCATGACCTTTCAAAGATGTTGGAGAGCAACTTTGCAATAACTACTGTCAGTTCTCTCAGCACTCGCAGGTACATCCCATCATGGCCCATGGATTTGTGGATGTCAAGTTTGCTTCAATGATCTCTAACCCAATCCTCCTCAGTTGAGGGAATCTTCCTTACTCCAGGCTCTCTCTCCTATGTCTAGGGTCTGGGGTTCCTTAGGGCTGGCCTTAGCAGTAAAGACTGAAGCAAAGAAGGCATTTGGTAACTCCATCTTCTCTTCATCCTCCATCACCAGGGCACCTACCTCATTCAGCAGTGGGTTCAAATTTTCCCTAGTCTTCCTTACACTGCTGAAGTACNAATGAAATGAAACTTTATAATGAAAATTTAGTTATTATGTGTCAAAGATTTTTTTCCCCTCTGACAGTCTTGGATCTCACTGGTTTATTTATTAGCATTGCTGAGGAAGAGCTTGTGTCAATGCATCACTATAATCCTGTGTGTTTGTTCATTTGGGTCAATGTACTTTTATTTTAAGCTAGAATTAAAATCTCTTTCTGATGTAACCTCTGGAATTTATTATTTTTATTTTTATTAAAATGTTTATTATTATTAAAATGTATTCTATATTTAGCAAATAAGGAAATCTAATAACATTAAATAATAATAAGACCTTAATATGACATTAAGCACATTAAGTGTTAAAAGCCTTGGTGAAGTCGAGGTAGAGAACATTCAGTGCTCTCCCCTCATCCACCCAGCCAGTCCCACCGTCGTAGAAGGCTCTCAGGTTGGTCAAGCATGATTTCCCCTTCATGAATCCAAGCTGACCATTCCTGATAATCTACAGGCCAAGAGATGACAGCCAGGATGAACTGTTCCATCAGCTGTTCCTTACCATAGAAGTGAGGCTGACTGGTCTATAGTTTCCTGGGTCCTCCTTCTTGCCCTTTTTCGAAGATTGGCATGACATTAGCTCTCCTCCAGTCTTCAGGCACCTCTTCTGGTCTCCATGACCTTTCAAAGATGTTGGAGAGCAACTTTGCAATAACTACTGTCAGTTCTCTCAGCACTCGCAGGTACATCCCATCATGGCCCATGGATTTGTGGATGTCAAGTTTGCTTCAATGATCTCTAACCCAATCCTCCTCAGTTGAGGGAATCTTCCTTACTCCAGGCTCTCTCTCCTATGTCTAGGGTCTGGGGTTCCTTAGGGCTGGCCTTAGCAGTAAAGACTGAAGCAAAGAAGGCATTTGGTAACTCCATCTTCTCTTCATCCTCCATCACCAGGGCACCTACCTCATTCAGCAGTGGGTTCAAATTTTCCCTAGTCTTCCTTACACTGCTGAAGTACTTGAAGAAGCCCTTGACGTCCCTTGCCAGGTTTAACCCCAGCAAGTCTTAGCCTTACTCCTTACATTCCTTCATACTCTGACAGCAAATGTGACATAGATGTTCACTTGCAGCATATACTGCATTCTGGTCCAGAGTGACTCCTTACTAAAAGGTGGGATGAAGGCATTGCTAATATATTGCATTGAGCCTGTGCCACCAGAAACAACGTAGTTTATTTAGCTTAGATATATATCAAGGATATACAAACCAATCTTTACTTGAAAAACAGACAATAGATAATTTGTGTTTGGATCTTCTAAAGTACCGAACCTAAAATGGCCAAGTGTTGCAATTAGTAGACTATGCTTTCAGGGCAGTTGTAACAAGCAGACTATGTATAAACTCAGAAACAACTACCTCCACATTTCAAACAGTATAATAAAAGTACCAGTTCTATACCTAAAGCTACCAAATTTTCATAAGAGATAGGCAAGGAAGGAGAGGTGGTGGGGTGGTCCGCTATGTTGGACAGACTTGAACATCAGGAACTTAACAATGTGAATGACCACGTTGAGAGTTTATGGGTAAGAATCAAGAAGGCGGCCAATAAGGCAGACATCATGGTAGTAGTTTGTTACAGACTCCCCAACCAGGATGTAGAGGTTGATGAAATATTCTATAAACAGCTGCCAGAAATCTTGTGATTGCTCACCTTTGTTCTGGTGGGAGAGTTCAACTTCCCAGATGTCTGCTGGAAATACAACACAGCAGAGAGGGAACAGTCCCAGAGGTTCTTGGAATGTGTGGAAGACAGCTTCCTAACACAGCTGGTGAGAGAGCCAAACAGGGAAAGTGCTCTACTTGACCTGCTGCTTGTTAACAAAGAAGGTCTTATGGAGATGTAAAGGTTGGATGTCGTCTTGGGCAGTACAATTGTGAATTTTCAGTTCTTGGAGAAGCAAGGTGGGGAGCCAGTAGAACTGCCACTTTGGACTTCCAAAGGGCAGACTTCAGTCTGCTTAGGAACATGGTTGAGGGTGTCCCTTGCAAGACAGTCCTGAAGGGTATAGGTGCCCAGGCTGATCATACTTCAGGGAGGTACTCTTAAAAACACAGGAGAAGGCCATCCCCAGGTTGCATAAACCAAGCTGAGGGGGAAGAAGACCATCCTGGCTAAATAGAGAGCTTTGGCTGGACTGCAGGAATAAAAGGAAAATTCATGATCTCTGGAAAAGGGGGTTGGTAACTTATGAGGAGTACCAAGATGTAGCAAAGCCACGCAGGGGGAAAATTAGAAGGGCCAAACTCAAGCAGAGCTGAACTTGGCCACTACAGTTAAGGATAACATGAAATTGTTCTTTCAGTATATCAGTAGAAAAAGGAAGACTAAGGAAAATGTAGGCCCACTGACAAATGAGATGGGTGCCTTAGTGGTGGAAGACACAGAGAAGGCGGAGCTACTGAATGCCTTCTTTGCTTCGGTCTACACTGCTGAAACAGTCCCCCATGAATCCCAGACCCTACAGACAAGGGGGAAGGTTTGGAGAGAGGAAGATTTTACCTCTGCAGGGGAGGATTGGGTTAGAGACTACCTGGCCAAACTAAACATCCATAAGTCCATGGGCCCTGAAGGGATGCACCTGTGAGTGCTGAGAGAACTGGCAGAAGATATTGCTGTGCCACTCTCCATCATCTTTGAATTGTCATGGAGAACAGGAGAGGTGCTTTAGGACTGGAGAAAGGCAAATATCACTCCGGTCTACAAAAAGGGCAAGAAGGAAGACACAGGGAACTACAAGCCAGTTAGTCTCACCTCTATTCCTGGGGAGGTAATGGAGCAACGTGTTTTACATGTCATCTCCAAACATCTTAAAGAACAGGAAATCATTGGAAGTGGTTAACACAGGTTTACCAAAGGTAAATCATGCTTGACCAATCTGATTACCTTGTGTGATGTTATAACTGGATGGCTAGATGAGAGGAGAGCAGCAGATGTCATCTACCTTGACTTCAGCAAGGCTTTTGATGCTGTCTCCCATAACATCCTCATTACAAACCTGAGGAAGTGTGGGCAGTGAGGTGAGTTGAGAACTGACTGTGTGACAGGACTCAGAGAATTATAATTAATGGAGTAGGGTCAAGTTGGAGGCCTATAACCAGTGATGTCTCCCAGGAGTCAATACTGAGTTCAGTCTTGTTCAACATATGCATCAGTGACCTGGGACAAGCGGACTGAACGTATTCTCAGCAAGTTCCTGAATGATACGAGACTAGGAGGGCTGGCTGACACTCCAGAAGGCTGTGTCACCATCCAGTATGACCTGGACAGGCTGGAGAGCTGGGCAGAGAACCTCATGAGGTTCAACAAGGGCAAGTGGAGGGTCCTGCACCTGATGAGGAAGAATTCCAGGCACTGATATAGGTTACGGTAGGGGCAGACCTGCTGGAAAGCACTTCTGAGGAGGAGGATCTGGGGGTCCTGGTAGACAGTAAACTATCCCTGAGCCAGCAATGTGCCCTNAAACTAGCCATGAACCAGCAAAGTGCCTTTGTCACCAAGAGGGAAAATGGAATCCTGGGCTGCATAGGGAAAAGTGTGGCTGAGGGAGGTCATTCTCCCCCTCTGCATCTACTGATGAGGCCACAACTGGAATGCTGTGTTCACTTCTGGGCTCCCCAGTTCAAGAGAGACAGGGACCTACTGGAGAGTCCAGCATAGGGCAACAAAGATGATTAAGGGATTGGAGCATCTCCCTTATGAGGAAAGGCTGAAAGAACTGGGACTCTTTAGCCTGGAGAAGAGAAGGCTGAGGGGTAGGCCTTATTAATGTTTATAAGTATCTGAAAGGTGGGTTGAGGGAGGATGGAGCCGGACTCTTCTCAGTGGTTCCCAGTGACAGGACGAGGGGCAATGGGCACAAGCCGGAACATGGGAAGTTCCATTAGAATATGAGGAGAAGCTGCTTTATGGTGAGGGTGACAGAGAACCAGAACAGGCTTTCCAGGGAGGTTGTGGAGTCTCCTTCTCTGGAGTTTTTCAAGACCCGTCTGGATGCAGTCCTGAGTAATGTGCTCTAGTCAGTCCTGCAGGGGAGTTGGACTAGAGGTCTCTTCCAACTCTGACAATTCTGTGATTCTGTGATTTCATGAGTGCTTGATTCTGTTCAATAATCTGCAACATGCTTTGCATCTAATAGCCTTTATACCCCGCAGGTAGTCAGTGCTACAGCATTTAGTTTCTGGACCCTAGCAGGGCTTTGGCACAAGATTCCTGGCAGTTGAACTTAGGTTGGGGAGGTGAAAGCAAATTTTCTTGAGCTTATGAAAATGTACGTATTTTTATACAATCTTCTAGTGAATTTTATTGCATTCTTGATCAGCAAACTCAAGATATAGTTTTCAATTCTAGTTTTACTATGTTACATTTCTTTTTTTTTTTTAAACAAAAACAAAAACAAAAAAAAGCTTGCAAAATAGGATATGAGCAGAGAAGGGGATATAGTGCCAGAGGGACTGACTTTAGTCAGGCTTTTAACATTGTCTCCCATGGTATCCTCATTGAAAAACTGATGAATTATGGACCAGATAAGTGAACAAATGAACAGTAAGGTGAAATTAAAACTAGTTGAACTGCCAGGCTTAAAGAATTATAACAAGCACCACAAAGTTCAGCTGGAGGCCAGTCACCAGCAGTGCATTCTACAGTCAGTACTTATTCCAAAACTGTTGCTGGTCAAGAGCTTATGATTCAGGATTAAAGGGAGGATGGGGACAGGTGATGTTACAGTCAGGATCTGCTCTAGGCCTGATAGTTTGGATTAAAGAAGAGGAAGTCAAATTCTGTTCAGTGGCACCTAGTGAAAAGACAAAGGGAATGGGTGCGAATGGAAATGTAAGAAATTCCATTTAAACAGGAAAAAAAACATTTTTACTGTGAAGGTGATGACGTATTAGAGCAGGCTGCTCAGAGAAGTGGAGTCTCCATTCCTGGAGACATACAAAATCCAACCAGACACAGATGTATATTCTATTCTATTCACAGAATGATATTCAATTTACAAGCAAGTAAGCTGTATGCAACAGGATGACTTCCCAGTTCTTTTTCCCACAAAATTAGATCTTGCATGCAGTTTGCTTTTCCATACTAATTTTCCAACAGTGAACTTTAACCCAGAGTACCTGCTTCAACCAGTAGACATCAAATCTTTTGAAATACTAATTCCTCATTAAATTCAACATTGCCACCTCCTCATCATATCACAGTAACTAACAAAATCTGATGAATGAACAGGAAAACTCTGTGTAATTTTTTATTATTATTATAAACAAAAAAAACACAACCAGAGCTATGCTTTTACTATTTTTTTTAATTATGTGCCATAAACTAAATGGTTACATTTGTGAAGTACTGGAACACAGAATATAGTGTATATAAAATCCCATATGTAACCTATGTGCATAGTGATAGTCTGTTCTTGTAAAGTGTACAGCAGAAATTGTTAGTACATATAATGGCTTAACATTTTCTGTTTCCTGCGCACAACAGAAACCTGTTTAATGTGGCATGACAGCTAAGTTTTCTTGCAAGTATGTACTTTGAAGAATGAGATATGCTCTCTGCTTCTTTGCCCCTCAGTTTGAATTGGTCCCAAATTCAACTTCTCTTTAGGAATAAGAGCTAATTACTGTGATGGTATGTTTTCAGTTTCCTGAGCATCTGTCTGGTTCTCTTGAAATATCCCTAAAGTATTTACCAATTCCAGATCTTGCATCATTTCCTCTATTCCTGGCAGGACTTTCTTTAAAACTTAGCCCCTAAACACTACTTGGTAATGTTTCATGAGTTTTTCATTCACTCTTTGGCATGTGAAGACCTTAATTATATCCCTATGAACTCCTGGCATAGGTCCAGATGTTGAGAAAGAAACAGCAGCAAGTTCACTTAAACAACACCTCTAATTGAGAAGCAGCAGTACGAAAAGTGGTAACTACCTTTCACCCAGTAATTCTCTATTAGGAAACCATAGTGAGATGAATTCTGTTTACAGTTATGGCCTTGCAGCCCTAATGAGAAGTGAATTTGATCTAACAATATTTGAATCAGAGACAGTTGTGTTTACAGTCTTCTCAACTATGTGTATGATCATGAGATAATAATTAGGTAAAGAATATAATGGTGAGTTTAAACTATGTTGGATGAGAGTCTAACAAATACATTCTGCTCATACACCTAAACAAATTAATTTTGGCTGGTTCCTGTGTGTGTATGCAATAACAGTGAAATGAACTTATGATACTAGGTTTTATGAGTAAAAATATTTCAGTTGTGCACATTGCGTCTGGTTCAGACTTAATTTATATCAGCTTCTGCAAAAATGGAAGACTTGGGGAAGATGTAAAAAAATGGTTCCTTTCTTTGCTCTGTGGAGCTCACTCTGAAGAAAGAAAATATTGCAAATCTTTAAGTGACCTGAGCTACAATAATTCTGTTTATATGACTTTAGGTAGATCCACTGTGGATCTCCTTTGGCCTCTGAGGGATAACCTGTGTTACTATGGTCTTCATTACAAGCTGCAGGGAACTCTCTGCTCCAGTGCCTGGAGCTCCTCCTCCCTCTCCTTTTTCACTGACTTTGGTGTCTGCAGAGTTGTTTTGCCTTTCCTCACTACTTTCTCACAACTGTTGTGCAATGGCTTTTTACTTTTTATTAAATACCTTACAACAGAGGCAGTACCAATGTCCCTGATGTACTCAACTTTGGCCAGTAGCTGGCTGGAATGGCTTTGACGCAGAGGAGCAAGCTTCTAATGTCACCTTACAGAAGTCTCCTCTGCAGCCCCCACAGTTCCAAAACTCTGGCAAGTGAACCCAATACAAGGTATTTGAATTATGCACTTTTCAGGCAATCAGAAACATAGACAAGAATTTGCTGATGACAGTTATAATCTGTGAATTGTCTATGGTATTAAACTGATGTAAAAATCAGTTTCTATATCATTATTTTTAATCTTCAAGTCTACTTTTAGCTCAGTCACAAGCACTAGAAGTACACAAATTCTTATCACATCACCATACTATGACTTCTTGTTTCTCATAAGCAATACTACAGGAGAAGTTTCAGGTTAGGATTTATGAGAAAATTTGATAAGCTGTTGCAATAAAGCTTGCTTTTTATTTTTTTTTTTTTTTAAACACAGTCTCAGGAGCTGAAGTAACGCACACACCCAGACTTGCTGCTGATGTACAGAGCAGAGATGCACCCGTTTACTTTTATTTAAATAAAAATTATTCAAAAAATGGTTTGAGTTTTCACTGCAATATCCAAGCAGCATCACAACTGCCTTACTGTCAAACTTCCATGGAGAAGACTACAGTTGTTAGCTCTAATAGTAATTATATGAATATTACATATTATACATTTTCACATAATTATATGAAAAAAATTACCTAGATAAAAATAACACAGGAATTGGTGTAAGGCTATTCCAAGCACCTGTACAGACTAAATAAAGGTATTTATAAAAGCAAAATTCACACCCAAATCTAGCTCCCTGCCAATGGTTAATTTGTGCAATTATATTCATATCATATAGCATATTTGAAAACATATTTTATTTGCAAAACAGAATACAATCTCCATTTGCAAGGACTATTTTGTTTGTTCTAGGAGAAATTCCTACAACCGCTCAGATCATCTCAAAACAGTGAACACATTAGTAGAAAGTGAAACTCACCACTGTTGAAGTATAGCATTATTCAGTATGCTGACTTCCTAGATCTTCCATGTCTGTGACTGCTCTGTGAATATCATGCAGAACAATATGAAATTCCTACTACTGCATACTAATAATAACTTGCAGTCACAGATAAATACAGAAAATAAGAACAACTGTATTATATTTTAGTGGTACCATTAAATTTGAGTGAATGTATTGCTAAAGATGATCTACCAAATAAATACCTCAAAATTTCTCTTTACTAAATATTTTCTGAAATTCTATTTTATCCTAAATATTTAATGTCAGTCTATCGGCAGTTGGACTGAAGCCATTGATGTTTTAATATCTACAAAATAATATGCTTCTGAGATACCATCTAAAAATCACTTCACAGTCAATTAAGAAAAAAGCAAAGGCTTTTATGTCTTATGTGAATTATTTTAGACTGTTACCATAGAATAAGGTTTTTTAAAAAAAATCAGATGTCAAAAATTATGTCAGATAAGTGGTATTTATTCTGTAACAGTATTAAATCATTCCTTGCACTCATAATTTCAGATATATGCTTGTCTTTAACTTTAAAAAGAGACAAACTGAAAACAACAAAATCAAATTAAGCAGTTATTTTTTCCCTTAAAAATATATAATCCAGTCAATTTAAGAATGTCAGTGATATTTTACAGCAAGTTAGAACTGTATCTCCTGTATGTGGAACACCCATTTCAACAGATTGTGCTCTGGTACTAATCAGTCATGAATCAAGTAAGAAAAAGAGTTAAGTGTTTTCTGGATGTGGAACAGACCTTTACCCCGAAAAGAGTTTACATTAATAATTTTGTGTCTTGCTTGCTTTGGAATTCATAAGTACAAACGGGCAGTTGGAAAGACCTGAGTGTTTAAGGACAGCATAACTGAAGCCAGTAAGGTTTAGAAGCTATCATATCTGACAGAAAGCTATAAGGAAAGCACTGGGTGCTCTTAAAATAGAAATTAAGATTAGGTGATTAAGATTTCTTAAAAAGGTACTTATCTCAATTTCAATTTACCACTCTGCAATCTCATCAGATTATACCTTTCACTCTGGTAAGCCACCAACTACTATGGTCTTTAGCTTGTAGTACAGAAGTTACCGTACTGGTAAATAAAACGAATTAATAGGGTTCTTTTTAAAAGCAACTTTATTCTAAGTGGCATATAAGCCCAGAATTGAGAGGTTTGACTTTGCAAGGGATTTGATATATAGGACATGCTTTGAGAATGGGAGAGGTCTTGTCAAGACATTGAAATTTATTTGAAGATTCAGGTTACAGGCCCTGAAAGAGTGAGACACAGGAACTGGGCCGACTCACAAAATGAGTGTGAGCCCAGCACAGGCAATACCGTCACTGGCGGGATGCTGACCCATGGGGTCTATGCAAAATGACACTAGTAACAGCAAGACAGAACATAAATAGAGTCCATATAAGACAAAATAATGATTCACGTCTTGTACCCATGCAGGATGACCAGTCAAGAAGCAAGAGGTATGGCAACAAGATGAACTCTGGTGCATATATAAGACTTACCCAGAAAGAAGAGCTTGAGATAAACCTGCTTGTAAGGTGAATCCCAAGGTCTAGGGCTGAAGACAAGGTGGCACACAATATAGGCTTGGATCCATTCAAGAGTACCATTCAGAAAGCAGAAGACAGGGCACAGCACACCTAAAATACAGTTCAGTTAAAATCTGAGGGCTTGATCCTCAACTTAAAAGGCATTCCTGGGCCCACAGGTGAGAGAGTAGGGGCAAGGGACCTAGAGGAGGCTTGTCAGGACACTAAAAGCCTAAGCATTCTGAAAAGATACTACAAAAAACACTACTAGATTCTAAGGAATAGCTACTGAAATCCTAATACAGATTTATTTCAGAAGATGTAGGTAGAGAAACAAAATATTCCCCTTTTATTCAGTTGCTTAGGGCACAACAATGTATATAGAACAGCTTAATTTGAAACCTGTTTCTACTATAGGCATCTAAGAGCTGCATTTCCTCCACAATAAGAAATTGCGTAGTCATGAAGGTATGGCCAGCTTTGAAAGAACTTTGGAGGATACGAAGATGTGTATACTATTTATTTTGCTGAAATTGCTTTGTATTATTTACTCATACATTGTTCTGAGCAAAACCTAGACTTCTTATCTATGAATGCATGACCTAACAACTACAGTAGAATCATTCTTATACTTTTTCTCTCTCCATTATGTCTTTCTGCATAGTCAAAACTTAATTATCCATGCAAACAGAAGGAATAAATATTTTCCAACATGTGATTATAGTTGTTTTCCCTGCAAAAATTTCTGAGAGCATTTTTGGTGTACATTGCAAGAAAGGAAACAAAAGAGTATGAATGTATGCTAAGTGCACTTCTTTAAAAATTCAAATGAACTTTTATAGAGATTGCTTTGCAAGGGATTCTCTAGAGAAACTAATTTCAAAGCGCATTCAACTCAACAGATAATAAAAAAGTGTTTTGGATCAGGCCTTACATTCTTTATTTGTTCATAATGCATTGTTTGTGTTACTATAGAGAAGTCACAGAGCAGACAGACCTTTGAACCCAGCAGTACGTTGTTCAAGAAAGACTTATATTAACAGATGCTACCAGAAAGCAGAAGCTACAACTGGCATTTGGGACCGGTTAACATTTGATGCTCTGACACAACGTAACAACCCAAGTAAGATTATACTTTATCTTGTTCTCCTTATATTTTATTAAAATATCAAATAATCACAGAACCATGGAAGGAAGTTGTGGTCAATGGGACAGAGTCTAGTTGGAGGCCTGTATCTAGTGGAGTCCCTCAGGGATCAGCGCTGGGACCCATACTATTCAATATATTCATCGACGACTTGGATGACGGATGTTCCTCTAGGTGTTCCTGCTCCAGCAGGGGGATTGAACTAGATGATCTTTCAAGGTCCCTTCCAATCCCTGATATTCTGTGATTATGTGATTCTGTGATTCTGTGATATGGGGTTGGAAAGGACATCTTGAGATCATCTAGTCCAAGCTCCCTGCCATAAGAAGTCCAGCTAGAGAAGGTTGCAAAGGAAAGTGTCCAGGTGAGTTTTGAATGTCTCCAGAGAAGCAGACTTCACTACCCCTCTGGGGAGCGTGTTCCAGTGTTCTGACACCCTCACTGTGAAGAAGCTTTTTCTCATATGTAAGTGGAACCTTCTATGTTCCAGCTTGCACCCATTGCATCTTGCTCTGTCACTGGCCGTCACTGAGAAGNGCAGGGGGTTATTCCTGCCCAGGTGAAGCACCCTGTACTTGCCTTTGTTGAATTTCATCAGCTTCTCCGGCTAGCACAGCCTTCTTATGCGTCAGCTACCCCTCTCAGTTTTGTATCATCAGCAAACTTGCTGATGTGTACATTCAAACTCTTCATCCAAGTCATTGATGAAAATATTGAAGAGGAGTTGACCTAGTACTGACCTTTGGAGGACCGCACTTGTTATGTACCTCCAAATAGATTCCATGCCACTGCTCATGACCCTCTGAGTTCTGTCTTCCAGCCGATTTTCAATCCACCTCACTGTCCATTCCTCTAATCCACACTTCCTAAATTTACCTAGGAGGTTACTGTCGGAGACTGTGTCAAAAGCCCTCCCCTCATCTATTCATCCAGTCATGCCATTGTAGAAGGCTATCAGGTTAGTCAGACATGATTTCCCCTTTTGAATCTGTGTTGACTGCTTCTAATAGCTTTCTTTCTCTCCATATGCTTTGAGATGATGCCCAGAATGAGTTGTTCCATCATCTTTCCAGGGATGGAGGTGAAGCTGACTGTAAATGTAGTGTTAAAGGAATCCTAAAAAAAGCTTATGCTTAACTGAATAAATGTGATAAATGTGCACTCTTGCTTGGAAAAGTGTCACACTAATTTTCCTCAGATGTCCATCCTAAAAACATATGACAACACACTTTTAAAATCTCAGGTTGAGATGTGTTTGACTTATGAATTCAGGTTATTAGTAGAAATCTTCTCTTTTTCTTTTACCTTCCAAGTCTTAACTGAAAAGCACTTTACAAAACAATTCAAAATCTAGTGGCATCCCTGGCATTCACAAAAGTCTTCCCTGTTTCTCTGTCTCATCCTAAATTCTTAAGCTGAAGACTAAATTGGAAAGACGTTTCTTTTAGCATCACTGGGATTTAACCAAAGTGCACATACTGATTTTTCTTTGTACTCACACCCAAAATATCTTGTAAAGTCTGGCAAGATTCCAAGAATGGGATGTAGCTGTCATAAGATTTGTCCTTTATTTCTTTTGAAAAAAAAAAAAAAAAATCATCTATATATTTTCACAATATCTCGTTTGTTTTCATGAGCCTGATACAAACTATTCATTGTCTACTGAAAGAATTTTAGATTAATTTTTGAAGAATTCAGCATGGATTGCTATAAAGACATGAAAATGCAAATGTACAGTTCTTTCCAGAAGATGTACTATTGCTATGACACCTCTGGGAAATAATTGTTCCAGCCTTGAAAAAAATATGTGACTTTACTTGCTTGTGCATATTAGTTAAATTGCATATGGTCACTTCAATATTCATCCTTAGTCACTTCTTCCTCTTCTGTTGGTAATTTCATTGTAAATCAAAGGAGGTGAGTTCTTTGGGTAAATGGGCTGAAAGAAAGTTACAAATAAATCTGCTGCTTCTTGTGACTAAAAAAGGACCCATAATCCTACACATCTAGTACACGCAGTAGGTTTGTCCTTTCATTCTTGAATTAGTGTTGGACTAGATGCTTAAACTCAGACACTAAAGCCATCAAAAGACTTTCTTTTTAAATCATGATTGAAAACTTTTGCTCTTGTCTGCTTCTCTCTCAGAAGCTTATATCAGACAGCTTACAGTGTTTGAACTGTATTTAGCAGTATACTACTCCTGTTGGCACATGTCCAGTATTGTTAATTGGATAAAGATGTGTTTGACTTTTTTAATGCACTATGTTTGAAAGCAGATTGATTCTTTTTCTACTGAAGGGCAAAGGGCATGGGCAATAGGTCTGAAGCACCTCAAATTGGTTCAACAAAGGAAAAACTCATACTCCCCATTGCTATCGGCTTTCCATAAGGAAATGTTACGAATGTGAGTCGTGAATCATAGGTGGCAAAGTACTGAGAGCAGCCACGCAGTTCGAATCACATAACAGCAAAGAGAACCTACAGTGGATGAACTATGGCTGGGCAGTTTCAGCACAAAAGAATGTGTTATTTCAAGTTGATTTTAAAAAGAAATTGATAGAAAAGGAATACATATATATAAATGTATGGGGACAACTGCAAATACTGAATACAATAGGACTGAGTGGAAAAAGATCTTCCCTAGTTTACTTCTGACAAGGAATTAGCCCAACATATTCTGCAAAAATGTAGGTTGTCTTTCTGTGGTACTTGTTTGTGCTTACTACTTATTAGAGCAGAGGATTAACTTTCTCATGAGCATAATCACCTGGCAACGTATGCTTCGTGGCCTACAGCAAAAGCAGAAAAAAATTTTCCACAATATTTTGTATGTTTCTAGTTGTTTTGTCTTATTTCTTAGGATTTGTATAATTTTATATTAAAATTGCTTATATTTCTTCACCCAATAGAGGTACATATAGCACCATCTAGAGATAAAAAAGAAAATTTTTTAAATTAAGCACAATCAGGCAACCAGTATACAAGATGACTTTGCAATTTACGATTACTGTTCAAAATATATTTTCAAATGATAGGTTGTAAGAAAATTACACAACCCTAATGGAAAAAAAAAATAAATACTTGTTTAGTGTTGATTCCCTGCCTGATTTTTCCAGAAATGCACTGACTGAACAGCTTCTGAATACAGTTGGCATTCTACGTGAAATTATTAAGATAATGAGTAGATTACACAGTAGTCTAAGATTGTGGTGTTTCCATTTTCTGGAGGAAAAAAAAAATAAGATAGTGATGTTGTTGAAGACTAGCCCACTTACACTACACGCAAGACTCACAGTCCTCTAATTTTGTTCAGTGAAGGAATCAATCACATCTTTACAAATCATGTCTATAGCTACTGTGAAGTAATAGTAACTTTGACTCTATAAGAAGTCTGTTTGCACTATCTTTTGCTATAGCCAATGGATGACAGGAGGAGTGAGCATAGATGAAGAGTCCATTGCTTTCTTTTCCTCCCTTTAACTGCTACTTTTCTTAAATGATGAGCTACTTCTGTCAGGATATTTCAGAACAACATTTCACCTGAAAGAAAAGTAAAACAGTTTATATATACAAATATAATGTTTTTTCTTTAGGCCAATGTGGTATATGAAGCTAATGTGATATCTACAGCTGTGCCAAGACATTTTTAACTCTGTTAGATCATTAAGCAAATCTAAAATAGAATAATTTTTAATATCCTATTACTATAGTCTCTAAGTTGTTTCATGTCGATATACAAACAAAGCTTAATGCAATGAAATTAGTAACATTATAGGGGTGTTAAATGAGCACACTGAAAGAAGAATCAGACCCTTAGTATTTATAGGAAGAAAATCTATACTAAAAATGAAATAATAAAAAAAAATCTATTAAAGTGATCCAATATATTTTAAGAATACTGAAAAGAGTTAATGACTATTTCTCCTAGTCTACAGCTATATCCTGTAAACAATAGATAAAAAAATTAATTTACCAGACGAGCTGAAAAGTGATAGTTGAAGTGTATATGAAAGTCAGATACAGATTACTGATGTTTTAAAATTTATTACTTCAAGACTCTTCTATTGTGAAATATGATGGTCTCAGTAATATGTTATTGACACAGAAACAGTGCAGTACTGGCAATCAGTGAAGAGCAGTGTTTTAGAATGAAAGTTGTTATCATCTTTACTTGATTACATCCAATATTACTTCAGGCTCTATTCTTGAAAGTCACTTAGTTTCCAATATTTTAATCTTTGACCCCAATTTAATGAGATTACTGGTATTCCCAGGCATAGTTTCCAATCATTAATATGAACATTGAACTGATTTAGAAAAGCTTGTGAAACATTAAAGGTAAAATTTTACTTATCCAGAACTAAATACTCTGGTCTTGGTTCAAGTAGTTTGAAACACACCTTTAAAAAAAAAAAAAAAAAAAACAAAAAAAAAAAAACCAAAAAAAAAAACCCAAAAAAAACACTAAAAACAATGTAAAAGAGAGTAACAGAGTCCGGTTTTACAGGTAGGATGTTGGTCATTCACTTAGGCTTTTCTGCTGGGTGAAAAAGATTCCAAAGAATGATTCAGATGTTTTTTTAAGCTGGGTAGGATGAATAATTTTCTAGAAGAGTCAGACAGTTTTTCTGTCTTACATTTCTTCTGCTCTCTTCTCTCTGTAGATCACATATTTGTATTACACAGCCAGTCTGAGGTCAATTGCGCTTATTACCAGACTTACGATTGTTCATGACTGTTTTACCTTGTTTTCCAGGAATTCACTAAAACATGATGTTGTACTAGATCAGCCTCCACTAGATATAAAGAAAATTATCTGGTATCTGCATTAAGGAAAAATACAGAATCCTGAGGGGTGGTTCGATATACTCACTAGTGCCCTGAAGCAAACAGAAAAAAAAGAGGTAGAATATTAATTATGTTTCTATCGTTAATATCTAAAAGCTAACAAAAAAATACTAGCTTTACTAAAGCTATCTGATGTGACATGAAGACATGCATAGCAAAAGCATCTTTAGCTTTGACTTGAAGGTGGTTTTTAAATAGAAGGAAAAGACATGTTGGAATGGTACTATTTCTTTCTAAAAAATGCAAGCTAAACAACACTGAAACATGGACTGTCTTGTTTGAGCTCTGTAGGTTGATCATATACAGTAAAGATTAGTAAGTCTAATTAAAAGGTGCAAAACGTGTTTTTTCTAATAATCTATCTTATGATTTTCAACGCTGAAATACAACAAAGAATATAAATAAAAGTTACTCTTTGACCTCCCTTTGGAGCGCAGAAGTGTTGTGTACAGAACATATCAGTATGCAGCTACAGCAGGCCTCATTAGCTTGCCATCTGCCATGGTGGATAGAAGCTAAAATGTTGTTATTGCAAGGTTCATTGAGCAGTAAAATTATAATATTTTAAAAAAAAAATTATTTTAAGTAAAAATCTCTTGAAAGAAAACAGCTGCCAAATGATGACTGAGGCTGTGATCCCATTAAAAGAAAAGACATCAAACAAATAGAAGAAATTTTAAAACAGTCATATCAGCCTTAGCTCCTCGCTCCTGTAAGAATGCTAAGGGGCTATAGAGATGAATGAGGTAACCTTTTCAATAAGGTGATATTTTCTACAAGGCAGTATTTAAATGACACACAACATAGTATGTTTTATCCTAATTATTTCTGTTCTAACACATCTTCACTGGCTAAGACATAAATTATTGGACCTGTCAGAGAAGTTGTGGCTGTGTTTCATTAAAGAATCTTTTCTGGGCTACTTCTATTTATCATCAGTTCCAGGAACTCCTGCATGAAAAAAGGAAAACTAATAACTGTAAAGAGTTTTGTAAATTTGGATAGCTGTCCAAAAACTGTAAAGGTAAAGCTGTAAGGGACACTTTTTTTAATATAAGTATATAAACCACATTTTTCACTAACAGACTATCTTTATTCATATGTAAAACATCCACACCCTTTATCTTTCAAACAAAAGTTAAAACAATTTCCTCCTTCTAAATGGAAGTTCCAGCCATGTAACCAGGCTTTGCTGGTTTGCCAGGAAGGGACAAATGACCGGCTGTAGCCATTGAACTTTTCTAAATGTTGACACATGAACATCAAATTTTCTCAGGCAATCCATCATTAGCATAGAATGGGATAACTCTCAGAAATTTTAAAGTAGGTTGAACAGAGAATCTCTTAATTTGTTTATGAGAAACCTATCTGGAAAACCTTCCAAAGAGAAGATCCAAGGGAGAAGACAGAAGTAAATGTCTCCTATGCCCGTAAAAATAGAGCTAGAAAAAATTAGTCTGAGTAATAAGCACTATTCACAGTGCTGAATGGAAAATAGACTCTGCTGTTTCCCAGCTCAAGTATCTAGAATCGGTTTGGTTGTGTTTTTTCTTTTTTTTTTGATTTGTTTGTTTTTTTTTTTCTTCTAGAGGAAAGGGCATAGATTTATTTTTAGCCCATTTTAACAGCAATAGAATTTTGTGTTGTCATTGCATTATCCTTGTATCTCTTTAAAAAACCAAAAAATGTTATCTTCTGCCTGACCTTGGCCCAAAGATGATCAATGCCTCAATAAGAAATAATAATAAAAAGATGCTCATTTTAGCTGGGGCAGAGTTAATTTTCTTTATAGTAGCTAGTATCAGGTTGTGCTTTGGGATTTTTCGGGAGAGAGTGTTGATATTTTAGTTACTGCTGAGCAGTGCTTACGCAGTATCAAAGCTTTCTGCTCCTCATACCAACCCACCAATGAGTAGGCTGGAAGTGCACAAAAAGATGGGGGGAGACATAGACAAGGACTGTACTTATGACAAATCTATACATACCGTACATGATATGGATGTAATCATAAGCATGAAATTTAAAGTTTTATTGTGACTGTTACAAAATTGTTCACACAAGCTGAAGTCCAACCAAATCACCGATTGACACATTTAAATTATTTTATTTGCTCTCTGATGAATTATGTCAAAGTGCTAATTTATATGTTAAACATATTGCACTATGATTAGATAACCTTTTGATATTGATATATAAAAGTGCCATAAAAGGAATAGTAGGGAAAATTTCAGATGTTAGAAACTCTTTCAAGAAATCATGCTCAAAAATCCTGGCAAAGAGAGCTCCCCCCCCACCCCACCCCCTTCCTCCTTTAAAAAGAGTGCTTATGAGATAGACATGCCAGCTGGAATTTGTCTCTTTTTATTTATGATATATTTAATATATGTGAATTCCTTCTTTTTCCAAGTATTGAAAGAGTATGGATGAAATCCTTAATTTTAAGGCAGGAGACATTGGTTAATATTAATATCAAATATTGCCCATTTTTTCAAGTGTGATATGCTACAACTTCAGCTTGAGGAATAGCTTGAAACATTTGAGAAAGAAGAAAAACTGAAAGAAAAGTGCCTGAAAAATAGAACATGCAATATATGTCAAGTTATACACAACATGACATCAAGACACAATGTATTGGTGAGTAGAGAAATTTTAGAAGTAAGAAGTAGAACTGAAAGACAAGTAAGAAGAGTAATTACATTATACCACATTCTGCATTTTCTTCCTGAAAACGAACACAGCTCAACAATTCAGGTCCATTGCATTTTTAGACCGTAGCTTTGCATTAAGACTATGTCTGTAACCCTAATGATAAGTATGGATTTATAGCAATCAGAGGCAATTAAATTTATTAAATGTATTAGATTAAAATTAAATCAGGTAGCAATCAAAAGTAAAGGGTTTATAATGCAACAGTATCTTGAGCTCCCAACCATAAACCTGAAAAATATTAAACCATATTTTCTGCAGTCATTGAGCTAATGAATGTAAAACTGAGTGAAATCTATTGATGTTGAAAGTTGCTTCCATGTTGTTAGACATTGCTGCCATGTTTCACTGCTCTGCCAAACATTTCTCACTCCTCCATCCCTCATGAACTCCTGCTACCATGCTGCAATAGCAACCTGGTCGCTTTTCTAGACATTTCTCACTTGCTGCACTCATTAGGAGCTTTACTAGGAGGTCACGTTCTACTGCCTTTTCTTGTCAAACTCTCCAATACCTTTAACAGCTCCTGTTAATGTATAGAATGGGCATGATTTACAATACCAGGATTTCTTAAATCAAAGCAGATGAACTGATTTGTGACAGCTTTTACAAGTTCAGATCTCTGAAAACTGGAATTGAACTGTAGATTAATAAAAACAATGTTCCATGTTCACTCCTAATTTTGAGAGCATAGTTAGAATAATGTTTTACAAAAATTTAGTATTATTTACTCACATTCATAGAACAGAATGCACCTAAATGCTGAGAAGAGTATGTGGAACTATAAACACCCAATGGAAATGCTAGAATATTGTTATTACAGAATCACAGAATCA
>VXBJ01006981.1:0-135495 GCA_013400055.1 Nycticryphes semicollaris
CACCTGGGTCCCTGCAGCACAGGTTCTGCACTGCTGCTGGGATCCCTCGTCCAGGGGGGGTTCACCTGGGTCCCTGCAGCACAGGTTCTGCACTGCTGCTGGGATCCCTCGTCCAGGGGGGGTTCACCTGGGTCCCTGCAGCACAGGTTCTGCACTGCTGCTGGGATCCCTCGTCCAGGGGGGGTTCACCTGGGTCCCTGCAGCACAGGTTCTGCACTGCTGCTGGGATCCCTCGTCCAGGGNAAAAAAAAAAAAAGGCAAATGTTTCATCTTTCCAATCAGAATTTTATATTTCAAATGTAACTTTTTAGGCCAAAATGTTCTGGGTGTGGTCAGCTCTTTCTAAATCAAGTCTTCCATCAATTAACTGCTACAAATTTGATGCTTGTTGGTAATTCTGGAGGGAGCAAGCCTTTATCCATAGTTATAAACTTTTAGCAGCTACTCTTCTAAGTAACTCAGGAAAATGCTCTATTTTGGTTTCTTACAGAGTTGATTCTTTTTCAGGGTGGGTAGTTTGTTTTGGGCAGGTTACAGTAAAGAGAAATTCTCATGTCAAAAGTTAAGTATTGCAAAGTTCAGACTTTCCTCTGTTTTCTTTTGAGGAATAAAAAACCACCCCTGCAACAATAAGCCAGACCCTTGAACTGTGTGTGCTGTTTGCTCTGTGTAAATTTGAGCATCTGCTTTTCACAAACATCTAATTGCCTGTCATGCTGTGTTGTTTTTATGGGAGATGTACTTAATTATAACCAGGGCTTCAGTAATAGCTCCAAAGTTCACGTTGCTTGAGCAGGACTTCTTTGACAATCCCAGAATGCATTATGTCAGCAGACAAGGCAGAATGCTAACGGGTGGAGAATAACGCTATGGGCAGCTCATGTATCTCCTTGGGGAAAAAAAAAGGCAAACAAACAACACTTTACTTGCAGGAGTAGAAAGTGCCAGTTTGGGCAAAACTTGTAGAAGCTCTCCTTGCAGAGTGGGTGGGAGGATCAGCGTCTCATTGAAATACTGACTCCTTAAAGTCAGTGGATGCAGAAAGGCCTTTTAGGTATCACCACTGGGTTGTGGTGGTGGGGATAAGGGCGAGAATAGAAGAGGAGGAAGAGCAGCAGGGTTAGACATTGGAGAACAAGAGCTGGATGATGCTCACTTACTGATTTTGGTGTCGCCTGATACCATATGTGTTCAGAGTGACAGTACCATCACTGCCTCTCTATATTATCCCTACCTATAGTGAAAGTATAGATGTTGATGTTGTTTTGTTTTGTGGTTTTGGTGTTGGGTTTTTTTAATAAAATCAATTTTGTGGGACTTTTTCCTTCTTTCCCCCCTCCCCCCTGCTTTTTTGTTTCTTTCTTTCAGAATCCTTTTTTTTTTTTTTTTTTCTGAAATAGCAACTTTGATATTACAATAGGAATAGAAACTAAAGATCTTGACCAGTCTGAGTTTAATCCAGCCTCTTACAAATCTATTAATCATTTTGCAGCAGTCTCATATGAAAAATGACTTCCTAGTTTGGTGGTTGGTTTTTGTTGGGTTGTTTCTAATGTCAATGAAAGAGAAGGGTTACACAGCAGTGGCATTATCCTCTAACTAAACCCTGAAGGGGAACACATCTGATTTCAGTTCAGATTTAGTGTGTTGGCCTATGGGAGATTGCTTTATCTTGACTGGTTGGTTGGTGAGTTTATGTTGAATCTAAAAAAAAAAAAAAATAACTGCTTTGATCTTCACACTCTAGATTCCTAAGTACACTGCGATAAAAATGGATGCGAGGACTGCAGCAGAATTGCAAGAATAAGGTCATATCTCACCTGTTCCACATAATATAAATTGGCATAACAATGTGTTGTTATTTTCAAATGTAGTTTCTAATTTATATCACAAGATGGCAGCAAATTTTTGATTCACTTAATATCTTGCTAACCTAGATAAAGCTAATCTCTGGAAATCATGATTTTCTTACAAAATCACAGCAACCTTTGTTTAATGATGAGATATACTCGGTGTTTACAGAGATGTCAATGTTTCTGAAGTATGAACTCAAAACATCTACAGAATGTATTTCTATCTTAAAATCAGTTAAAAAGGCAATTACCTTGAACTTTAAATGTCAGTAGCTCACAATGTAATAGTAACTCATGTTAAAGGTGTTTTGGATAAAACCAATAGCTTTTGCTTATAGTCTTTGGCTTCTTGAAGAGAAAATGTGACAAAGCATTTTTTTAAAATTCAGATGGAGGCTCTTAAGACTTGTTCACGGGGATTCTTTCTCCTACAAGTAATTCTGATTTATATTTGAAATGTTTGCAGCCATGAGTTTTCAAGTTCTGAAATGAGAAACTTGGTTCAGCTCCCTTCGGAAATTTTTTCTCCTATGCTGGACAATACCAGAAGTTAAAACTGTTTTATCTGCTTGACCTGTTTTGTCCCAGGTGTCAGTTGTCATTATTTACGGGTCTTACAGGAGATGCACCTGCTAGCCTTTAAAAAGATGTATCTTTTGTTTTCCCTTACAGTTTCACAACCACAGGCTGTGCATAGCCAACTGGAGAAGCCATCAAGTACTGCAATTCTCTGCAATAACTGTGGAAATCCATGCAAAGGCGAAGTTTTGAGAGTTCAGAACAAATATTTCCATATTAAGTGCTTTGTTTGCAAAGGTAAGTGCTTGTGAGTAGGGTGTTAGCGTTGGGCGTGTGACTTCATGGCCCTGAGATACTTCACAAACATATTTTACAATGCAATCCATGCCTGAAAGGATTTACTCTAAGGCTGTAATCATCCTAAATCCTCAATGTGGAGTATGATTTGAATGGATGCAAACCCACGGAGTTTACTATAGGGTTGGGACCTGATGAAGAACAGTTTGAGAGAGCTGGTAGTGAAGCACAGTGCTGGGTTAGGGGAAAATTAACATTTACAGAGAAACTCGGAGGTTATCCTTCTCCCAGCTTTCTAATGCATGTCGTGGGGTAGGCCATGGCCACATCTGTTCTGACTCTCTTGTGTTGAACTGTGATGTTTGAACCCCAGTGTGACCCTATGTGTTTTTCCATTTTTTGGGCAAACTATGTATACACAAACCTGTACATATCTGTACATACATCTTTCAAACTCTTTTAAAGCCACCTGTTCTTATGGCAAATCTTATTCTCAAACTAGTTTTTGAGACCTAACTCGGGAAGAGAGCAGCTAATTTGTTATTCATGTAGGAGACAAGACTCCTGAAATCTCAGTAACACACTGATATGTGCTCCATGTAATTATCCTGATTAAATCCAAGCCCCCTGGCTTTTTACAGGTCTCCTATGAGAAAACATTGACAAGTCCCACAGGGAGGAATCAGACACAATTATACATGAGACGTTTTCATTTCATAGAGCATCTCCTTTTAGAAGTTGCCAGGTCACCTGCAAATGCAGCAAACAGATTCTGAAATTATTCACTAATCCCAAATTAAGGCAGTGTGGAGGGGTTTTTTTTCCCACCCCCATGCAGAAGAAGAAGAAGATGAACATACTGTAGAAGCTGCATTAACCCTACCTGTCTGTAAGAGAGAAGGAGGAGTTTGTTCACTTCAGAACAGATCTTGGATAAAAAAAGAATCACTGCATTAATGAGGAAGAAGGAGGCTGGCATCTGTTAGCCACCCAGCAGACTCAGCTGGCACAGGAGGTAGTGTCAGAGACACATGGTTGTGAGGGCTTCTTGGTGTGAGGGCTCTTGGAGTACTTATATTTCCCTTTATTAATCATTTTGCTGAGTGCTAAGTTTGCACACATGGATGGGTTTGCTTGGGTTTTTTTCTCCCCTCATTATTTAAATGCCATAATTCCTTTTATCACTTTTCAAGGATTTCCATCAATTTGCTGGCATCCTTCTGGTATCTGTTTTTGTTTTGTTTGTGGGTTTTGTTTGTTGCCTAAGAAGCATAAGTTGCTTTCTAGTGTGGGTTTACCACGTTGTTATGTGAGAAAAGCTGAGGAACAGAACAGGGCACTGAACATAGATTTCACTAACTAACATAAAGGTGAAAAAATCAGGTTAGGAAAACGTGATTTGGGTTTTTAATCGTGTGCTCTAATCAAGCGATGAAAAAAATATTGTTAATGTGTTAGGATTTAGCAAAAAAAAGTTAGTTTCCTGGTCAGTTGGCCAATTGCCTCCTTTCAGCCTTGGAGGAAAGGCTCACGCCATGACCCATTTTCTGAACCCCTTTTCTTCTCATGCTGCTGGACTGTTGTGCATGGGCAAGGTGAAAATCCTGGGAATATATTTACCTTACAGTTGGCTCCTCCTTGTGCTGCATTTATTTTGATGGTACTCAGTGATGAAATTTTCCCCCCCTCTTGCCTCATCTACCAAAGATAGCACCTTGAAAGGCGCTGTGTGTCCTGCGTCCAACGCAACTGCAGGGCAGTCCCAGAACAGATAATCCCATGTGTGGGCTGGCTGCACCACCCTGCTAAGATGCCTGCCTGCTTAAGTTGACTGCCTCTATATTAAAGCACCTCATAGCCTTCATCAGAGAAACTTAGATACTTGTAAAACCACAGAAAATTTATGTTCCTTCTCATAGTATTTACATATGTATAAAGATGGAGACCACAAACTGAGAAAAGGCCCATGAAGAAGTACAAGTCGCCGTCTCTTGAGAGGGTATCTAAAAGTATTTTGAGGTCTGTTTAAATGACTTGATCAGTGATGAATGTGTTACTCCGGAAGAAGTCACGCTTAGCTCTTTGAATATGTGTGATAAGTGCAACCCTTTATTTGATAGCATTGGATAAATTGAGGTTTTGGGAAGCATAAGCATTGAATTGCCTTTTTCTTTAAGGTAGAAAGGTAGTTTTCTACATTGCCTTACTGCTGTCTGAGTATTCTTATGAGGACTGTGAGTTTCAGAATAGTAACAGCAAGTACATAGGTGCCTTTTGTATTTTAGTTAAACTATGTAACTGTGCAAACCCAAGGAAGGTTAGTGTACAGCCACTCATTCCCACCAATTTCTTCCTGAATTCTCCAGGTATCGAAAGAAATCTAAGTTTTAAAAATCAAATAATCAAGTGCTGACTGATTCTTTTTATTATTTAAGATATGGAGATATACATCCAGATTGAAAAAAATTTACAGCAATACTGTGAGCATCTGCTGGTTTTACTCAATATTAAAGTTTAATAGGACTTATGGAGATAAATAGGCATTACAAATAAGTTTTATACTCATATCTATTTGTATATGTTATTTCTTTTTAACTAATCTGCTAGTGAAAGGCTGTAGGGAATGTGCCATCTGGTCTCACTTCAGATTTTTACTCAGTCTTTAAAATTTCTCTCATTTTAATCAGCTTTAATTAAAATGCAGTCATAATAGAAATAGATGCCTTTGAAATACAATGCAAACATTTTAGTTGTTAGGCTTCAAGCGCTGTCATTATCATGTTTGCAAATTCTCTTCTTATTTCTTACTGCTGTAATTTACTGCTGTGATGAAAGAGCCAAGAAAAATGACAAAAGGTGATAAAATATTGTAATCAAATAATGATATGGAAGTGTTTCTTTTTCTGTGATGTGATAGCTTCCTGATCTTTCCAAAGTAGCAATAACTTATGTCAAATACAGTATTTAGGAAATATTGGAAGTGTGAATCAAACCCAGTGTTTCTAGGTGGTCTGAATAGTTTGATTACCATAGCGTTATATCAAATCAGAAACTCTACCTAATAGTATTTTATATGGTCTCTCTAGCAGGCCAAATGGACAATTCATGGTATGTTTGCAAATCTATATGCATATGAATATCCTACAGCCTCCATCATAGTTAAATGGGAGAAATCCATGCAGCCCCACAAAAAGCTGTTCTTTGTGCCACGTTACTCATAGGTGAGAAGGACTGTAACTTGATGAAAGGAAGTGAGCTTGCAGTCTGAGCCACAGACGTAAAAACATGACCATTGTGCTATAGCAGCTACACTATGTGTGTGTCTGTCTTGTTTTACACCTAATCAAAATTCCCTGGATTGCTGTCTTGCCATGGATGCCACAAGTGCAGTCTTTCATGGCAGCATGACCAGAAGTTTCAAATGTACTTTCCCCCTCGCCCCAGCTTTCATAATTAACCTGTTTTAACATATCCCATCCTCAGCTGGAGTTGGGTATGTGGTTCTGTGGGTCGGTGTTTCTGATCCTTGTGGTACTCCATTTTCCTGGGAGTTGTGAAAACCCTCTGGGCTGGATGTATCGCTGTACAATGATATTTTTTTCAATAGAACAGACAGTATGACCCAGAGTTATATCATTTATCATGAAGCCACATTAACAGGAAGGACTAACATAGAATATTAAGTGAAAATGGTAAAAACATTAAGTAACTTGGTAGTAGGAGTGATTTGCTTGTTAGATCAAATGTGTCTGCTAGGATATAAATATGTTAAAAGCCATGCTGTGTAATCTGAGGGGCTCATGTTGGGACATAGCTTTGGGGTTTCACATTTCAGAATGGGAGTCATTTACGGGAAGCTCACTAGTAAAATTTCTGAGTCCCAAGTTTTGGCCAAGCAGTACTGGTTGATGGCATGTGTGGTATCTTAGGCACTGGGGATCCAGCGTAGGGGCTTATATTCATCAGGTGCTCTCAGCAGTGTGCCCATTGCTTCCCAGGTACTTCAAGAGTTTGCAGTCCCAAATCATATTGAATTCAGTATAACTCCACACTGTACTCTCATATCCAATCTGGACAGTGTGATGGGCTTGGGGCTGACTTACCAATGTTATGTTAACTTAATATTTTATTTCATTGAATTAATGATAATAAAGGTAATTATAATCACTTTTGTGTGGAAGGGATTTAATGCAGTGGCCAGTTGTTCTACACTGTGGTTTTGAGAATTTTTAAATTTAAACTTCAAAAATCATTAATCACTAACTTTCCAAGAGCAACTCAATAATTTGTGTTAAAAAAAAATTTCAGCAGTGAACTTTCACAATCATGAAGTTATTGTTAGTTTTCTGTTGCTTTGACCACATCCTTGCTAGTTGCAACCTTTCTTTGGATTCATGAAGAACTTTCTGCAAGCCATCAACTCTTCATCAAAAGCTTTATCTCATGGCATATGTATTTTATCTAGAGTGTTGAATTTTTTTAAGAGTATCTTTCATTAATTTTCATTGTATTAGTCAAGTGTGGGAAAGGAGCAGAGGAGGAATCACAGTAGTATTGATAAAGGATTATATTCCTAAAATGGCAATAAAGTTTATCTGTCTATCTATCTATCCACCCACTACAGAAATCCAAGCTTCTGTTATTTCTGGTTTCCAACTTGATTTATCTCATTGAAAGATATAAAGTTTCTGGGGTTTCAGGGCATAATAAAGCTATACCTGCTTTCTCTAGTGTTTATAGCCAGGGTATTACATAATACATTTGCTTTACCTTCTTGCTAATAGGCAAATACAGTTTTTGTTAGACTTTTAATTGCCATGCTTTTCTCCTTCTTTATATCCTTCTAGTCTAAAGACGGGCAAGTTGTGCGAGAAAGTTAAGTGCTCGTTAAAAACATGGGGAGGATTTTCAAAGGAGTAATTGCTGAAGTTTCTGGAGGATGATCCAAACTACAGATTCAGCCATGAGCAGAAGTTTGCACTGTGGAGGTCTGGTTCCTCACTGGGAAGTGCTGGGAATGCTGAGCTAGTTTTAAACAAAAACTCCAAATAAATAGAGAGTAGTGAAACACACCCTGGTTGAAATCCAAGTAGGACTGGGACAAAATGGAATGCATTTGAAAATTATGCCTGATGTTTATTAGATAAAGTTTTGGCTGGAAACATAAACTTTGCAAGCAGCAAAGTTGTTATTCAGTTAAAGCAGTTTTGAGCATACATAATTTCAGCCCACACTAGATAATGTCAGCCCCATGAAGAGCCTGTAATTCTTTTGAATTACTCAACTTCTCTTTTTAGGGTAAACTTTTTCCCCACGCAAAAAATGTCAGTGCAAGAATGCCTTTATGTAGGGAACCTTTCTGTCTGTATCATGCTCTTTCACGTGGGGACAGAGCAGGGATACAACCAGCATGATGGAGTAGCTACTGGGCATTTCAAGGCACTAAGGAGATGTGAAGCCTGCATGGAGAGCCAGAGAGAGTTCGTGCATAAAATTCATCACTGCCACTGTGGTGTTATTCCACCTCCTGCTTTCTGTGACTCATTAACACGAGACCATCTGCTGTATCTGTGCATAGTCAGAGCAAGTACTTGATTTGCAAACCTGTATCTGGCACCCAAAACACCATTATGAAAAATCAGAAAATATTTAATGTTGTTGCTTTACGTGTTTTTTTTTAAAAAGGAAAAAAAGAAAATCAAACTGTTTTAATTAGTCTGGCAAATGACAGCAGTATTTTGTCATAAACACTTAAGATGCTATTAGGTTGAAAATGGATTAAAGCACATTACTCTGTTTCTTGGATCTCTTTAGCATGCTTGTAAATTTTAAATAACCATATTGATTTCTTAACATAATAAGTCGATATAAGCCAGACAATTTTTCCAGTTTTCCTGAGGGTTGTTTTGGTGGCTTGGAACAGCCACATATGTAATACTGTAAGGATCTCTCTCACCCTTAACGCTATAGGGGAGCTTTTATAGGGCCGTAACACTGTCTTTAAGCTACTGGTTAATTGTGCTTTCCAGAAGAGAAATGGAAAATGGAAATGTACTTTCTAATGCAAAAATTATTAGATGCGTAGTTCCCATAAATTACAGGAGTCAAGTTATGTAGTGCACAGGAAATTCCCCAAACTCTCCTTCAATCTAATTAGTACACCTGAGTTGTTAATGTTTTGTCAGTCTCATAAGGGCATTCTGAATCCCTAAGGGGTTTCCTGCACCGAAGTGTGCACTCCACAAATTAATTTATGGGTATTGTGGTCAGTGTAGCTGAGAGCTTGTGTAGATATGTGGCATGCTATGCTATGTCCTTTATAGCTTTATCTCTGCTATACATCCATGGTGAAGTGTTGCAAGACAGAAAAGATGTAGCCCACGCTTCTCTATATCTTACCCAGGATTCACGCCTGGTTGCTTACCTCAGGCAACAAATGAGAGGGGAAAAAAAACCCAAACAACTTCATACATGCAGTTGCAGGTTGATAAGTGACTTGGACAGGCTGGAGAACTGGGCAGAGAAGAATGTAATGAGGTTCAACAAGGGCAAGTGTAGGATCCTACACCTGGGAAGGAAGAGTGCCACATAAATGACACAAATATAGGTTAGGGGTGGCCCTGCTGGAAAGCACTTCTGAGGAGAAGGGTCTGGGGATCCTGGTCGATAGTAAACTGTCCACGAGCCAGCAATGTGCCCTTGTGGCCAAGAGGGCCAATGGAATCCTGGGCTGCATAGGGAAGAGTGTGGCCAGTAGGTTGACGAAGATCATTCTCCCCCTCTACTCTGCACTGGTGAGGCCACAACTGGAATACTGCATCCAGTTCTGGGCTCCCCTGTTCAAGAGAGACAGGGAACTACCAGAGAGAGTCCAGCGTAGGGCAACAAAGATGATGAAGGGATTGGAGCATCTCCCTGATGAGAAGAGGCTGAGAGAGCTGGGACTCTTTAGCCTGGAGAAGAGAAGGCCGGGGGGAGACCTTATTAATGCTTATAATTATCTGAAGGGTGGGTTGAAGGAGGATGGGTTGGAGAGCTGGACTCTTTTCAGTGTTTCCCAGTGACAGGATGAGGGGTAAAGGCCACAAGCTGGAACACAGCAAGTTCCATTCGAATGTGAGGAAAACCCTCTTCATGGTGAGGGTGACAGAGCCCTGGAACGGGTTGCCCAGGGAGGTTGTGGAGTCCCCTTCTCTGGAGATTTTCAAGACCTACCTGGATGCAGCCCTGAGTGATGTGCTCTGGGCAATCCTGCTTTAGGAGGGGAGTTGGACTAGATGATCTCTAGAGGTCTTTTCCAACTCTGACAATTTCTTGATTATCTCTCAGGCTGGAAGCCAAATGGTACTGTTTGGATGACAAGAAGACCGGTGCATTTCACTGTTACAATCTGCTGTAGCGTACAGCAGCACAGCAAGTGCAGCATCCTCAGAGCCTCTCAGGACACAGCTGATTTTGAGGCTCAGCACACAGCCGGAAAATTAATCTGCTTTCAGTAGGCTCGCTTGCCAGCAAGGAAAATAGAGATGCATTTTATATTTGTACAGTGCAAATGGAATACTGCTGACATACAATAGTGGGCTAGCAACACTCTTGAAGTGCATTAATTAATTGCTATTGCTGCTATTTATTTTTATAGACTGTAGGCAATAAAGAATTTTAGAGTTAGATTGAGTGTGAAATCACATTGTAAGTGGCAGTGCTCCAGGTGCTGTTACAGACACTGGGCTGGGGGGAAAAGTAGCCTGTTTCTAAAGCAAGTAGAGGAAGCCTCAGATCCATATGACGTGTTTTGATGTCAGGTAACTGCAAATCATCTTAATGAGTGGAATTACTGACTTGTCAGAGAAGCTGTCCTGAGGTACCCTGCTTGCTGCCAAATACCATAAGCACAAACAAACACTTATCTATTCACTAATTAAAAATTACTGCTAAAGCTCCTAACTGTTCTGCATGGGGCATTGTCCTGGTGTGCAGGGTAATACCAAGACAAGCAGCTGACTTACTCAGCGTTAGTCTCTTCACTACCACAAGTGTTACATTTGCAGTAGTTTTCTTGTTTCACTAAGATGAGCATCAGTAATGATTGGAAACTGTTTCTGGGTTTTAAATAACCCTACCTCCAGATTTTCATCTTGGATGACAAGTGTTGGGTAGGAGAGGATCTGTGATATAAAGCTGTTTTCCTGTCCTAGGAGAGTAAGATCTGGTAGTTGCGTTCAAACATGCTCCTTAGGCTTCCTCCAGCTTTCCTTTCCCTGATTTATTGTTTCTACAGGTGTGCAGGAACATCTCAGCTGGGCAGTCTCTCTGTCATGTAAGGAGCAGGCAAAGGGCACAGCATCTCACCCAAGGGATGGCTAATGGGTCTGTTTTCAGAGCTGCTCTTCTCAGTGTTAAATGAGGACTGTTTTAATATCCAAGCCAGTATTTAACCAAAATCCCTGTGTTCTCCTCTCTTCTGGTCACCTGGGTGTCAAGTTAAATCATATCAGATGGTTTAAAAAGTAGCAAGAGAGTTCTCGAGTTGTGGCTGGTGGTGGAGTGATGTGTGAAGAGCCAGGCAGGAAGGCATGGCTTGTGGAAAAGCCGTGACTTCAGGCATCTTCCAGAGTCAGTGGGTGAGAGGGAGAGTATAACTACGGAGACTTCCTTCGTGCTCCAGATTCTCTTACGAGCAAGGTTTTTCTTCATTAGTGGATAAATATAAAGGCTTTACAGAGGGTAGAACCTCTGTGAACTATCATGTACGTGGTCTCTGTTAGGGACATGTGCCAAAACAAGATGGAAAGAAAGGGTCAAAAGCCCACCCTGCTCAGTATTCTGTGCTGAAAAAAATGCATTACTGGACTCTCTTTCTTAGGAGTTTTGCTTATAGCTAATTAGTTTGAACGGATGTCTAGAACAACTAATGACCATTGACAAGAATTGACATTAAAGGGGCGGCACAATGTGGCATCAAGGTTTGATACAAGTGGTTTTCAAAACCTCTTGGAATGCTAAGGCACTGAAAACCTGTATCAAAAGTGTTATCAGTGATACAGATAAAAACTTATGTGATGGCTATGTCAGCTGGAAATCATTTAATCTCAGCTTTTTTCTCTGAAGAAATATTGTACAATGTACCTAACATTTCTTGCATGAAAAGCCCATTTTCATTTAAAACTTGTAACGGAGGAAATATTTTTCTTTAATATAGCACGTGTAAGATTGCATCAGCTAAAATCTTCACAAGTTATGTTTTTAGTGACATAGAATTGGCTGGCTGTATAAAGGAAATATTCAAGAGAATTATAATCCTCTGCCATAAAAATGTTCTTGCCCTAAACTGAATCAGAAGTCATAGTGATGTACATCAGGAGATTTAATAGCCTTCCTGAGCGGAAGAGGTTATCAAATCTCTGAAGAAGAATAAGCATGTTGGCCACTAATCTCAATTCAATTTGTTACAACTCTAATTGGTCCAGAATAAATTTTATAGGTATTTAGATGTCAGTTTATTTCTAGTACTGTATTACACAGAAAATAGTACTGCCAGTGAAAAAGGAAGAGCTTCTTTTCTGATTTCCCATGCATTTTGTGCTGTAACCAGAGAACTCAAGGACTTGAGATTCCATGCAGTATCAGGGAACAGTTGGATAGAACTGTTTGGGTATCTTTTTATATTGTAATGTTTGTGAAGTACTGATTTTATGGAGGACAACAGATACATCTCCTTAATTAAGGAAAAGCATTAAACAGAAGAACTGTGGTTGTGAATGTTGATACTTACATTTTATGTACAGCATTGGTTTAAGGTACCCAAACCCTAAGAAATTTTAAAGAAAATCCTTTTTTTTTTTTTTACTTTAATCCGAACTTGTACTGCATTTAATTCTTATGGTTCTATGATCTCTCTCTCATTATCCTGTAAAAGGGTGCACGGCAGAGCAGTGGCACATAATTTGTGGGTACACGATCAACTCCTCATCTTCTTCTTGTTATGGAAGCCCAGCTCCAAGTCCCCCTTGGGTGGCACAGGCCAAACCGTGTAGGTCAGTGCCTGCCTTGCAGCTCAAAGCAGTTCTCAGTGGCTTTGTTTAGGTGCACTGCAAGAAGATGTGCCACTACCGGCATAAAGAGATATTCCATAGGGATGAAACCCCTCCCTGCTTGCTTCAGAAATGCAATTATATCCTCTAGCTATTTTCTCTTATGATCCACTCTGAAAGTTCAAACGCTGTATGATACAATATAGAGCTGCTGTGGTGCATCATTATTATCAGCTCAGCATGATGTTCAGCATCATCTTATATCCTTAGCTGATTTGTGCTTCTGGCACACCAGTACATACTTAGCTGAAATATATAGACTGAAAGAAAGTCATGATATCCAGCAAGTCATGCCATATGAAAAGTCTGTTAAAAAGCATATCTTTAATAAAAATTAGAGCAAGGGTGAGAAAGGAAATATATTAAAGTGATTGTGTTAAGCCTGTGAGATAAAGCATGTGAACAATAGATTGCAAGATAAATCATTATGTTATAGTCTGTGACAAATGTAACTGAAATTATTTGACTTATAAGAAAGGTGAATTAACCCATGGTTCTTCAGTTCTTCGTCATATACCAATACAATTTCAGCATGATTATTGTTTTCGGTCACTTAGAGGGGCAATCTCCAAGGAGAAAGATCAGGATTTAAATGGCCACTTGGGGTTTAAGGAGGGCATTGAGCCCAGACATCCTATGCTGCAGCCTCTAACTACTAAGGAAGATGTTTAAAAAAAGGTCAGGTGATAGGATGTGTCTTTGCATTAATGTTCAGGATCCCATGCTTTCTTGGGTTTTCTGTGATGTATGTTGAGCTGGATCCTATGCTTTCTTGGGTTTTCTGTTGCTGTGAGTATTTTGTGCCTTGAGCATGCCTGCTAGACTCATTTCTTGTAGTTTGTAAGATGACTAATTTTGGCATTGCAAACAGGCTTCAGTGTGTCTTGGGAGGCTTTACATTTACAAGCTAAAGTTCCTGTGAACTCTCAGGTACCTAATCTTAGCCTAGGTACCTCTGCTATTTTGGGACCAAGGCACTGAGCAGCTTTGCAGTCATTTTGTACATGCAACCCAAGCTCGATAAGCAAGATTTCCACTCTTTCTCTGTGTGCTCATGTGAGTAGTGACTCTGCTGGGGTCATCTGTTCAGCCTCCTTTGACTGCAAGCATCGTTTGCTGCTGAAAGTGCTTTATATGCACATCCCCCAGGAGCAGAAGTACGAGCAGAAGTACATCACAAGTGTGATGCTGTGACTTAAAGTTGTAGTCAGCACAGCAGGAGAATCGCTCACTATTTTGTATTCCAGTTCTCCTGATAAACCAATACAAGTCTGTTTTCAAAGATCCTGGTCAATGTAGATAAGGGTCATCATCTACATCTCTATCTACTTCTGTGCAACTTCAGCCAGACTATTGTACCTCTCCTTTACCATCTTAGGTGTTCTCAATGTCAGCCTAGCTCCATCCCTAGCGCAATGGAGAAAGACCCTGGAAAGTCTTAAAAGCCTCTTAAAAGCCTTCAGATTCCTACAGATTTAGCTTAAAAAGTACAAATCAACAAATAAAAACCTCTGCAACTTAAAAACTCTGCTTTTGCCAGGAGCATGTGGTCCTGGAGATCTCTCCAATTCATGCTTAGTTGGGGATGTTTGTAAGGTAAACGTAAGATTTGATTGAGAAAAAGGATCTTGTAAACTGGTGGAAGTTTACAGCAGTTGCCATGCACATCAGACCTCATTTTTAGAGGGAGCAGTATTTTAACTACTGTTGTGTCCAGGATGAATGTCAGGCAGTTGTAATCTCTCAGAGATGTTTCTTTTTAACATTGGTGCTTTAGATTTTGAATGTTTATTTCTTTTATGCATTTTCTTTGACCTATTTAATATGATGGGTGTTGTATATGCTAGCCCTGAACTTAACTCCTAAGGACTTAAACCTGTGCTAGCAGCGTTTGCACTAAGGTTAATGTTTTTACGTGGAATAAACCCAAACTATTGGTTTACAAAATATATCACTGATGTAATTTCCTGTAACAGTAGTGTTTTTCAGATACACAACTGTTCTGTGATAATAAGCCCATATATTGAAGTGCTTAAAGTATGCCACTAAGAGCAATACTGATCGTAGGCAAAAAATTAGCATCGTGTTAGAGGGCAAACTTTGCTCTTCCAGCCTTCTGAGTCTGCCTTTTCTCTTCCTGCAGCTTGTGGATGTGACCTGGCTCAAGGAGGATTTTTTGTGAGACAGGGAGACTACATCTGTACTTTGGACTACCAGAGACTCTATGGCACACGGTGCTTCAGTTGTGATGAATTCATTGAGGGAGAAGTGGTCTCAGCACTGGGCAAAACCTATCACCCAGACTGTTTTGTGTGTGCTGTCTGCAGGTACGTTTTCCACACGGAGATGTGCTTCACTTTAAAAACTAGATTTTTTGAAAGATAAATGCCTGGCATGCAAACTTATAGTCAATAGCTGGGGAAAAAAGTTCCATTTTCTTTTATCCACTCTGTAAAAAGTAGCAGAATTATTTTAAAAATGCAAAATTTTATGAGGCCTCTTTTTTTCCCCCTATATATTTTTTTTCTGTTTACAGTACCTTATGTGTGTGGTTTTCAATGTACTTGAGAATCTGAAGTTGTCTGACCTCTGCTGTCAGACCTTTTGCCCACAATGTTACTTTATTTCTCTGGTGTCTGCTATTTTGTCTTTTGTTGGCTGAAGTTACAAAGAATTCCAATGCCAGTGACTTGAGTCTTCAGCAAGTCAAGTGAATACTGCATTAATAGGTTTAATCTGAAGCTTCCCGGTGCTGCTTCCCAGAAACTCCAATAGTCATTTAAAATAGGACAGAACGCTCCTGGACTCACAAACACTTACGTAAGTCTTGGATTTCACCGAGGAATTCCAGCAGCCGTGGAGATGACGAGTAACACAGCAGACAAGATGTAGCACTCGCTACAGCTCAGTGTAGTTCAAGTGGGGTCTTTTCCCATGGGGGTACGTGCAACCTTGCAACACAGTGTTGGTGGGGATGTTTGCAGACTCTGCAGTACAAGCAGTTGATGTCTGTTTGACCTGCATCTTAATCCTGTTCTGTGGAAATCACACAAACAAATGTGTCGAAGACTTCAGGAAGAAACATCCACCAAACGTCCACCAAACCTTCAGGAAATGCAGCGTTATAGCAGTTTGGAGCGAATGGAAATGCTGTAATAAGTTTTCTGGCTAAACTTGAGCCTTTAGCAGCAAAAGAAAAGTAACCCCACAGTCAAAGGGAAAGCACAGCAGGGCCCTGATGCACCACACTGTAGATGCTGTATGTGCTGGTGCCTCCTTCAGGTGACTGTGCAGCCCAAAACCAGTGTTTCCGTGCGACTGTGGCCATCAGCCAGCCCAATCTGCCCAGCTCATAGGGCTGCCGAGCTGTGGTATCCACCTGTGATACAGAAGCAGGACTTCAAATTCCAGAACAGCTGTGGTTCGTGGCAAAGTCTCAGTTTAATATATCATTTGCAGGAATAATCAAATCACCATGTTAAATGGAAGACTCTGATACTGACAAGCCTTTATTATATTAAATTCTGTGTGTTCAAATTTTGCTGTGTTTAATAGGAGATTTTTTCTTCTTGGGTACTTAAAACAGACATGCACTGTAAGATAACAAAAAAAAAAGCCTAAAACGTTGTGGCTTTTGGGTTTTGGTGGTTTTTGGGTTTATTTTGGTTTGGGTTTTGGTTTTTTTTTTTTTTTTTTTTCCCTTGCATAGCATGAAAAATTACTTAATTGGGTAACTGTGGATCTCCTGAGTTAACTGCTGGCTGCATGTGCTCTTGACCTGCAGCCTGTCAGTATTCCAGTTCTTCTGCAGATGAGCACAGCTATTTTTTGGTGCCTTTCTTCTTAGCGCTAGCACCCTCTGTGAAGGGAGGTACTTCTTCATTCAAGAAAAAAACTGGTTGATTCCATTTTCCTGCTAAGTGTGCTCGTACCCTCAGCCCCACCATTAGCATTTAGCATTCAGGCATAAATTATTTACTTGTGTGTTACTGTACTCAGCAGCTTAGAACCTAACTTAGGTTTCAGTCAGGCCGTAGGATATACTAACCTCCTGGTGTATTTAGGCAGTCCTTCAGCTGATAGCTTGCAACTTGATGGTACAATTTGTCTCATCTCCCTGGAAATTCGGAATAATTTTCTGTATGACTAAGCTATTTATTCTTAAGTACCTAACAATTAAGGTGAGCTGAATTGCAATGCTGTGAAAATACTCACTAGAACATGCTACCAATATCATGCTCATTGAAGTTATGCTAAAACTTTTTAAAATTAAGTTCCTGATACAATAGTATTTCATATAAAGAAAAAAATAATCAGATATGTTCCTTAAACTTCTGTATAACTAAATGGTTGGATTAAAAGCTATTTCACTGGTGAAGTTTCTAATTGCTGCTATCTAAAAATTCAGTAGGAAGATGAGGATCTGCTTCTGATGCTTTCCTTAGGAGACACAAATTTATGTTGTCTTTGTCAGAGGCAACTCATGCCCTGCTGACTAGCCAGATTCAATTAGTGTCTCCCAGGGGGGCTGTAACACTGACGTGGTGCAGAGCAACAGAAGAATCCTATCATCTGTTTATAGTAAAGAAACTGGACCAGGTCCTCACCTGCTTTAAATCAGCTTTGCTTCAATTACGCCAGTTCTTGCAAGCCAGGCATAATTTATGTTTTTCATGAGAAAGAGTCTCCTATCTAAACATCATCAGTATTTATTTTACTGAGTGATATCCTCAGTAAAAATAAGGTGGGTAGACTGTAAATGCATGTGGCTTAAGCAGTACAATGAGCTACTTCTTCTTGTTGTTTTAAAAAAGAATATTAAAAAGCCAAAAAAAAAAAAAAAAAGAAATAGAGCCATTTGATTTGAAGTACGGGGTTGTTCTACCTTGACATTTTCTTTGGTGGGAAGAGTCAGGTGTACCATTTGTGTCCCTGTTTCTTACAGATGGGTAGAAACCTTAAATAATGGGCCAAAAGCACATCATCTGAGGCAGTTTGGATGATCGCACAAACTGCATTCGATGTTGCTGTTTACAGCTGGGCTTTAACGTGGGTGCTCTGTTAGCAATTTGATTTCCTGAATGGTGTGAACTTGCAAAGTGATGATGGCCTGATAGCGGGGCTGATCCTGCTCTAAAGGAATCCAAGCAAGGCTCGTACCAGCTTCAGCGGGAAAACAGTGGCAGCAGAAGGCACTTTGCACTCATGACATGGGTCTCCAGAGCGGTGCAGGATCATTAAGTGCTTTAATTGAGCCATGCTCATTGCAGGAGGGGTTGGACTAGATGATCTTTAAAGGTCTCTTCCAACCCAAACCAGCCTACACGTTATAAAGTATAGTATAGAAATATATTTCTGCAGCTCTAAAGTAACGCTTTTAAACTGTTCCTGCATTGAATAGTAAACCAGTCATTTTCAGAGAAGATAAGATTTGAATAGAAACTGGTGGAAAGGGTATATTGCTTCAGATGGCAAAATCAGTTAGAAAATCAAACATGCATAGCTGGAGTAGTGGAGAAGAGCCAGTAACATACTTTTGCATGCCACATGGCCCAGTGTCACAGAAAGGGGCTGTGGTCCCTTGTGCCCTCTCCTCAGCACTGCATTTATAAGCTGCTGTCCACCTCTGTGAAAAAGCTTGTGTGTCAGAAACGGAGCTCGTCCCTGGGACTCAGATACTGTTGCCCTGGGCTACCACGGGTCAAAGTGTGAAAAAAATGAATTAGTGGTCAGAGAAAAACTATTAAAAGTACAGTGTAATGTTTCATCCTGTGTAACTGTTTCTCTCTATCTTGCATTGACTAGTTTGCTCCTAAACAAATTTAGGTTTTGATTGCATGTTTGCTCTGCTGGCACAAAGATTGAGGGTTTGGCCCCTTCTTCCAGTGGTATTTATAGTCCAATGTAATGGTTTTCTGCTGTTGTGTTTCATGATGATAATGCATAAAACCAGGAATGAGAAGAAACGATGCAACGTTTCTTAACATATGCTGTTATTTAACTGCTTACTCTGAATTCACGGGAAGTGAATGAGTTACCTTACTCTTAGAGTTGCATTAACTGGAAGGGGCTGTGCCCTGCAAAGGGCTCACAATGACATTTCCTCCAAAAGGTTCACGTGTTTGTTGAAGTGAAATAGAAAGAGGGAGAAAACTAAGGCTATCTGTATCACAGAAGCTGAGTTCTGTTAAAATTGTGCACCCAGCTCTTATACGGGTGCCAGAGACAGAACTGTATGGCTCCCAGGAGTATTTTGTGCAGGATGGCACAGGTCAGGAAGTGGAATCTTTCAGAAAGCAGTGAGTAATCATTCCTGTCATAATACATTTGAAAATGGAATTTTCAGGAGAGGTCTTATTGTGTTAATAAGTTATTTAGATGTATTAATACACCTATGCAGACCATATGTGCATAAGTTGTATGGTCTGCATAAGGTTGTACTATGCATAGACTCTATATTTGATTGAGGAATTGTTACTGACATGCTGTGTGTGCATAGGGTATCAAAAATCTGGGGTCTGGCGTTAAGATTTAATGTAATTGGTAAAGTTGAACATGCTGTTTATTCATCCAGTTGGAGGAAAAATATAGCCCCTACTTAAGAGTCAAATTGTCCTTCTCTTTTTATCATTTATATGTCAAAAAAAGCTATATTTTTCCAACTTTTAATTAAAATAACGCTGAAATTCAAGGCATAACTGTTCCATACATTCCTGTGGGGAGAAATTAACACATACGTTCCAGGTTAATAAACAAACAGGTGCATGTTTCATTCACAGAATGCGGATATCTGAGTTCATTAGGAAGATTTGTCCTGAAACAGCATATTGGCAGAAGTGGACTATTTGCCCTGCAGAGGTGAATGATGTTTGGAGAGGCAAAAGGCAGTTACATATTTTTCAAGAGGCTTTTTGCTAAATCCAGATGTAAAACTTCTCACAGTTCATCTGGATTTCTGTTATCATCAAGAAGGTAATTCACTGGGGCCAGGCAGTTTAAAATAAAAATTCAGAAAACTGAAAACTTTTTTTTTTATCTCCCAACAAGGAGCTTTACAGTCATACATTCAACACGGCGATTTCTAGAAAGTAGCTGAAGGCTTTTGTGTTTGTATGTCTTAAGAAATTAAGACAATACTGAAAATTAGAAGTTAAAATTCAGTTTATTCTAGAATGTAGCAGTTATGTTAGATGCTTTTTCAATACGCTAAACCTTTTAAATGGCTTCCTCTTTTCAGTGCTGCTGAATTTGGAGAGTTTGGTTCCCACTTAAGCAGTACTGATTACTTTGTAAAGCATCTCATGCTGTATGCTGCTTCATCTGGATGTTGAGGCCAAGGTTTTGAAATCAGACTGTGTGTTCTTCTTGGCATTTTGATTCATATTATCAATATATGGTGCTTCCTGAACAAAGGAGTCTTGCTGTCCTGCTGTTCAGATTTACACATGGAACATGCTTATTGCCCTAGAGCCATGCAAGATACAAGGGATCTGTGGAGGTCTTGTGGTCCTGTCCTTGGCTCAAAGCAAGTCCAATTTGAGCAGGCATCTGAGGATGTTGTCTCATCATATTTTAAATATCTACAATGATGGAGATCCCACAAACTCTCTCTGGATATCCTGTTCCAGCATTTTCCTTGTCAGACCACGACAAGCATCCTTATGGGAAAGGTTTTTTTCGTATAGTGAGTTGGTGTTTCCAGTGTCCCAGTTTGTCTGTTACCTCTTGTCCTTTCACTCTGTACCTCTGGCAGGAGCCTGAATCCAACTTCATATGCGCATCATCAGGTAGTTTTAGACAGCAGTAAGATTTCCCCTGAGCATTTTAAGGCTGAACAAGGCCATCTCATTTAGCCATTACTCACGAGTCCTGTGGTCCAGCTCTGGGCCTACCCACCTCCATTGGTCCAGTAAATCTTGTCCTGAGGAGCCCAAAATGGTACACACTACTCCAGATGTGGTCTGTCAAATGATGAACAGAGGGAAAGACGAGTCCCTGGACCTGCTGACTACACTAATGCAGCCCAGTATGCAGCTGGCCGCCTCTGCCACAGGAACACTCTGCTGACTCATGTTCAACTTGGCTTCCACCAGGACGCCGTGCCTTTATATGCTTTCCAGCAGACTCCTGAGTTGTACTGGTGCACAGGGCTATTCCTCCCTGAGTACAGGACTTAGCTTTTGCCCTTTTTATTTTTGTGAAGGCAGTAGATAGCAAGTAATGTCCACTTTATCTCATCCGCTTTAATGCACTGGGTCAAATTCATCCCTATGGAGCAACTTTGAGAGATGTGATTGTCCCAGGGAGAAATTAGAGCAGAATTTGATCCTGTAGGTCCTTAGGTTGCATTCTGATGTGACACCTGACCCAGTGTAACTGCAGTCCGCTACTGAAATGAATAACTTTGCTCTCCCTACAATCCTGACCTTGTGTTAATTTTCTTAGATTAAATTTAGTTGACTGTTCAGCCACAGGATCAGATCAGGCACTTAAAGAACAGAAGGCCATCTGTTTGCTCTGAAAAAAATCAAGTATTTTCTTTTGGCACAGAGAAAGCTTGAATGTCTTGACCACAGCTGCGTAAGTTGTGGCATGGTGCAGAGAAGGACAAGACCAGGAACAGACCTTTCAGTATCAGCACAGTTACACGGGATTAGGCTGGTTGATGGTTTGATATTTTACAATATAAATTTGTTGGTCAGCTCCCATCATTTCTGCGTTTACAAATATTGTAGCAAGGTGGATAAAATAAAATTCATTGGGAAGTGAATCATAGAAGATGTATTAAACTCCTACAAGTCATTTCGGAGAGCTCCTTTAAAGATGGTCTTAATTCTCATTTTAAAAATAGGTTAGCCAACTGTGAAAATCACAATGAATATTTTTAAAAGGATAAGTAGCTAATTAAAACCCATACCTAGCAATGTTCCATGAGTGACTGGTTGTGAGGTGTCATTATATTCAAAGGCAGATACGCTGCTCTTAGCCTACAATGCTATTTAAAGTTCTGCTCACAAATTAAAAGAGCTCAGAAACTGAAACCTTGTTAATTGGCTGTTGTCACCTTCTGTTGTGCCTTCTCATACCAACACTGAAATCCTCGCATAGGGCTGCTTGTGAAACGGAGAGGTCAAATGTTACAGAAATACTGGCAAATGTGTTGTGTATGGATTCTGGATTCCCAGTCAAGGAAATAGTGAAGCAAACACCAAGGCTTAATTATGAGTTTAGAAGACCGGCGAGGGAAAGCAACATTTGCCTGTGCCTTTGCGCAGACAACTTCCAAGGAGGACTTTTTATAGAGCTAAGGTATCTTGCAGACGTAAAAAGCTTAATAGAAGAAATGAAGTTGTTGCCCTCTCCCCTCCGAATGGAAGGGAGCAGTGAGTTGTTACTATACTGTCAGAAAATAAGACCAAATAAAGTTTATGGGGTAGGAAAGCTTCCATACATGCTCACTCCAAAGGAGGCTCCGTGGCATGCTATGTTACCTGTGAGCTTTGGTGTGATTTCTGTGTGTCGTCTACCTGGCTCTGTCTTTGTGCTGCAGGAGGTCAATTATCCTATTCCTCTCTAAGTTTTAACTGCATTTTCTTTTAGATTATTGTATTGGCTAATTCGAAGTGAATGCTCCCTGCTTCTGCTTTACTTGGTGTTTGGTGTGTGGTTTCAGATGGGCTTCTGTGCTCAGTTGGATTTTTGTTAGGTAAATCATTGAGTAAAAATATATTAACTTTGTCTCTGGCTTCTGCTCCTAATATACTAGAGAGCAGACTGCTCAGTAGTCACAGGACTTTTTCAGAGCAGTGAATTCTTCATGGCTTCCAGGACATCACCATCTCCAGGTTTACTAATGGTGCAAAGCCTGCTGTTTTACTGAGACATCTCATGAGATTCCAGTTGGGTCATTAGCTGAGTTCCCAGTCTTGTTCCCCATAAAGAGTATGGCAAACCATACTTGATGGTGATATTCTGCCCAGGGCATGCGGCTCTGCATAAGAATGAAAGATATTGGGGTGGTTGTATGGCAGTATAGCTGTGTGATTGCATCTGTGGAGCAGGTTACTGGTTTTGTCAGGGTTTAATTCAAAGTAGACTGCCAGTGGTTGTGATAAATATCTGGGTGTCTGTAAATCAAGATGAAATGTCTTCCTAAAACCACATAGGAGGTCAATTACAAGTTCTTGTCTCAGCTCTGGAACAACTGAGATTCCTTGGCTTGTATCTTTCCAGTTCAACCAATAGCGCTTACTTCTAGACTTGATTTTGTAATACTCTATTAAAATGAAAAGATGATTAAGCGGTGTCTTTCACATTGGCAGTAGAAAACTAGGATAGTATTTGGATTATATCACTCCAATGATAAGACAATTTTTGGTTATTAGTCATAAATTTTCATTATCTATATAGAAATGTATCCCATTTGGTAATTTTTATTCAAATTAACATATGCTCATATCCAGAGGTCATTTCCAACCTCAACTGTTCTGTGATGTTCATGAAACCCTTTTATTATTCCATATATTAGAAGGCACCGTGATTTTAAGCAGTAAAAAAAATCCATTACAAGCAACTGTTATGACCTAAAAAAGGACATTTAAGATTTTTTTACACATAACACAGAAGCTTGCTGCTGCTGGACTGCTGCAAGATCAGAGTTAGGTTGATGGTTAGACTAGATGATCTCAAGGGTCCCTTCCAACCTGTTCTATTCTGTTCTATTCTATTCTATGATGGGAAAGATTTCCCGTTTCCTGGAGCACTGGGGCTCCATCACATCCTGCCTGTTATACTAGAGACAGTGTTGTTGGCCTGTGATCAGGTTATTGAGTAAAATTCATGGTACAAAATCCTCTCTTGAACAAGTGGAAATTGAGGACTCCTGGATCTGTACTAACATGGGACTGGGCCTGTTTGTACCAGAATGACACATGGAACATTTAGTTGTGTCAAAGGATAATTTTAAAGGCTATTTCCACAAAATATTTTTTCTTAGCTTAACTTTGGGTAAGAAGTTAGCAAGTATTTGGAGTATTAAGTTAATAGTGAAGGAGGGGGAAAAAAAAAAGCTGAATTCATTATCAGATTTCCAAAGATATAACAATATTTAAACTCCATATGTCTTCAAAATTTTCAAAGTGTTGCCTATGGACCAAAATGGATGACAGTGTTGAACACTAACTTAGCGCCTTTTAAAATAGATTTTAGTAACACTATTTAGAAAAAAAAAGTACAGCATTGCTTTAATTTTCTTTTTAAGTAATAAAAAATTTCTTTTTTAACATAACACAAATATAGAATAAGCCACGCTTGGGTGTTTTAGGGAACAAAATAATGTTTATACTTAGCAAGAAGTATCTGTGCCGCTTTTGTAGTGAAGACAACCTCTCAGTTGGCATGAATTTGATAGTGTTTGTGGGAACCGTCATGCAGAGTTTTAATGAAAAGTTAATGAAATAATCTGATCGGATGGACTTCCCTGCCAGGCAGAAGGCTTGCATTATGTTTGTGCCCCACTTAAGCCATATTTTGATAGCTTGCTTGGGATTTAGTTGGACGTGAGTTTTGGGTGGAGCGAAATGAGTTTCTAAATCCTCACCATCCTTTGCTGCATTAAGAAGTGATTTGTCCATCTGCTCCTTTTAGAGGAAAAAAAAACTCCATAGTTTCTGAGCCTAGATGAGAAAGCTCAGAGCGGAAAGCTTTTTGTTTTAAGGACGTTGATAAAAAGGAAGGAATTAATTAAGTGTTAAGGAGAGCTGGTTTTGAATAGAGCAAGCAAGTAATGTAGACACTTTGGGGTTTGTAAGTGGGTTAAATTTTTTTTCCTATGAGAGTTCACTGACATTTGGTTTCTGAACATATAGATTAAGGACTTTGATGCGATGAAAGCTGGGGGCACAAATGCTGGTTTTTTTAATGTATAAAAGTAATCACTCTCATGCAGCATTTTAACAACATAAAGGCAGCTGCTTTTGTCTATACTTTCTCCCTGTAACGCCAATTTTATTTTCATTCTGTAACTGATCCTGTTAATTATCAACTCCTGATGATAACTGCATTTCTGAAATACACAAGGATTTGGATTTGAGTGTTGTTTTGTATCTTTAGCTTATTATTTTTTCTAAGTAGCTATAACATCTGTGTTTGCAATTGTCTGCTTGGTGTGTCCCTTCAATACTTTATCCTCCAAGTGGCTGAAAAACTGTGAATAAGAGCTGAGCAAGTAGATAAAAAGAAGCCAGAGCAATAATCACCTTTATGGGAAGATACTTGATTTTGATAAAGGTGTGAGACTGTAACCTGTTTGCTTTTGTTTCCTCTGTTGTAGGCTGCCTTTCCCTGCGGGCGACCGGGTAACTTTTAATGGGAAGGAGTGCATCTGCCAGAAATGTTCCCTACCCCCTTCCAGCAGCGCCGGCTCTTTCCCCATACAGAACCTGCGAAGTAAGTAGGGATTTCTGATCTTTTCTATTGGTACTAAATCGTCTGCAGAGGTTCAAAGAACGTGATTTTACACTGATAAGTTTAACTGGAATTTTAATTTTTGCCACTATGCTGCTCAAAAGGTGTTGAGACACACAAAGTAGTCATGTGAAAAAGTATATGATGGTTTTCTGGGAAGTCTGATATTAAATAGAAGAACAAATGGTGCTGTTATAGGATTAACAGTACACAGAACCTCCCAAAACATTTGATTAAAACTGGAGTAAATCAAATTATCTGAAGAAAGGCACAATATAGATGTTAATATTTTTTAGGGTTTAGTCCAATTCCAGCTAAAATAAAATCCAACATGATATTTAATAATTTGTTAGTATTCCGAGGTTGCTTCAGAAAATATCATTGGCAGGACTGCATGGCTAAATACAAGACAGGAAGGGTTAACACATGCAGAGTGACCAGAAGGATGTTTGCCTAGACCTCAGCACTGTTGTGTACCGTGAGAAGACACAAACACTTCAGAGAAGAAGTGTTTTCTTTTGATAACACATTTTTTTGCAGCAGATCATAGAGTGGCATTGTTGCTCTGAACTCTGTTCCTCTGCTGACCTGTGAATTTGGCGTGGCTGAGGTAGGACCCCACAGATTGCTCTTCTTTGTATATCAGAAATTTGGTTCATTTCAGGGAGAAATTTCTCCTTTTTTTTTTCTTGTTTGTTTTTTCCCCACATCTCTATTTTTACAGTTTTCACTCCTCCTTTCTCCAGTTTGTCAGCAAAACCTGCTGTGTGAATGCAGAGACACTACCCTGTTGCTAATGCTGTTCTCTTCTGGGGAGGAGACAGCCCTCTCCTAGGGGCTTTCTCTTGCCTCTTATTCCAGAAGATGGATCATCCCCAGCCATCTTGGCTGGCTGCATTTGCAGATCTGTACTTTAATGGCCTGTCATCTGATTGTCTCCTTGTCATATAGGAAAAGTGGGTTTGACTTTAATGGAAATTATTTGCCGGGTTGAGTATTGACAGAACAACCTTATTTGATTATCTGTGGCACAGAATCCTTTAATGTACTTACATTCCCTTTCTCTGTGCACACACATGCACCCCATAGAGAATTTTTTCTTGCATTGCATTTCCCCAGCTCTCTGAAGTTGCTGCGCTGAGCCTCCCCAGTGCACAGGTACCTGCAGACCTCAGCACACCACTTACCTTAAATAGAAAGAGCACTGGAAACATAACTGTGTGGCAAAACCTGACCTTGGATTTTGCTTGTATAGCTTTTCCCTGAATAAAATCTCAAACAGGTGCAAGTATTTAAACCTCAAATACAGCTCTGCTTTAAAACTCATTAGAAATGGAGGAAATCTCACTTGTTACAGGTTTTAGTGGCTACAGATAAGAGATGCAGGTTTGAACCAAGATTATCTGCCACCTTGTAGACTGGACTTCTGAAATAATACGATTTGTTTGTCACCTGACACTTAACAACTCTGCTTCTCAAATCATGTAGTGGTGGGGGTGAAACGATAGCTGAGATCTCACCAGGGGTGGTTCAGACTGGATATCAGGAAAAAAATTACATGGAAAGGGTTATTAAACGTTGGAATGGGCTGCCCAGAGAAGCGTTTCAGGCACCATCCCTGGAGGTACTTAAAAGACGGGTTGATACAGTGCTTAGTGACATGGTTTAGTGACATGGTTTAGTTATGGGTGGTTGTTTTTTTTTTATCAGAGTTAGGTTGGTGGTTGGGCTAGATGATCTCAAAGGTCCCTTCCAACCGAGACAAATCCATCTTAAAGGGCAAAGTGAGGTCCGTATTTGGTCTGGAAGTAAATTATACCACAATGGTGTCAGGATCCCAGATAAGTATCTTCCTTACCTCTGTAGACTATGTCCGTTCTTATCTCTTACTCATCTCCCCAGTGTCTCACAGTGCTGCTGCAGGGCAGCATCTTCTGATTTCATGGTGACATGTGGCACACAGCTGGCCCAGGAGCTGCCGAGCTCGTGGGCTTCAGGAAATTGGGTAACAAGGGTATAGAGCTTCGGATCAATGGGAAGCATTGCAGCTACAAATACATGGAGGTGTTTGGATGTAGATGTAGCAGGATATGCCAGATCCCGACCAATGACAATATACATTTTATTATCTAAAAAGATAATAAAGAATTCGGGAAACATTCAAATTATTACGTAATAAGCAATGTGTAATAACAGCTGTTTTTCAAGCAGTTATTAATCTTTAGTCTAGGACTAGTGTTTCAGGAATAAACAAGTAGCGTCAGAAACATTTTGGTAGAACCAGAAAACTGAAAGCCCAGAATAGCTATCTGTAGCTGTGCATACATATTACACAAAGCAATACATGGTGCTAGTGTCTCCTTATTTTAACAACAGTCTTCTTGGAAAAGACCTTGATGTTTTAAACAATTCTTTTTTATAAAAGAACGGTAGTGCACTAAGACACGTGAGCTGAATCAAGGAGCCAGTAGCATGTTGACCTGCTGCTGTGTTGGCTTTGCTCTTGGCTCAGAAGTGCCTGATACACAACTATGTATGTTATTCAGCAGTCTATTTTTCTCTGACTTGAGCTTAAGAATGCTTTAAAGACATCTCTTGGGACTCCCAACATTACTGCCCCTTCTAAACAGTCCCTCTATTTTCATTCTCCCAGTTTGGTTTTGACCTCTTTTATGCATTACCTTTGAAAGAAATGAAAAATGTCAAACATTTGCTTTTTGCCCGAGTCCTTGAATTTTTTATTATTGTATAAAGACCTAGCTACCTGTTTTGTTTCTCTTATAAAATGCTAGCTGTGAAAACCTCTTGTGGCAATGTTGAAAGAGTACTCAGGGAAGAATATCAACATGTAGCAGCAAATTGATGTGTTCTGCAGAGTTATTGGTTGAAATTAGGTGAGTCATCAAAGGATGCTGCATCCAAGGCAGGAAGACAAGGACATTGCATCAATAGGCACTGTTGGCATAGCAACCACAATATTTGTTTTTAATTATCTGGAACCTAACAGAGAAAACAGCAGTTAGGAATAAAAAAGTAGCTCTCAAAATGCTGCTTTTCTGCTCACCCAAGCTTAAACCGGATGAAAGGTGAATAACATCTGAGCACACAGTGCTGTATTAAGTTTGTGAAATAAACCCTCAAGCAGTGAGATTGAATTAGATTACCAGATGAACCCCTGGTGCAGGGGAGATCACAACAACAACAAAAAAATCTGATTGCAATTAAAGAATAGATTGTCTTGTGGGACTAAATCCAGGCACACACCCAAATGTTCTCTTTTATTAGCAAAACTCAAATGTTCTGATCTGTAGTGTGCACGCTTTTGTGCTGGGCTTGTTTCCACATATTGGTGCTCTGTGGAGTGATGTTAGAGAGACATATTATTGCTCTCTTAATCCATTCCAAACCCACTAAAGGAAAATAAGAGCTAGCCTTTATTGTTGTGTGCTAAGAAATTAAACTTTTACAATTGCACTAACAGAGCATCTCATTAGGGTCACGTAACCAACTAAATAGAACCTTAAATCAGAAAGTTTTTAAGAGGACTGTTTAAATCTTTTAATGAGTTCTTATGTTTGAAGCTATTTCTTAATAACTAGAATAAATCTTCTTTAATGCTTTTGTGTCTTTCTCTTCCCTGCAAGTCATCGTTGTGGGTTGTTTTCTGGCATCTCTAAGTGACTCTTCAAATGTCTTTCAGGATTTGTCTTTTCTCTAGCAAATTCTTAGTATACATTAAGAATTCCTTAAAAAATACATATTTTCACATAAGTTGGAAGACATAGTCATATGGAGGATTGGAAGGCTTATTGAGATATTGGGATACTAGAATAAGTTTATTACTGATGTTTATCCGTATTTTCCTGCATATTTTGACTACTTTAACATTTTGTAAGAAAATTATATACATAGATCAGAATGTGTAGAGAGTGAATGAGAGCTGGACCCTATGGGATATTATAGGATTCATTTAGGATACAGAAAACAAGGTTTAAATCTTGTGTCAGTGCAGCTTCCCTAAACAGAGCCCTCACTAGTGAACTGTTGGCATGGAAGCTGAGTGGATTTGGCTTTTACCACTGTAATCAAAAGTAGCCATGGTTAAAAATAAAACAAAACCACCCCCCCACCCCCCGCCCTGCCCAACAACAACAACAAAAATACCCCCCCCACACCTTGTTCTTCCTCAATTTTACTGAAAAGTACAGCTACTTCACATGTAGCCTGTTTAACGAACATAGTCTAGTTTATGTTATCCAGTTGTGACATGCTTTGTATTTAATTCTCCTTTTAACTTTTTGAACTTTATAGAAGTGAATTTCTATAAATAGTAAACTTATAGCTAGGCATCACTTCCACATGATACAATATCACTACTAATCAGGAATTTGTAATGTCTCTCAAGTATTGGTGTATTTTTCCTGGTTACAGAGTTCACATCAGAATTTCAGCTTAGTCTTTTCCACAGCTACAAAAAGAATTTTGAACTATGAGTAAAGCTTTCAGACCCAGCAGCAAGGTCTAAATGAAAGTTCAGTTATTCATTGTCGTTTCATGACTTTTAGGTCGTCTTTAATTAATTTTATTGGGCCCATTTGTGATGCTTGAAAATTTAATCAGCCAAACGTTGTATCTTTTAAGCATAGTATAAATGAATAAAAACAAAACCTAAGTCACTAGGACACCTTTCATTAGTTTTTTTTGCTTTAAATGATTCATGTCTCTAGCAATGTTAGGACAATATTAGGGCAGCAGCGCTTGTCATCCATCAGTAGGCAGCCAGCAACGAGCTTTACAGCCTGCACGAGCTGTTACTAGGACACCTGGATCCTCGTACTGCAGTAACCAGTGTCATTGCCTGTGATTCACTCATACTGGATTTTTCCTTTGCAGATTGTGGGGGCTGTGGCTCAGAAATCAAAAATGGGCAGTCCCTGGTTGCCTTGGACAAACACTGGCATTTGGGCTGTTTTAAGTGCAATACATGTGGCAAGCTGCTGAATGCAGAGTACATCAGCAAGTAAGTTGAGCAGAGAAGCTGTTGCTTTCAGCGTTCTTTTAGTACCAAATAATTAATTCAGTGCTGCATATCTTTTACTTTGTGTTTATCAGTCTTTGGAGATATATAAAATATTAGAGATTATTACCTAAATTGTATTAAACAGAAAAATTCAAATTAAGAAAAGTAGAATTTGTCCATTTTCCTGAAATGGAACTTGCCAAAGCTGTAGAAAAGCAATGGTGGAGTATGCCTTTAGTTATCTGTGTTTGACTTTGCTCTGTGTGATGCTGTAATGTGAACAAGCTGATACTATCCTTTGCATGTGTTTCATGTAAGCAAAAAGATTCTCCATAAGTTCATTAAGGAGGTACATATCATGCTTTTGAGCTGCTCCAGAGCCTCATGCTGTCAGATTTGGACTATATGTGATTATAGCGATGAGAGGCAGCACAAAGCACACACACAGATCAAGTCCCATTGTCAACACACATATCAGTCCAGTGAGATACAGGGCTTTCACTGGCCAAAGCACCTGGGATTAATTTCTCCTTCAGAGAAGTGTGTTGATATGATGAAATTTTCCTGAACAGTTAAGTAATTCAGTCACTAGTGCCCAGAGATGATGGAGTTTCAGAGATGATGTCCCACTGACTTTCAACAGTTCTTTGGATTTAGATTAATACAAGTGTACATTTAATTTCACAGCTTGCACTGGAGGCTGAGAAAAGCAGTATTTAATAACAGGGTGTTCTTAAATAGGGTTTTGCATGACCTCAAATGTTATGCTACTCTGCTGTATTTTGGTACAGTGCTTTTTTTTTTTTTTTTTTTGCTTGTTATTTAATAACAAAGACCCCATAAATTATAAAGATATAGTTCTTGTGAAATCCTCTTTTTAAAAAAGCTAAAAGCCAAAAAAAAAATAACTCAAGAGAAGAAACATCCTTGCTTCAATTAATTTAGTTAATTATGGTGATAACTTATAGGTTAGTCTCCAAGCAATCCAACTTGTATCCAATAAAATTAATGTTTAAGTTTCTCCAGGGAAATGTTCAATAAAACTGTGCCTCTGCTAATAAATCTGTCTGATCATGGGCTGTTTTAGCATATGTTAACTATCTTAAATACAGACCTCAAAAGTGATCCGAGGGCTGGATCACCCCTCCTATGAGGACAGGCTGAGAGAGTTGGGGTTGTTCAGCCTGGAGAAGAGAAGGCTCCAAGGAGACCATATTGCAGCCTTTCAGTACTTAATGGGGGTCTACAGGAAAGTTGAGGACAGAGCCTGTTGCACCTAGGACACTGGGTAAAGACTTTAAACTAAAAGAAGGTAGGTTTAGACTAGATATAAGGAAGACATTTTTTATAATGAGGTTGTTGAACTATTGGAACAGGTTGCCCAGAGAGGTGGTAGATGCCCCATACCTAGAAACACTCAAGATCAGGTTGGACAAGGCTCTGAGCAACCTGATCTAGTTGAAGATGTCCCTGCTTATTGCAGGGGTGTTGGACTAGATGACCTTTAAATGTCCCTTCCAACCCAAACTATTCATCTAGGACAAGAGCCTTCAGTTTTATCACAATTAGATGATAAATAAAGAGTGAAAGAATAATAAGCAGAAACAAGTATTTTTGTTTCCCAAGTGAGAAACAGGTGGAAGAATTGAATGAGTACCCCTATCAAAGCAAATGGTATGAGAGTCTCAGAAACTGGGTGTTATGACTAGGGGAGACGAGATGGCTGAATTCCGCAACAAAGGGGACCAGTGGGATCATGTTGGACTCTGAAGGGCCAGAATATTTCATTAACTATTCAATTCTTCGCAATATTAATGAATGAAAGTATTTAGGAGGGGGGGGAAAGTCCATAAACACCCTGTGAAGAGTTAAAGCATTAACAAATTTTAGCTGTAAAACATCCCAGTAAACCTGTTAGCCTACCTAAAGCAATTTCTGGCTTACTTCTCTAGGGATGGCATTCCGTACTGCGAAATGGACTATCATGCAAAGTTTGGTATCAGATGTGACAATTGTGAAAAGTATATCACAGGAAGAGTGCTTGAGGTAAGGAGAACCTGTCATTCAAACACATCTTAAAGCGTAAAAAGAGACTCTCTCTTTCGGTTCTAGTCATATGCTCGCAAATGGGTGTTAATGCAGCAGCTTAATGTTACTTTTGTGAAATGCTAGGAACTTTTCCTATAATTCTTTTCTGTTTCTCTCTTAATGGTTTGATAATACACATACTCCTTAGATGGATATTTGTGTTACTGGAGAATGTTCAGATAGCAGAAGCAATAAGTGAAGTGGGTTATCAGGTACATTCGAATGCTTGTGCTAAATTCCTTTGTAAATTCTGCTCTTTGATTCTGCTTTACATTCACCTGAGTTAGGGTGAAGCTGCTGAAAAACTAAAATGAATCCTTTAAATATATTTTTTCACACAGAAACGAGCTATGTTGCAGGATTTCTTTGAATTTGCTGGTTTAGTTTAGGTGAAGGTTTATACTTTATGCAAAAGATATTTCCACATAACCATTTTTGACCCTGGGTCAGTTATATTCCTTTGATAAAAATAGAGCTTATCCATGGATCATCACCTTGGTTATCAAATCTATATCATTTATCCACTTTTTCTTTCTGCCCTTTCCCTGTACCTTGCAAAGCCTTAGCAGTACCGGAGTTCGGAAGAGGTTCCCCAGGTTGCTCCATTCACTCCTTTCTCTTCATCAGTTAAGAAAGCCTGGAGAAGTCCCAAAGGACTTCCACCAGAGAAAGATCTGGTAGGAGTCAGACAAAGATGTAACTGTCCCAATGGTGGACAATTATAGCTACAGAAGGGACTGAGAAGCAAATGGAAAGAAGCAGTGACTCCACACTAGATGGCATGGTGTGGTGTTAGGGTAAGGCATCAGAGATTTTTCCACTATCAAATGTTTTTTACAGACATCTCAGAAAACAGACTTCTAATAAGGGATTTGAAAGTGTAAAGACTGTTTTCTCACCGTTTACAGATACCTCTCTCAAGTGAGAGAAGGAGAAAAAGAAAATAAAATAACTTCAAAAATGTAAGCGGTGACCAATGGAATACTACACATTTCAGAGATGACAGCTTTTAACACTCAATGAAAGGTAGTAAGAGAGTCTGGTCTTCGGAGGTGAAACTAATTAACTTATATTGGACGTGATAAAGAACAAAGAGGGGAATGCAGAGAGATGAATGTAAAGGTAAAAGCTGTAGCAAATATGGGGTGCACTTATGCATAGGAGGTTACAGGGAGCAATTAATACTAGAAACTCCAATTTCTTTACTGCCTTTTTGCTTCACAATATTGTGTTTTTCTGTCCTAGTTCTTGCCTTCAAATGTCTGTACAGAAATACTCCTTTTAATTGGTAATATTTTATCCCCAGGATGGTTAAACAACAGCATGTGGTGTGATGTGATTAAAAGCTGGCTCCTTACTGTCTCTGTGGATGATGAAAAAGGAAAAAAAAAGTTAAAAAGATTTGCATAGCAATAGTGCTGAGTTAGATTTGTGGGACGTAGCTGTATCTCTTCTAACTGCTAGGTTAGAACGTACTAAAAAGGAGGAGAATTCCTTGGTTTTTATTACGGATGGACTAATAACAAACTTGGAAAAGTTAATTCTTCAAAGCTGTTGTAAGATTTTTGCCATGACTGATTCTGTCTGTCATTGTAGTTCTAAGTGATGATTTTGGTTTAGTGCATGTGTGCCCTCCTCCTTTTCCTTCCCTAACGTGGCTCTGATGAGAGAGCTATAGTACTGATTCTCTTCTTACTTTGGTACTGGTGCAGGCTGTGAGCAACTTTAATTGAAGTCTGTGGCATTTAACTGTGGAAAAAAATACTGATGCAACATTCTGAAACCTTTTTGAAAAAAAAGAGATGAGGAGAAAAGACTTTTGTGATCAGTAGAAGCACAGCAGAGTCAGATAGTGCCACTGTCAAATGGGAAAGGTAGGATGAAGTTAGTGTGAAGCAGGCAATGGATTTGAACGGGTACAATGATACTTGATATCTGGAGGCTGTGTAAACAACAACCTGGAAATTTTATGGTCTATATCCCTCTTTCCACAGGATTGTATAAAACATTTTGTTGCTTTGTGTGCAACAAAACTAATGAAGATTGAATATGGGTGAATGTCCAATGTCCTAGTATTCTGTTGTCACGATAGGCCCTGTTCCTCTTGATGTCTCCTAAAATACCTGCTTCTGTCCCCTCTGTTTCCCTGTGAAGTATTTCAAGAGCTTTCTTTACATTTTCACTGCCTGTTTACATGATCAAGCGTTGACACACAGTGTGAGGCTCATTCTGTGGTGATCAGCCTGTGATTTCCACGAGCCTTTGGACCTCTGTAAGGGATCATATTAAATGGCTGTTGAGTTTCAGTGTTGATCATGCACAGCAGTCAGGTGAGGAGGTAGGATGTACACCTTATTTCATTAGGAAGCTAGACTAAAAGCCATGACCTGAGCAAACAGAAAGAACGCAGAGACCATATCCGTAGCTAACATGGTTAAGTCATTTGTTGTTTGTCTGCAGCAGAAGTACTTGTTTGAAAGGCTTGAGCCGATCTCTTCTGTCTGTCTGGTACCAAATTTGCCAGGGGGGGTGGTGTCACTGGCCAGCTTGCTAGATACATTTGTGTATCTCCTGATCAGGAGGACAGAAAAAAGAAAAAGTAGCCATGGCTGTTTTTTGTTGGAGGATGTGGGTTTTTTGTTGAATAGTCTGGAATCCTGAAACATTTTTCAAAACTTGAGTATTTCTTTTTACCATATGAATATAATCTGGAGATACACTGAAATAATAGGGGCAAATTGCTATTAAAGTGGGGGAAAATCTTGACACCAGTACTCATTAGGCAGAAGAAGAGTTTCCCAAGAGAGCTGCTGGAAGCTATCACTTAGATTGTATTAAAACAAGATTGGACAAGGCACTGGAAAATCTACGTTAGGGAACAGTCCTGCAATGACAAAGGGAGGGACTATATGACCTAATAGGATTTTTTCCATCTCTGATTTCTCTGATAATGTCAGGAGGACAGCTGCTTCCACAATTATTCTCTGCCCAAATTTTATAATAATGTCTCCCTTTCCAACACTTGTTCGTTTTAAGTGTTTATTCAGCAGAGGAGGAAGGGAGAGTCAACTAGTGTGAGTTACTGATAACTTATAAAAATGTGGCTGTTTTTGTAGGTTGCCAGCCAAATACAATGATGATTTAGTTACTTAAGTTCTTCCTTCAGCCCGTTTTCTGAGGTCTAGATTCATTCCATGTAGTAAATGGGCTTAAACACAGGATAGTTCTGTTTTTAATTCCTTTCTTGTTTCTTTATTCCACTCCAGTCCACCTTGGCTTGCCCCTAGTCTCCCAGGGAACTTGTACTGGAAAAGCTACAAAAGAAGCTGAGGAGCTAATTTACGGACACCATAAATTCTTCTATTGCTTTTAAAGGCAACAGTTTTGCCGTTGTTTTTGCAAAAAACTTGCCCACCAGTGCTTTTGTGGGCAATGCTTTCTTTGCTTGTGAAGTGTACAGAGCCCTGTTTAGTGCAAAATCAGTCCTCTCCTAGAAAATGCAGTGTTTTATCCCTGACCATATGTATTGATAAACCTGCCATCTTAAATGGGGAGCAAGAAGTAACTGGAGTTCACGTTATGTTTTGACTTAAAATGCAGTGTGACTGAAAACAGTTAGGGAGAAAAAAGGTTTATTTTAGTGCTTATGTTATAGCCCTGTTCCCAGTCCAGCAAAAGCTGAAATCATGCAATAATACAAAAAATAAACACATTTTAAAATAACAAGCTGTTGATTTTTATAGCCAGCCATTTCCCTTTTGTCATGCTGCAATCTATTTCTCTGCATTTGGCACTAAAAGTATTTTTTTCCTCTCTTTTCCTATCATAAGCAGTTATTTATTAATTAAAATCGCAACTTGTGCTCATGAGCCTATCATAAAAATAGACAAAGCAAGTTTAATTGCCTTTTTTCAAAAACTGTACTATATTTTGGATGATAATTCAGAGCCTGATACAAACCCCTTTTGATGAAGAGAACGCTTTCCATTTGTTTTGTACTCTTTAGTCCGTCTCGTAGCTGTGTTTTGCTTGGAGGAGGCTGAGGAGGGTTGCCTTCCTCTCAGTACTTCCCACCCAAGAAGCCGTGCAGGGGCTTGGAAGGCTGTTGAGGTGCGTGGAGGAGCTCTCTGACAGCCAGTGACTCCCCCTGGTCCCCTCCTGGAGAATGTGCCTGGGTTTCCTTAACATCTGATGTTTAGATACTCAATTCCAGCAAACTCTCTATTTGTAAGGGGTGCTGTAATTCTTCTGATACAGATATTCTCCCATTAATGGATGAGCTCTAAGGAGAATTTATGGAGAACAGTCTTAGTTTCTCCCAATTTTTGTTTTGCAAAACTGAATGAGCCAAATTCTCCTCTGGTCATGAGGTGAGCTCCATGCTCTTCTGGTGATGCTGGTGGACCACTGCACCATCTATTCCCAGATGTAACCACCTTCTGTCATCATGGGGGGACGTAGTACTCCAGATGATGCCTCCACACTACCTTGTGCAGTGATAGTAACCCCTTCCACTGAGTGTGGGGTTATGTGGTTTCGTTAACACTGACAGTCTGTGGTGAGATATGACATGGTGGGGGTTCTCTTCATCTGCTGTTTCAGCTAATGATGTTGTTAGAGGAAGGCTAGGTTGTTAGAGGAAGCCTTCGAATCCAAAGGTAACCTCCTGGGGATGTTTTGATGGCAAATGTGGCACGGGCTGTGAGGGGAGGTGTGATTGCTTGGATAGGCAACTGCAGCCCAGTGATGGCCAGGCTTAGTTGCCTCTTAGGCCTCCACAATAAGCTGCGCTGGTGGCTGATGAACTAAGTGGATCTCTGCCACTACTAGCTGGTGTCTTGAATTTCATGTGAGTAAAAGTTGACATTCTAGCACATCGGAAGTTATGCTTTTGGAGAAGTTATGCTTTTGGAGAGGTCTCTAGGGGCTTATTTACATGCAACTCATGCTGCTGTAAGCACTGAGGGGTATTGGCTAGACTTCTGTCTACAACTGTCCCATGATTTACAGCTTCATGGTTGTGGTGTAAATGTTTCCTACAAATGCTGATGAAAACAGCTGTATCCCTTATTAAACATAAAGATGGGTCCAGCTTCTGCATCTCACTTCCTAACATGGAAGTGTGGCACTCAGTATACGTAGGGGAAGAAAGGATTAATGTTTTTCTGGTTTACATTGTCTAGAAAAGCATAATCACTTGGTTTTTTTAAAATCTATTAATCATAAACGTATGTTACTTTAAGGGAACAAATGCAGTAGGCACTAGACAGGAGTGACACAATCAATTATATGTCAATTTTTTACATGTCAATTAAATGCCATTTATACATCAGTGACTTATTATCATGGGTTTTTTGTTTTGTTTTGTTTCGTAGTTTATTTTTTTGTTTGTTGTAGAGTTGAGCTGCTTTTGCTTCCAGCCCCATGTCCTTTGCAAATCAATTGCCTTTCGTTTTGCAAAAGTCTCGGTATAGCAGAGAGACGAGACTAATTCTTTACACAGGGTGTACAGATTCCTGCCGGCAGTGTGGAAGAATGGTTCATTCTGAAATGTCTGTTTCCCTGCTGTTTCGCTAACAACAAAAACCTAGCGATGTGTGAAAGGTACTTGAGCAGCTTATAATATAGGCATTAATACTGAAACGCGCAGTAAAACCGGCTCAGTCTTTATGAAGGAAGGGTTTCCAATAGCATGGGGAGCCTTGCGAAGGCTGTCAGAGCAGTGAAAGGATCCAAGTGTCAGTACTAATCTTCAGTTAGACTCTGCTCTCTACGCCAGTTTTCTCCCATCGCAAGAGAAGAAGGAAAACTGTTGGAAAAGATACATCTAAATAAATCAGCATTAGCTCTTGCGAAAGGAAACCGTCTAAGGTAGGAAGCATGAACTAGCACTTTCAATGCTTAGCGTTTGCAGAGATGCAGGGCATTTTGCAGCTCGAGAACAGTCTCTGTTTTGGTGCCGCTTGCATTCATCTGGGGCTGCTGGTTTGCGAAGGCAGGTTAATCATCACTGCGTAGTGTCTGAACTTGGCTGGGTAAGTGTTAATTCACAGTTGGCTTAGACTTTCTGATTTAAAACAGACATCATTAAAAATGCTATCCACGAGCATATGAATAGCAATGTAAATGTTTTTGACCTGAACTTTCAGCCTTCTCTGTAGCCCAGTTGCATTGTTTTAGATAAATTCACCTTATCTTTCTCTCACCCTCATCCTTTCCCTTTTTCAACCGCCTCTTCTCTCCAGAAAGAGACACAGAGCTACACCTATCCGTATTTATTATATGAACTGTTACAAATTCACAATTGTTGAAACATGTCAGGAAAACCCCGTATATATTTAAATGAGCTGCTTGCAGAGTTTTTACCCTGTAAATCAATTATTAGGTTTATTGGGGAAGAGCATGGAAGTAGTATTTGGTTATAGCTTAAGTTATATAGCTTACATTTTTTACCGAAGTAAGGGATTCTGCAGACTTTCTGAATCATGCAGAAGAGAAGTTCAGAGTTTGAAGTACACTGGTTGATAAAGAAGAAAGGCTGATTGTTACAAGGTTTGTGGTTTTTTTTCCTGTTGCTTGCTTGCTTTTTTGTGGAAGTTTTCTCTCGTATGTATGAAAAAAGTCCCCAATAGCGCTGCTCTGTATTTTGAGCCTGTGCATGTTTGTATGTGCCAGAGTTTTAGTGCATAGTTTGACCTTTTGAGCCTGGCCGACAAGTGAATGGTGTTCACTGCCTTTTCTCATTACCCAAAAATGTACTACCAGTCAACTATCCTAAACTAACTTAACAGAATCATTAAAGCATCAAAACAGTGATTCCAGTAGTCGCCTCGAGACTGAGCCTCAAATACAAACAGCATACAGTATGCCAGTTACAATGCCTTTGTAAGCAGTGTGTTGCTGTGGTGATGCATTGTTATCTAGTACTATTTGCCAGCATTTGAATATTTTGCCAATGTGAAACATTGCACTTTTGGGGTGTTTTCGGTTCCTCATCCTATTGCTTTGCATAATTTCTTTCATTTCTGGTGGGTCTTCTGACTCATGCCTGAGGCATGCTGTGCTCAGGCAGACTGCTGCTCCACAGTGCCCCATACCTACCCATCATCCAGCCACTGGCACAAACACCTCCCTCCAGCTCTCTCCCGTAACCATGACAGTGGTGCAGCAGTAAGTGCACTTAGTGGCAACTGGTTTTGTTGATAAAATATCTCCAGGATGCTCCATGACACCATATGACAATGGTTTGGTGTGTCTGCTAATAGCAGGAAAGCAGCCTCTGTGACTCTTTTCTCATGTCTTTAAGATATTTATTTTTTTTCATCCTGCCGATATTGAGTGCGTTTTCTGCTTCTTCAAATTTCTTTCCCTCCCAAAGAACTTCTGAACGGTACCTTGAACTGGAAATGTGTGGATGAATCTGAAAGTAGCAACTTCCTACTTCCAGGAAGTACTATTAGTGTCAGTTCAGCATATGACAGCAGCATTTCCAGTCCCAGATAAATTTGAGAATATCAGCCCCTTAGGCACAGAATGAGAGATGGCTTCTGTTCTGAGGTGCATGCAGCTTGGATCACCATGGCCAGCATGAAAAGAGCTGTTTTCATCTGATATATCATGCTGCCTCTCCGGGCCTATTCAGTGTTGGTTGCAGCTTTGTTTTTCTCATCTGAAATGGGTGGGCTAAACACACATCTGCAAAGTCAAAAAGGAAGGGGAATGCGCCTGCGAGTCATCTTTCTCCTTCTTCCCACCCTCTCCGCTATCAAGGAATGGCAGAAGTGAGAGCCAGCTGCAGCTTGTCTTGGCCTGTAAGTGGGTTTTAAGGAGTGGGAGAGGAAGGTGGATAAGAAATGAAGGAGGTTGTTGAGCAAATGGAAAACAGAAGCCTCTTCCAGTCCCAGTGGGTGGCAAGAAAAATTTGCAAAGCTGAGATGAAAAAGACAAAAGGGGCAGATCGCTCATTGCATAATATTAAGTGAGTGCAAAATCAGTGATTTTAGGCATGAAAGACCATTTTGGTTTACAAGATCATGTACCAAAGTCTGTAGAAAAATGCACTATTGGCCTTTACAAACTTTTGCCTGACTGGCAGGGCTGAATTTTCTCCTGAGTCAGAATTGTTTGCAGATGTCACAGAATGAGAGTACATTTATAATAATGCTGATTTTTCTTTGTAGTCTTTCCTTATTATTCTCTTTAGGGGTTTTGATTTTTATTTTTTTTTTATTTCTCTCACAAGCATTATAAACCTCTCCTTCGAGAGTCTGCTATATAGTAAGTTACTATAATTTTGAAATAAATGTGCCCTTTGGTTCATTCGATCTGCACTTTATACCTGGAGGAATAAAGAGCGGGTGGGAGGCGGTAAAAATGACTCAAATGTGGGTGGGAAGTCTCAAGGCTCTGCAAAGTACAGCGGGATGAGCCAGAACAATGTGAAATAACCACACATGTGAGACAGCTAAAGCTGTAAGTAATGCTGCAGGTGCATGTATTTGAACCTTTCCCATGACTGCTTCTTGGCATCTAGTGGAACGATAAATGAATCCAGGAAGGAGAAGATGGGGAGAAGGATTGATTCAAAACATTACACTACGTTTAATTAATTACACCGGTGTAAACCCCATTGAAAATGGTTCATTTGGCCTGGCACACCACTGAAGTGACTCAGTGGTGAGTCAGGACCACTGTGACTAAGACAATTAGGAAGAGTTTTCCTCCACATAATTTTTTCTGTCTCCTGGCTCTCGCACTTTTCTCGGCGCTGTTGTGTAACATAAGCAATAGATATTTTGCCAAATACCTCTGCCTTGGTAATGTTGCCTGTCCCTTCATACCCAGTAGATGACATGACAACTATTTACTAACTTAACCAGTATTGTATACAATTATTACTGAGTAATCCTTCAAGTTCTTCTGTAGCATACGCTACAGAAGCTATAGCTTTGCTATAAACATGAATGAAGATTTTGCGTGGTTACACTTAAAGCTGGTAACTGAGCACCATCTTCTGCTTCAAAGAGCAAAGGTTATCTGATTTTTTTGAATATTGTCACTCTGTTTTGAAAATACCCCACAGCATCCAGTTTATGGAGCAAGTATAATCCACGTAATGAATATGGCACTATATGAATGCAATGGCAGTTATGAGTGCAGCCACTGAACAACACTTGATGGTGCGGTGCTGTACACCTTCTCCAGGGTACTCTGGAGATAAAGGCAGAAGAACAAACACCTGATGTTACACAGCCTTTAGGATTAAACTCATATGACACAATCTCATGTTGAAGCACTGGCCAAGAACGAGAGGTTTATATTACCAGGTAGGAATTAGCGAGAACAACCCCTGATTTCAACCTACTAGATGGAATAACTTGATAAGATTTTCTGTGGCAGTCTTGTGCTTTTAGGTCAGAGAGGTTTTAAATAGTAACTAATCTAGTTCTGGGAGCAGGAAGTAGAATCTGAGCTCAGACAAAGTCAGGGAGCTCCATTTAATTATAGAAATTGTGAATTTGCCTCCATAAATCCGTGCAGTGGCTGGTTGGGCTATTTAAAATTGAAATGCTGTATCTCATTCAAAAATGTCATTAAATTTCATAAAGACAAATATCTGGACTTCCTTTTTATAACTGTTTCATTATCAGTTTCCTGTACATTTCTGCTACCTAAGAAAAAGAGCAGGTAATTCACATAATAGTTTAGTACCCCAGTAAATACAGTCATTTGGGGAATGAAGAAGAAGCCTAAACAGGATGAATTAAATATCCACTAAAGGAGTTCAAGGGTTTTCCACCTTTTTTTGGTTTACATACTCTGAAAAATTCTTCAGGGAAGGTACGTACTACCTCAATGTTGAATTTAAAATGATAGATAATGAAATTCCTTTACCCAGTGTTAAGATATTTTTCTCCTCAGATCTACTCATATGAATTCATGGACACAAGTTCAAAATGGTAGGAGATTAATTTATCAAGGAGTTATATCTTGATTTTATGTTATTTTTCATTATAACGTACAGCAGGCATGTCTTGATTTATTTTAATATCTTATATTCAATTATAATTATGTATAAGGGATCTCTAGGCTCCTGGTAGGCAGTCAGCTAAACCTGAGAGCAGTGTGCCCTGGCAGCAATGAAGGCCACCAGCATAGGAGGCAGTTTAAACAGGAACACAACCAGTATATTGATGATAACCCCTTTTATTGAGCATTTCTAAGACCACATGTAGGACATTGCATCCAGCTTTGTTCACTTCCATACCAAAAGATGTTGATTAACTGAAGCTGTTTTGGTGGAGGGCCACCATGATAGTTGAGGGGCTGAAGCATATCTCCTTTGATGAGATGCTAAGGGACCTTAATTTGTCCCATCTGGAATAGGGACAGCTTCAGGGGGGCCTAATAGAAGCATTGCCATACCTACAAGGGGGCCTTCATAGGTGTGGAGACAAGCTCCTTACTGAGGTGCATGATGAGAGACCAGGAGACAACTATCATAAATTGAAAGAAGGGAAATTCTCACTGGATGCAAAGGAAAAAATACATCACTGTAAGGATAACTAAGTACTGGAGCATTATTTCCAGAGATTGTGCAGCCTCCATCATTGGAGGATTTCAGTATCTGACCTGAGCAGACTGATCTGAAATGAGCATCAACCCTGCTTTGAGCAGGATGTTAGATTATATGACCTCCTGAGGTCCTTTTCAACCTAAATTATTCTATCAATCGGTTGTGTACTTGCACGCTTCCTGACTTTAAACTGAATTATACTTCTACTATTAGCTGTATAACAAAGCGCACCTGAAGAAATCTCAGTGCTCGTTAATGAAGGAATGTGAATGTCCATGAGGACGAAAATTATTCAGGAAATGGAGACAAAGTATATAAAAGAGAATGATTTATTGTCTAATTGAAGTTTAATCTTTTGCCCGTCACTACAGTACCAAAGTATTTTTCTCCTTCTCAATCCAAACAAATAGTAACTCCTTTCTGCTTAGAGATAGCAGCAGTCAAGTTGTTTGTCTTTCATAAGAGCTTTAGCCCTTCATTTCAGAGTGAGAAGCTGCCTGATGGAAAGGCTTACTGACTGTCATTGGGTTTGTGCTTTATTCTGTTTCCCTTTGCTTGAACAGGTGGTTGTCTGGTGTCAACCCAACTCTCCAACAAGTTTGTTCCATGTGAGAAGCTTTTAACTAAGAATGCTTTATACCCGTTTTCTGTTGGTTTTGTTTCTGGGTCATGCGCACCATGCCTTGACATACCAGCAGGATCAGTGTTTTGTAGGCTGACTTCCACTAGCTTTGTTCAGGACAGATTACAGTTAGGACTTCATTTGGAGATTTTGCAGTATAAGGGTGGCGGGATTTGGACCTGCCCCAGTAGATAACAGTCAGTGGTAATTTTTGCACTATTACAGCAACCTGTTATACCCTTAAAATGGAAAATTCTGTGATTCAGTGAAAATAGTCTTTGATATGATTGAATCATTGCAGCAGTCTAAGCGTTTCTCACTTCCATAAATTTTTTACTCTCAGCAGTAAAAGGTGTCATTACTGCTGTGCATTTTGATAATGAGGTAGATTTTTAAATTTATTTTTTAAGGAAAAAGTTTACTGAAAACTTCCATTCTCAGAAAAGGAACTAAATAATTACCAGTTTATTTAAGATCTTAAATGATTTTGTCAACGTTCTTTCTTCTCTCTAAATTGGACAGATGTGGATGTGATGGGTGGACTGTGCAGTGGATGAGGAATTGCTTGGATGGTCACATCCAGAGGGTAATGGTCAACAGCTCAATGTCCAGATGGAGTTTTGACCTCTGAGTAACACCACATCTCACTGATCTCCATCTGGACATTGAGCTGTTGAACGCTACCCTCTGGATGTGACCATCCAACCAATTCCTCATCCTACATCATTGATGAAGATATTGAACAGTACACGTAGGCAGTGGGACTGAGTGCACACTCAGCAAGCTTGCAGACAACACCAAGCTAAGTAGTACAGTTGACATGTCTGAGGGACAGTTGACATGTCTGAGGGACATGTCTGAGGGACAGGGACCTGGACAGGCTCAAGGAGTGGGCCCACGTGAACCCCATGAGGTTCAACAAAGCCAAGTGCAGGGTGGAACACACAAACACAGACCACCCCCCGCAAGTCTGGGGTTGAATGAATTGACAACAGCTTTACCAAGAAGGACTTGGGGGTACTGGTAGATGAAAGCTGGACATAAGCCAGCAATGAGTGAGCTGGCAGCCCAGAAAACCAACCATATCCTGGGCTGTATCAAAAGAAGTGTGGCCAGCAGGTTGTGTGAGAGGTGATTCTGTCCCTCTACTCCACTGTTGTGAGACCCCACCTGGAGTACTGTGTCCAGCCCTGGAGCCCACAGCACAGAAAGGACATGGACCTGTTGGAGCAGGTCCAGAGGAGGGCCACAAAAATTATCAGAGGGCTGGAACATCTCAGCTATGAGGACAGGCTGAGAGAGTTGAGTTTGCTCAGCCTGGAGATGGCTCCAGGGAAACTTTATTGTGGCCTTTCAGTACTTAATGGAGGCTTGTAAGAAAGATGGGGACAAACTTTTTTAGGAGGGCCAATCTTTAGAGAACAAGCAGTAATGGCCTTAAACTAAAAGAAAGAAGTTTTATAGTAAACATAAGGAAGACATTTTTTATAATGAGATTGTTGAAAAACTGCCCCAGGTTGCCCAGAGAAGTGGCAGATGCCCCATCTCTGGAAACATTCAAGGTCAGGCTGGACAGGGCTCTGAGCAACCTAATCTAGTTGAAGATGTCCCTGCTCATTGCAGGGAGGTTGGACTGGATGATCTTTAAAGGTCCTTTCTGACCCAAAATATTCTGTGATTTACTAGCTACTTTACTAAGTGAGTAATGCGGTCAGATAGGATCTACATAGACTTCACTGGTGAGAGAATCATCAGAAATCTTGAGTCGTCTTTCCAGGATTCAGTTCATGGTTTGAGCTCTAGGCTGTTCTGGTTCAGTCCCTCATGTGTCAATCCATAAGCAGTTGCCATTCAGCTGCAGTAAGAGATAACGTCAGTCACCCTCCTAGCAGTGGTGTGAGAGGCCAGAAAGCAATGTTATTGTGATAGGATTACAATTATTATATATATCATCTTTTATTATAATTCTTCCACTTCATCAGTTCTTGCAGCCAGAGCCAGAGAATGACCAGAGGTTTTCGCTGAGCTGTCTGCACTAATGTAGTATATTTTTCCTGAGTGATGACAGCTAATTTAAAACCCAACCTTAACTAGATAAGATTATTCCTTCTGCTATGAATTACTCTGGTTTTGCTAGTGTTGCATGTTTCCCAAGCCTGGTGTTCATATTGCTCTGCAGACTTTAGGGTAACACCCTTTACTGTCTTCAAATTATGTTTTAAATTATGTAATTCACATTTGTTGCATCTGATTCATTCTTCTCTTATCTAATTCAAGCCCTGAAGTTACGAGAAATGGGAAAAGGAGGTTGTATGTACTTTTTTGTAGAGCTTCCTGGGCCTGTTTTAAGTGAAGCATGGGTTTACTTGTTGATGTGCTGTTGGACAGGTAGCAACACTGTGGTGCTCCCCGTGCTTAGGACAGGGGGTGTGGGAAGGTCCTCAGCTCTGCTGCAAGATTGTTCCTCATGTTGACCCAGCCCAGAAGCCTCTTCCTGCTGCACGGAGCAGATATACCATTTAGAGTGGTCCCTCATACCTAAAGGGAACGAAGCAATTACTAATACTTTGTCTCAGAATGTTAAGGACTGTTTTGACTCCACCTTTAAATTGCACACCAAGGCTTTGACTCGGTGACTGTGGAAGGCTGGTGTAGACACTAAAGAAAAATTAAACTGTTGATAGTGTTCCTAAGGACATGCTTCAGGTTTGAGGAAATCTCAGCTGAGAATTAATCTTTATGTTGACCTTCATAGTATTATTACCTTCGCATCTGGATGTCTAGACACAGAGACCTGGTGCATTCTTGAAGCAAATAGAGAATATTGAGAAGTTTTCTTAGAGTCTACCACTTTGACCCATAAGAGATGTCTGATAGATGAATGTCCCTTCTTCTGTGCTATGTGTGTGTTGACATTTAGTTAAACACGAGACAACAATCTGACAAACTAAGGTTTCAAACTGTGCAAAGAAGGAAGCATATGGTTAGAAATTATCATCATTACAAATAAACTGGAAACGTAAAACAGTGGTTGCCCCAAGCTTATGAAAGTTCTGGGTTCTGCTGGAACCAATTGTTCATCTATGAGATGAAGACTCCAATGTAGTTTGAAGAGAGAGGAGACAGGGGGACTGATGAAAGCCTCCTTGGCACGTACCCAAGTGGGGTTATGGTTCACATTCAGACCCAACCCACCCAGGTCTGAATATAGTTTATAGTATCTAATCAAGCTAATGGTATAAACATAGCAGGGAATATTATTAGTTAATTCCTGCATCGAGTCCCTACCCTCAGATTCAGCTATCACCTCTCCTTCTGAAAGATGATCTCTTTTAAATACTTCAAGTGATGAAGAATCTGCCATGTCTTGTCTTCTGTGCTTTGAAGCGAGACATCATAAAAACAAAATTAAAAAGGGGCAACAAAGAAGACTGTCAGTACTTTGAGTTATATGAAGAGTTTGACTCTGTCCCATTTGAATTCAGAGGTAATTATTCAAAATCCATTGGAGTTATGCCAGCATGAGCATCAACAAAAGGATCACTACACCTTTTCTCTCTGATTTTTCTGTTATAGTTGTACCCAAGTTACAAAAGGATGTCTTTTTGTGCCATTCTACAACTAGTTGATATTACTTATTCTACAGAGTGAATTAAAATGATGTGTTTGGTTATGCTGTTAAATTTAGGGAAATAGAGTTTATTCCATGATGCATCCAGGTTATCTGAGAATGGGTTCTGACAGTTTGTTTTAGCAAAGGAATAATTGAATTCCCCAGAGAGTGTTAGCCTGGGAATTGTATCAGCTATGTGGAATCAATTGAATTATTGAGACTACGCATTGCATTAGCATTGCTTGCGCAGTACAAATTTTCCTAAGGAAATTATATTTCTTTCCACCTTGATATTCCAAATTTAAGTTTATCTCATGATAGTTAAATAACTTGCTGTGCTTCTGTGTTTAAACACCTGCACTCTCTCAAGCGCTGAGGTTTAAACCTGGTACTGATACTTCACCGTCTGATACTTTAAATTGTTGGCACAGTAGTGACTATCTTCCATGTCTAAAGTTGCAGAAATCGCCCAACAGTCTGCACAAATGACACCGTAAAGACTTAAATGTAACCAAGCTGTTTTCAGAATAACAATTCCGATGTGATGCATTGCTCATCTGCATTGCTGATTTAAAATACAGCAACAGGTTCTCAGGGACCAAGTTAACACCGATGAAGTAAAACCAGAGATTCTTTCGCCTAAATGTGTCACACTCCTGTATTTGATATTATGAATGACAAAATAAACCCCAGGCAAAAATTATGTTCTTTAGTATAAGTGCAGCTGAAGGCTTTGACATTCAGTCAGTGAAAAAAGAGTCAACCCTGTAGTAACAGTATTAAATTTCTAGATTAATGGGAGGAAGATTTACAGTGCAATGCTTTGAGAGCATATTTTCATGGGGAAAACAGTGGGGAAATACTTGATAGTAGTTTCTTAAAGGAATACACAATGCCCTCTCAACCTTTTCCAGATAAACACATTATGAGACATTCTACATCGACCAAAATTTACTTATTTTTAACTCGGGGAGCACGTGTTCACTGTATAAAATTGCTTCTATTCTGTAAATTCAGATGCTTAACCATTGCACATTAACACTTCTGTGTAGGCAAGTCCATAGTTACATTTTAAATAATGAATTTTCTATAATCAAAAATAAGCATTGTGGTTGCAAGAAATTGTTGAACTAATTGGCATTAAGTAATTTACTCAATCATATTCTACAGGATGAAAGAAAAATTCTTCATAGTGAAGCTTCTCAATTGGTTAATCTACTTAATTATCTGTACGTTTTTTCCCTAACAGGCAGGAGAAAAACATTATCACCCAACGTGCGCACGATGTGTCAGGTGCAGTCAGATGTTTGCAGAAGGAGAAGAAATGTATCTTCAAGGTAAAAACAAAAGCAAACAAAAAGCAAACCAGTTAGTCTTGGCAGCATTGTGCTCTTGCCCATACCTGCTAGCATGGCTGAGCTATTTTGCACATACTGTCCCTTCATAACTTGTGAAGAAAAGAATGTAACGTGTAGGCTAATGAAAAGCAAAACCAAACCCTTGTTGCTTCTTACTCACCAATTACTTCTCTCTCAGTTCGAATCCAGTAACAAGTGTGAATCAGAGAAAGGATGAGTGGTAGCAGTTATTTCGTGCAGATGGAAGTACTTAACGGTGAAGATTATAGATTTTTCAATTTACTAAATCAAAGTGATTTTTCTACAATTACAAATGGGCCAGGGGAAAGTTCACACTCATGTGGAACAGCAGGTTGCATAAAGCTGCTGTTACATTCCCAAGATCAGTCCTGTACCCATTGCCCACTTGGGTGTGAGGAGAAAATCTGAAGGTCCTTACCTGAATTGCCCTCATTCAGACCCAAGTGCCCTCAGAAGGTGGAGAAGAGGATGCTGCGGAGCTGACACCCACACCACACAGTACTCATATACCTTACACAGCTGTGGTGAGCACAGGAGAAATTCGGTGTTTCTTGTCAGGGAAATAGAGAAGGAACTGCACAGTAATTTATTAAATAAAGGGGAAAAAAGGTTATTTACCATAGATATGAGCTAAAAAAATCTGTATTTCCTATGTAGCAGCTTTTAGCTGTACTAAACTGATCAAAGAAAACAATGTTTACACAGTTAAATACAAGGTCAGACACCAGAGAAAACGAAGGCTTTTGCCTATGTCTTTGACTGGCAGTTTCTTTTCAAAGGGAAGGAGCAAAGAGAATCTCTGTGAAACTGTATGGCTGGTGTGTTATCCTAAAATCACATACTAGCCTAGGTCTGTATTAAAACTTTGCAATTGTCCACAGTCTTCTAGAAGCATACTTTGAAATTCATTAAGCTGTAAAAGTTAGACTTTATTTAAAACACAACAGCGGTCTCAGTAAGATCTAATTATAATTTAGTACATTATTTAAAATGACAATTTTATTGTCACTTTGGTTTGCAACAAGAACCAGCTCATTAAAGGACATAATGATCCTTGTCTGTGCTCATGGATTCTCCCTCAGGAGCCAGAAAATGCTGTGGCTCTTCCAATTGCTAAGTAGCATAGCAGTACTAAAATCCCCATGGAAATCAATGCTTTAAAAAGATATCAAAGTACAAAGTTCATAGAATCATACAATAATAGAATGGTTAGAGTTGGAAGGGACCTTAAAGATCATCTAGTTCCAACGCCCCTGCCTGCCCTGGGCAGGGGCACTTCCCACTAGACCACGTTGCTCAAAGCCCCATCCAGCCTGGCCTTAAACACTTCCAGGGATGGGGCATCCACAACTTCCCTGGGCAACCTGTTCCAGTGCCTCACCACCCTCACACCTTCTGAAACTGGTTTGCAAGTGAATCTTCTTTTAAAGTTCAGTTAGTTATAAGGGTGGATATTAGGTTTTGTGCTGATTTTTAGTTCAAGTAACTTCAAAGTATGCTTAGGTCCTGTTAATTTGGACCCATCTTGCTTTATTTTCTGGTGCATGAAACATTCATACCAACTTGTAGTCTTTCACATGAAGAGCAGTTTTCATTAGAAACTGGTACTAACTTACTAAAAGAACTGTGATTGGGTATTTGGACTGCCTGACCTGATGTGTTAGGTATAAAACCCTAGGCTCTGACATTTTTTATTAAATAAACTTAATAATATGAATAAACTATTGTAAATGAAGTTCCTTTAAGTGTTGTGTGATCTTTTGCAGAAATTGAGCTGTCAATAGTCATCCAGCAGATGACTTTGGGGTAAAAGTCTTCTGTGTGAAAACGTTTTGCAGGTAGCTTTGCATGACCAAGGGTAGAAGTAATTAGGAAAAAAAAAAAAAAAAGTTGATCTAAATACTTAAAACCATTGGGAAGATTTGGGTCAACTTATGTAGCAGTTGGGACAAACACTTTCAGTGGGCAAGCTTAGACCTACTGGTAACTGGAAGATAAATTAGCATTAAATTTAAAGGTGCTTTAAAGATGTTTCTTAGTGGTTCAGTCCCAAAAAACTGCAGTATCTTAGTAAACATAATTTATCTGGTCTGTACTTACAGATAGTCTTATTGCTTGAGTTAGTGTTCATCTGGGTTATTTTTGTGAAATAAATTCTAATGATCTCCATCTGTCTTCTGGGAAATAGACTTGCTGTTTTTATCTTGTTTCCAAAATCCACTGGTTAGAAAACTATCAAAGTGCAGTGAAAACAAAGCATTTCCAATAAATCTTCATGATGCTCTCCACCCAGTGTAAACATTAAATATTTATAGCACAAAGGTTCTCAACTTCCCATTTAGTTGGGCAGAAGTTGTATTCATTCACATTGTTTAACTGTGCGGAGCTGTAGCTTGTGGTTTGTCCCAGCCCAGACAGGCATGAACATAAAGGTTTCTTTTTACTATGAAAATTTACAAATTATTCTTTTATGTAGTTACACACATTCCACTTCCATTGAACACTGAGTATTGAACATTGTGTTCAACTTCTTACATTTCTTTTTTCCTATGTGACTAATGCAAAACTTCTAAGTTTCTTTCTCACGCTTAATGTTTACTTATATCTCTAGAGTTCACAATCCTCTTTTCTATGCTTACATACAGTAGAGACTTGATTCATTCTGTATTTTCTGCTTCTTCCAGGATGAATATTCCCCTGAATTTGGGCAGTTATTATTTTGACTTATGAGAGACAAACATGTAGGAAGTGCAAGACCAGTACAGTGAATGATTCAGAAAGGAAGACTGGATTTTCAGCTGGTGTTAAATACCACAATACTATTCCATTCCATCTCAGTGGGCTACTTAGTATGACCTGAACCAGACTATTACAAGAATATGTGTAATAAGACTACAGGAAACTCTAGCTATGTATAAGGGAAAAAGTATTTACCATGTGAATGGAACAGGTTGCCCAGAGATGCTGTGGAATCTCTGTCCTTGGAGATAAGCAGAACCCAACTGGGCACAACCCAGAGCTTCCTGCTGTACTGGGATCTGCTCTGAGCCCAAGGTTGGGCTAGAGGAACTCCAGAGATCCCATCTCACACTTATTAGGACGCGGGTTATGATGTTACCTCACATATGCAGGTACAGGTAGCTTTCTGAAGATCACTTAGTCTTTAAAATGTATGTGATCAGTCTTACTGATACTGAGGAGCTGTCAGTTTGAGCTTTGAAAGAATCCATGAAGTGGTGACTGCAGTGGAATCAGTGTGCTGTAACTTAGTACGCCTTATAGAAAGGTTTAATAAAGTTCTTCTTTTAAACTTTTTAAGGTTCTTATTAGAGAACTGAATTAAGCAGAGTTTGAAATTTGCTTTCCAGGTACATCCATTTGGCATCCAGTTTGTAGACAGGCTGCAAAAGCTGAAGAAAAAAACAAGGTAAAAAGAAAGTATTGCTATCTGTTGTTATTCCTTTGTCATGTTATTCTCTATCTGTTTTTTTGCAGTGGGCATGGAGGGAAGGATTTTGATTTTTTCACCACTGTAATTTTAAATGATAGAAATCTAGTAGGTTAATGTAATATAATAATGTAATGTAAATATTCTGCTTTTACTTAGTGATTAAAGCTACAGGTTCAGGAGAATGCTGACCTAAGAGTTATACGTATAAACTGAATAAGGAAAAATGTAAAAATATGAAGGAGAAAACAAAGTTAATTTTTAACTTCTGTCTGATTATGATGTGATCAGTGCATGACCTCTTCTCTTTTTATGTGGTTCTGCACGTAAAAGATCAAAGGACTTTCACTTTATTTGTTTTTACAAATAAATTTCTCCTTGGAATTTCTTTTTTATTATTTGTTTGTAAAATGTTGGCAAGCAAGCCTTCACTTAATTTAATCTCTGGCTTTAAGTACCTCCTTAAGTTGGATGATTTGTGCATCTGTCTGTGTGCAAGGGGGAAAGGGGGGAGTTCTGGCATCTTCAATAATTACAAGGTTAGGAGATTAATAAGGTGCCCCTAGGAAATGAAGAATTAGTCTGTAGCTGGGGAAATCGCCTCTCTGAAGCGGTGGGACTGATGCAACTGTCTCATTTAATGTGGAGGCCAAATATGGGGTGGTTCAGTTCTGATGTTCTCTGATGGTACGTGTTGGCACCCTTGTTCAAAAAAGCTCTGCTTTGATTCATCAAGGCTTGGCACAAGTCAGACCAGTAGGCAGCAGCTATAAAAAGAGTGTTTACAAATCTGGTATGTTACCAAGTGCAACTTTGACTTAATTACAGTTTTGGAAAAAAAAAAAAAAATTGGTTTGGGCTTTCCCCTGAAGATTTTGGCTGTATTTTTTGTACCCATGTGTTTAGGAAGCCATTGCTCTGGTATTGCTCATGGCAAGCTCTGAATATCAAATAAGCAGTGTTTCAGTATAAAATCTATTGTTTAATACAGAATACTTTAATAAGTGCTGCTGATTCAGCCTAATACTATTAAGCATTATTTCAGGCTTCCTAAGGATTTTATTCTGAGTAACTGAAATTGCAAGCCTAAAACCCCAGGTAATTTATTGAAAAAGTAATATGTTGGGTTTTGGGTTTGTTTTTTTTTTCCATCCTTCAAAGAAAGGCAGTGGACAAAGTTGTACTGGGTTCCTACTGGCTGCCTTTTCCTCATAAAGGCAAAGAAAATGTACTTGTAAGAAACTTCGTAAAGGCTGAGTCATTTATAGCACATCTCTCCGAGTTATTAGAGTCTGCCCCATCCCCAGCAGAGAGGAAGACATCTGTATCTGAAAGTCAGTGGGAGTTTTGCCTGAGTAGAGGAAAAAAAAACAGAAAACAGAACGGAGCTCAAAGAATTTTTCCAAGTCTAGTCATTCTTCCTTTTCTTTGGGTTTTTCCTCCTTTTTTACTCTTTACACTTATTATTAAAAAATTAAACTGAGGAGAAAGGCTACCGTTTCAAAGAGGGTTGTAATGGATTTTTCAATATAACTTGTAAAATTGGTAGTGGGATATACTAGTTGACAAATTTTCTGGCAGCTCTTTGCAGTTTGCTATTTTTAAATATTATCTTTCTGTAGACATATATATATGTGCATGCACAGCATGTAATTAAATAGGTGACAAAGGCAGAAGGAGTAGTGGCAGCACAGTCCATAGCCTTGGAGATGGAGTGGAAGGAAAAAAGGACTTGTGAAAGAGAGTGACAGCAAAAAGAAAAATGTTGGGAGAGTGAGATTGTAAGGGATGAAGCTGGAAAAGACAGAAGAAACTAAAGTAGCAAGAGAAAGAATAAGGGTTATCAAAAGGCATAAAAGAAAAAGAGTGTGGAGAAAAGAACTGAACAGAAGCAATGGAATCAACTGTGATGTGAGGTTTTTATTGCAAAAGCTAGGGGTTTATGTACAGCGTGTGTGGACTGGGGATGCTAAAAGGGGTAATGGATCGTGCAGAGAATAATAAAGAGCATGTGTGAGATGTGGAATGAGAAGTTCTTAATCACCAGGAGGAGAAATGGGACAATTTGCGGGAGTAACTGAATAGCATAAGGCAACATGGAAGCAATCTGCAGAAGTACCTTAGAAAGATGAGGGTCTACACTTTGATTGCAAAAGTTAGAAATTTTAATGAGTTAAAATTCTTAAAAAGAAGATGGCACCTCTAAGTTGAGGGAAGTCCCTGACAAAAAGAGTTAATAAATACAAGAGTTATTAAATAAATGTAAAAGTCATTCAATATACTCAGCCACACACGTTATGTGTTTTATGGTCATGATACACTGTGTGATCTTAAAACACACTCCAGTGCTGCATGGGATACAGAAAGCTCTGAAGCTTTATTTAGGGAATCCTGAGGTTTATCCAAAACTGTCATTTGGCTTTAACAGGGTTTTAAAAAATTGAATTAGTGCAGTTTTATTCAGGTGGGTTTTTTTCTGTACTGCATTGGACCTCTAGTAGGGATATCATGAAAGAGAAATACGGCTTGCATGTGACATCAATGCATTGATGACATTTGCACATTCTACAATATTGCAGTATGCTTTAACCATGCAGAAGATCAATGCAATTACGCTGTCCATGTTGAATGATCATCTCAGTGGTAGCCACAAGTATTAATCAGAGAATGCTGTATTTCTTTGCCAGCGTTTGCCTTGTCCCCTTGGGCCTTTTGAGCTCATCCAGAACCTTAGTGTAAGATGGCTGAAAATGAGAGGGAGAAAATTCCCAAATCCCAATCAGACATGCCAAAACAATTAAAATGAATCTTTTTTTTTTATATTGATAAGTATTTCCACATACTGTCTCAGAGAAGTTCACAGGAGTGTTTGAGCTAAATAAGGTATGTGAAGTATAGTTGTGATCCTTGAGTTTGTTTGCTCTGCTAACACAATACCATACAGATATATTCAAATATTGCTTCTAAAAGCTAGTAAATATTTCAAGCAAAGACTGGAGTTGTAGGAAGGATGCTTCCTTGACCTGGCAGCTTAATAATGCTAAAATCCTTTTAAGGATCTGAACAGTTAACATCTCCAGTTAAGAAGTGTCAGCCTTTGGTGAGAGTGGTGGTCATTCAGAGTGCATGGAAAAGGATGTAATTTCTGCAATCAGGGACAGATTTTTCCATAGATGGGAAAGAGTATTTTATGATGAATTAGCATATCTGGGTTATTGATTTCATAGTAGGATTTGTTTAAACTTCAGTTATGAGTGTCAGGTCTGTTCATGGTTAATATCATTGTGTCTCACAACCCTTTGTTATTTAAAAGTAATTATATTTTTAATCATAAAGGAATCTACCAAAAAGGAAAGCAGTAAAGGTCTGTCACTCTGAATGCCAGAACGATTGAAAACAGAGCAAAACCAGTTGAGTATTAAAATTAATCCAGAAGTGTTGCAGTCAGAGAGGGGAAAGGTAACCTACTGTGTGCCTCATTCAGGGCGCTCTGCAGGATGTGGCTCAGTTTGCTGTGAGCGAGTGGCATGTTAGTTCCAGAAGCAATGTAGATTTGTTTGGTGGTATAACCTTCGAGTGAAAATGCTGGCACCAGATCATCTTGTGACTCCAGAACTCAGAACTACTGTCTCTGGTAATGCCCAAAAGTTGTCCCGGCAGCATGGAAGCGCTGCAGGCCATTTCATTCTGAAGGGAGGGGAAAAGAAAGTCATACATAAAATCATTTTTGCATTTCCAAAGGTCAGTTTGACTAAAGATATTCTTTTACTTTTAACTCTTTGGTATGCCTGTATGTTTTGAGCTTTCTGTAATATGCCATTTTTGAGAGGTAAAGGTTAAATTAAATGAAACGTCCTTCACACTCTTTTTGAAGTAACATTCTCTCTCCCTCTCCTCTATTTCTTATCTATTTCACTTTTCTTATCCTGCTGTAGGAAACGAGGACTTCGTCTGAGAGTATTATTTCTGTACCTGCTTCAAGTACATCAGGTTCCCCAAGCCGTGTGATCTATGTGAGTATTTCATGGTGAAATTCATTCTGTGGAATGGGAAAAACCCTGTGCTTCCTCCTACAGTTTAGCATGTTATGTGGAAAGCTAGTATCTCCAAACCACTGCATGTGGTGATTCCTCTGAAAAGGAATTTACTTTCTCATGTTTAAAATGTTTGAATGCTGCATTTACTATAACAGAATTCTGGCAGTTTCCTGTTATTTTTTCTGGTGTATTTATAGGACTTATATTACCACTAGAGCTGGCTTATACCAAAGCACGCAAAATACCACAGTCCTTTCTAAAAAATAATGTTTAAGTAAACAGTACAGCCCACAGGTAGATTACAAGCCTGGATTTGAACACAACTTGTCTAAATCGAGCTCTTGGGCCTCCATGCGATTGCTTATAAAAACACTCATGTGTGTGATTGCAGGACACGGGCCTTGACAAACGCCAGTCCCTAACCTCAGAGGGCCTTTGATGTGTTTATGGCCTAAGAAGTGCTAGCTCTGGAAAGTTCAAATAAAGGATTTAAAATAACAAGTATGATAAAAGCTTATGCTGAGTAATTTTTTTTTTTCAATACCAGGTGTACCTTGCTTGTCATAATTGCTGTAGCTCATGTCTATGGCCAAATCCTCAAAGCTACTGCCAATAAGTAAAAAGTATCCCCAAGTGTGGCATGTTCTGTACGAACGCCTTTTGGAGAGCTTCAGTATTCCCAGGGCTATTCTTTGTCCCATCCATGTATCCCTAAGGTAGGCAGGTCACTGTCATCAAATAGGACCATATGCAGAGGAAATTTTTTCAGCTCAAAAAATTGCTGCAGATGTGATTGACTGCTGGAGAGGTTATTACACAGAATTTAAGGGCTTTCATCTACTACACTGAGACAAGCAAAAGAGCACCTTGGAACCAAACTTGTCTTTTTTCTTCAAGTATAAATTATTTTGAATGCAGTATACTCTTTATCTGAGTGAACTAGAAGTGGGAGAACTGCCCCTTATCTAAATGTTTATTAGTTTTTTTGAGTTCTCCTTCAAGTAGAGCTCGACGCTGGTGGATACCAGTAAAACTGGTGGGTGTTCCTAGTATGAGAATGCCATTGCCTCAACTCCCGTGAGACATTTTGTTGAGTTAGGACCGTATTATCATGTAAGCTTTCTCTTTGGCAAGATGTCTGTATTTCTCCAGCAATGCACCACTTCATTGCTTTTAGTCATGAGCATTCTTCTAAGACTTTTATGTTTTTAGTTACATTTATCAGACTATTGGATAGTACTGTTTTTCTTGATGTTGGTGATTACAGCTTTAAACATGCTTCGGAGGCTGTTAAAAGTCAAGGACAGCCCTCCGTTCTCTTTCTGGTTTTTTTTTTGAAGGATATAATTAAATCAGCACACAATTCTAATGTTTCTTACTGTAATAGAATTCAGAGGCAGCTGGGACTGTGAAAAAATAAAGTTGTCTAGCAAATATGATCCAATCAGGAAAAAAATTCCCCAGAAGCATGCAAGTTCCTGCTCTACCTCTCTGTTTATTTGTCAAAGCTGTGAGATTGATTAAGTTCTATTTTGCATTTCACAAACAGGAAAGTAAAAAGAGTTAAAACATGTTATTGGACTTTCATATTATCAAAATAATTGTTTGGCTATCTTCTGCATCTGTTTTCTGTTACGGGAATGTTATGACATACAGACACGCTCAAGATTTGTCTTGGGTGCGTTCATGATTGGTTTAATTGAACCTATATTCATGCTGCCACTGAAAGGCAGGTCCCACCCACATGTGGCCCTGTCCTTTTCCAGCCATGTCTTCCTGTCTCCTCTTTGGTGTTAGTACTAGTGGGTACAGAGGTATGATCGGTCAGGTTTGAGACCAGATTCAGCAGAAAAATAACCCAGGAAAAGCCTCCAGCCAACCAAAGAAGCAAAAAAAAAAAAAGACCCAGCCATCTACATGTCTCTAATGTTAACGTAGAAGGCACAGCAGAGTGGGAAGGCACACACTGGACAGCCACTTTGAGCAATAGCATGGATGTGTATCATTAAAACCAATAGTGAAACTGTACCTTAACGACTGGTGAGCTCTGTGAAGTATCGTGTTGGACAAAAGAGAATTTAGAGAAAATAGTTAAAACTTAGTAATCATGAATTGTTGGTGCTCATACTTTCAAAGGCATCAAGTCAAAACAATACAGCCCTTCCTGAACAGCATGCCACCTCATTGGTAATGTGTTCCTGGGTGGTCAGCTATGAAAAGATGAAGAAAGTGTGTTTTGACAAAACCTGAACGTGATTCATACAGACCTTTTACCAAAGCTATATTTATTTTTGTTGTTTTGTTGATACCAGACTTTGGTGTCTCTTGTGCCACGAGAGGGCGCAAGCCAATGCCCTATGAAGTTAATGGGCATCTTCTCATTAACTTTAGTGATAGCTGGATTATATCTAGACAGAAATTTACCCCAGTGCAGGCATCCCCTGAGACTCCCTAAATACCACATAAAATCAGAATTTTCTAAATTGAATAGGGCTTAAATAAAAGTCCTTCTTTATATTTAGCTATATTTTATGAAGAGATAATTAGCAGCTCCTTGCAAAGATATATCTTTCTGGAAGGTATAGGTTAAGTTGCATAGCTGTGTTGTCATACTAGGAAGAGAAATCACATTATATTCTTATACAGATCATATTTGCTAATTATACAGTTGTAAAATTACATATTCCAAATGAAATAGATACTCTAAACTTAAAGCATGTTTTAACAGAATCCAAAATACCAGATTTTTGAAGAAATGGCTGAAAGCCTCTTAGCTGTAATTTGAGCCTTCCCTAGCATATTTGAATTCCTCTCACATATTTGAAAGTAGGTGAAACAAATTAAGTGAAAACCAGCGTAGGCTGAATGTTTGTAGAATTCAGCGTGTAGAAAACAACTGTATCTCTAAGGTGTTTTTTTCATCCAAATTTGCCTACATTTTGATACTTAAACTGAAAGAAAATATTTAAGAGATGTTTTACTCCTGACAGTTCTGAAGTCTAGGAGGAGGAAGATCTTAAGCTGCACTTTTAGGGGGAGGCTAAAATTACCGTAATACACATTTAAATATTCCCAATTCAAAAGTATGGGGTTACTAGAATAATCTCCACAACTCTGGATACCTTAAAAAAGAAATTATCACAGCCACCTTGGCCTTCCTTGTAGGTACAATGCTGCCCAAAGTCTTGCGGAAACAGACCTGATGGACAGATGATTCCGTCTGTGCATGACCTGTCCCTGCTTCAGATCTTGCCCATGGCTTCTCAGAAGGGAGGGATTAATTTACATTAAGAGGCTATTTCGTAGCTCTTTGCTTCTTAAAGTAGCTTCAAGGAAGGTGAGATCTGTAGATCACTGCAGAATCACATAATTGATTAAAACACGTTTTTTTTTTCATTAGTTTTGAGGTCAAGAATATGTGATGGTTATGGCAGCTTTGTTCCACTTTCTTAGTTAAGAGGGATCTTCCGCCTTTCTTTGTTACTTCTGCTTGCACAAATTCTTACCTTATTTTAGAAAAAGGGATAAATGAAAGTTGTCACACTGAATTCTCCTGTATGATTAACCTAATAGATTCAATAGATTTTCCAGGGCAGTGTTCTATTTTAGCTCGTACTAAGAAAAAAATGTAATCACTGCACACATAAATCCTGGATAGTTTCATATTTTTGCATGTGGAAAACATTATTATATTTGTATAGCTGGTCATACTGAGATTTTCAGAGAACAGTGAGATTCGCTCATCGTTTTGTTGCCAGCAAAGAGCTCACCATTCTGCAAAGCCTGAATATGCAATGAGAGTGTTACACTGCCCTTTCTCCACTCTCAATGTGGGCAGCTTATCATATCTACAAGGACAGATACAATATTAAGGATAATCTGGGCAAATGCAGCATTTGATAATTATATATTGTTGGAATAAGCATAGCAAGAGGAGAATGGGGAGCAACACAACCCTTTCACTTTGTTGGCTGTGTGACTCTCATGAAAGTATCTGAACTTTCTTAAGTGGCACATATGATCTTCCAACTAATCCAGCATGATGCAATTCCATATTCTGCTGGTTCGTGGCCCATCATTTAGGGTTATTTAGACATAGTCAAGAAAGGAGGTGAAGCTGTGGCCCACAGATGAACGGCAAAAATTAAAGACTAATGTTTTTCAGCATCTGGAGAGTATGTGTTGGAAATGCATACTTGATTATTCACTACTGCTTATGTTAGGGGAACTCTACGCAGCAAAACCACTTTAAAAATGAAGGGCTTTTTTCCTGAAGAGACTACAATAACTGTCCCCTGTGTCTCTTTATGCAGCTGGCAGTAAATGGGATATAACCAGGGGATCTGGAATGATGCCATGCTACTCTTATTAGCCAAATGTGAGTGACAAAGAAAAGTATAAAGTACCAGTATATAAAAAGAAAACAGCAGTGATATGTAGCATTGTATAGTAAATATGAGAGATTTAAATGTGCACAAACAGAAAAAGCGGTTTATTATCTTTTCTAGCTACACTTGCCTGCCCTTTTCTGATTGTATCCTGATCATATTCTTTCTTATTCTTACTGCTTTCTTTCCTCCTTTTCTTAGGCAAAGCTTGGAGATGAAATTCTTGACTACAGGGATTTGGCTGCTCTTCCTAAAAATAAAGCCATCTATAACATTGACCGCCCAGATATGATCTCCTATTCTCCATATATCAGTTACTCTTCAGATGACAGGCATAGTTACGGGGAGGTACTGACACATGGGTATTTTTCTTACTGTGAATTTGAGATTTTTTTGTATGCATCATTAAACATGTTGCTGAACACTCTTAAGCATGTGCATAATCTAAAAAGAAAACCAAACCCAAACCACCTAACATCTATAACTTCAGTTAATTGAGTCATGTCATTTATTCATTCATTGACAAGGCCTTCCAAAAAGCAAGCAAGATGTTCATTTCACTTTTGTAGTTTGTAGAAATTAAAGAATTGCTTTCTGTGATCATTTTTTAAACAGATGACATGTAATTAAAATATGTTTTGCTATGAGAGGATTTCTACATGCATGTGGTAGGAAATGGGAGCCATTGCTAATTATAATGTAAAAATCAGAAGCAAAGCCAGATGTCTGTCATTTTTTTTAGTGTACCATATTATTTTGGTAACACAACAATGGTATCACTTTCCTATGCACAGATTTCTTTCAACTGTCCCTTACTAAAGTTCATCCTCATGTCATGCATGCATTTCAACCTATTCATATGCAGAGCTAATATTACACAGTTTATGCTAATGAAATCTAATTTACCATAATCTTACTTGCACTAATTCTGGTTTTTTGTGAAGCATATTTGTATATAACTCCTGTCATGCAAGTTAGATTTTTTTTTCCCTAACCATATTTGCCTTTTGTTTTAATTTCTGATTTACTTTATACTGTTAGACACTTTTTTACAAATCAAACCTCTTAGTGTTAGACACTTTTTTACAAATCAAACCTCTTATATAAACTAGGAACACTATCAAGATATATATGGTCTAGAATGGAAGTCTGCATTGTTCTCTATAGGTGTAGGTGGATGTGTAGAAATAAATACTATAAATAAGACCCCCCACTGTTTATAAGAGCCCCAGTCCTGCTGTCACCTTTTGCACTTAATCTACTACTAAAATCTCAATACTCCTTTCAGGTAAAGTGCAGCACATATATTAAATCTTGTAGACTCTCTTCCAAACCCTTTCTGCACAATGCTGAATCACAGATGTTCTATTATCCTGCAGGCTAAAGGAATTAATTATTGTATCTGGTTTAAATGGTATTTTAGATTTCTGAATTCAGAAAACTAAAAGCTGCTTGCTAGCCCTGAACCTGCAGAGTACAAACATTTCCTTTCTATGTCAGAATTTGTGGGTGCAGATAAAGCCTTATGGACTCAGCAGAGGTGCATAAACTAAACAACTTTCTGCTCATCTCCTCTGAGGGCTCACTCATTGCATCCGTTCCAAGGTGATAGTTATAAAACCATCACTCCCAGCATAAATCTGTGCTGCTGCTGGAGGGGGTTTCCTCCTACCTGCCCTCTGCATTTCCTTGGCATGATCTGACTCCATGCCATCTCTCAAAGGCTGGAGGTCCCACAGGCAGGACAACCACCTGATGGTATGGTGAAACAGCTTGTCTTGATAGACAGCCCAGTCTTTGCTGAGATCCAGTAGCAGTGAACTGTGGGAACCCTAGCATTGCACTTTCAGGAGTGGAATAGAAGGTAGTTGCAGTTGAGCTTTAAAAAAACCAACCAACCAAAGAAATAAAACCATGGGAAAGGGCTGTCTGTCACCTTCTTTTAGTGGGTGGCTTAGTGGTGAGACCAGAGCAGGAGGGGTTTATTTGAACAGCTAGAGACATTGCCCATTTCAGTAAACACAGAACTTAACAGAAGACAAAAAGGACTACATCATGAATGGGGGCCTTTTCTTTTGGAGTAGTAGGAGGCACCCACAGTGTTTGCACCACCAGTCTAATGCTGTCTCAGGTCTGTGCAGATGTAGGCATTTGTGTCAGCAATACCTCAGTGATATCTTAAAAAATAAAAAGTGGGATCCAGTCATCTGTTTCTAGGTGCCTAAAACATGAGGGGATGTTGGGCTATGCTCACAATCCAACATGCATGTTTTTGTAATGCTCCAGATACTTACAACCTTGATATTATCAGGGGAGAAAAATATCACAGAATCACAGAATATCTCAAGTTGGAAGGGTCATAAGGATCATCGAGTTCCTACACACAGATCATCCAGATGTTCCTCGAAGTCTGACAGGCTTGGTGTTGTGACCACTTCCCTGGGGACCCTGTTCCAGTGACTGACCACCCTGCTGGTGAAGAACCTTTTCCTAATGTCCATTCTCGATTTAGAATCATAGAATGGTTTGGGTTAGAAGAGACCTTAAAGATCCTCAAGTTCTAACCCCGCTGCCGTGGACAGGGACACCTCCCACTAGACCAGGTTGCTCAAAGTTCCATCCAGCCTTGTCTTGAACACTCCCAGGGTGGGGCATCCACAACTTCTCTGGGCAGCCTCTTCCAGCACCTCACCACCCTCACAGTAAAGAATTTCTTCCTAATATTTAATCTAAATCTCTTCTCTTTCAGTTTGAAACCATTACCCCTTGTTCTGTTGCTCCACTCACTGATAAAGAGTCCCTCCCCATCTTTCCTGTAGGCCCCCTTTAGGTACTGCAAGGCTGCTATAAGGTCTACCCAGAGCCTTCCCTTGATGCAGCTTCATTCTATTTCCATTATGTCCTATTGCTGATCACCAGAGAGTGGACACCAGCACCTCCACAACGAGGTTACCCCTCAGCCTTCTGTTCTCCAAGCTCTACAAGCTAAGTGACCTCAGGCGTTCCTACTTTTGCCATTGAGGCCTTTCCCCATCTTGGTTGCCCTCCTCTGGACATGCTCTAATAGTTTGATGTCCTTATATTGAGGTGCCCAAAGCTGCACACAGTACTTGAGGTGGAGCTATACCAGTGTAGAGTGGGACAATTGCCTCCCTTGACCAACTAGCTATTCTGTGCTTGAGGCACCTCAGGAGGTGACTGGCCCTTTTGGCTGCCATCGCACGCTCTTGTCTCATATTCAACTTGCCATCAATCCAAACACCAGGGTTTCTTCACAGGGCTGCTCTCCAGCCTCCTTCCCCCCAATTTATATGTATGTACATCCTGTCTTCCAAATTTCAGCATCCTGGCTACACCTGCAGCTGTGATATTTTCAGTATTTCTGCTTAACTAACTCAGTTGAGCCTTTAGTTTTTAAAGAAAATTGAACAGCAAATTTTCAAATTATGTGATTGTTTAATGAAAAAAATAAATAGTAGAGATTATTTTTTTTTTTCACTTAAAGCAGCCAGCTCTGAGCAACAAAGTTCTAGTTCAGATTTAACTAGGGTTTGTGTCTAGTCTCAGCCAGTTGCTTTAAATGTGGATTTTCCTACTGGCAGCACCCTCTGTGGTACAGTACTGGTCTCACCAGACTCAAGGATTTTGTAGTAAAGAAATAACAAAAGCTTTATATGAAATTATTTGTATATTATTCTTTATTGACTTGTTTGAAAACAAATAAAGAGAAAAATTGCCCTAGCTTAATTGACAGGTGTTTTTCATAACTGTATTGAGTTATACGTGGATATTGATATTTTAAGAGTAGTTCTTCTCACAAGTAACATCATGCATGAATTTGTATCACTAATTTGTTGTGTGTTGCTGTTTGCAGTCACCTCAGTTGCTCTCTCCAACACCTACTGAGGTAATCCCCAATGCCTTTGTACTCCTGTTCTGACCCATTTTGTGATGCATAAACCTGGTCATATTGATAACCAGCAGAGTCTGAAATGTGGGGGTTTCCTCCTGCCTAGAGAGTGCATGGGGTTTTATAATTTATGGTTTTCACAGTGTTACTTGTGTTGAATACGTGCTCTGCTTCTGGATTGTCATCTGAATGCATCTATCTCCATGGTCATCCGTGTTCCTGCTTTCCAAAATAAAGGTTGTATTGTGGTCACTTCCTCAAGCTCTGCTAAATAAATTACATTGGGAAATATGATTTATGTTTGCATTTAAAGCTGCCAGCATGAGTTGACTTAATGCTTGGCATAGCTTTCTCTTTTTTTTTAATTTTTTTTTTATTTCACAAATAGTTAATCTCCTTATACTATCTGTGAAAACACACTATTAAGTCATTTACACATACCTTAACTTGTAGGTCTGTGTATTTTGATGTGCATTATTCATCAAAGCCAGTTGTTGTTTCAAGAAACATCACCTTGGAAGCAAAGAGAGCATTTCACACAGCTTCCCAGATACAATTACTCAATTACATATCACAGGCCTGGCTAATTTTTCCATTATCTCAATTTTATGTTAAGAGAACTGCTTTGCAAAATTTTGGTAATAGTGGGGAATTGCAAATTTTCATTAAGGTTTGTAAATCACCAACTGTCATTATGAGCATTGGTTACACAGAGAAGTTAATCAATAGAAAGTGTAATTTAACAGAAAGTTTATAAATAAAAACATGCTTTCTTTGATATTGGATTTCATTAACTTGACTGACTGTTCCTTACAGAGACATAAAGTACACAAAAGGTAAGGTGTGAAATAATCAGTATGAGATCTTGGTGTTCTGGAGGATTATAATAATTTCCTTTTAATTACCTATCTGTTAGCCAAACTGTTGTACTATTAAATTCCAGAAGTGACACTGGTATGGAGGGTGGTGCTGCTCTGTTTTGTGTTATGTCAGTTCTCCAGGTTACCTAGCTTTGCCCTCCTTACTGTCTTTCTCTAAAGTTTGTGATCAGGTGCTCAGGCATCATCATCTGCAAACTTGGCACCAGTTTTGTTGCAGGGGTTTTTATTAGAGGAAAATCCCAGTGTATCATGCAATCGGACATGTCACAGACTAACATCTTATGGTATTTAAATGTAATTGCAAGACTTTCTAGATGTTGCTATGCTGCCTGTAACTCTCTTCATAAGAGCTAAAATGGTTATTAAATAGTGTAGGTACTTTGGGAGGGGAAATATCTCAAACTGGGTGTAGAAGGATTGGTGGCAGAACGCCTACAAGACACTGCATGCTTGGGAAGGTATCAGCTGTCCTCCCTTTTTCAATAACTTCTTCTGTAATAAATATTAAAGCAATAATGCTACTTACCACTATACAAAACTGATTTTCAATTTTTGAAAATGCAGTCTGGGGTGAGGTGGAAGGGGTAGAGCACACTTGAGCTGGCTGAGAAAAATTGATGATGGGAGAACATTTCCATAGAGTCAAGGATAATCCCAGAGAAGATATAATTAATTTGTCCTGATAGGAATCCGGGAGGTGATGATGGAGATAAGTAGAGTCTCCTGTGTGCTTAGATGATGAATGAGCCCATGGGAGTCACATAGGTGCCTAAAAATGTCCCAGAGTTCATGACAAGTGTCTAACACTGTTATGGTATAGCGTATCTTCACTCACTGCTACTGGAATAGGAGAGGAGAAACATTTTTTAGAGTATGGCTTTCCATGAGGGAGTATCTTCAGGTTACCTTGATTTGTTCCAATTTGAAGTTAACTCAAGCCAATACTTGTTTGTCTTAAAAGAAACAGGAAATCTTAATTTTCTTTTGTAACAAAAAAAAAAAGTCATTTCTAGATCTAATTCACTTAGTGATGCTTTTAGTGTTAAGAAGATAGTACACGCAAATTGCACTTGTAATTTAACTAGCTGTAGAGTGTAAGGGGTTTGGAATGGGTGCATGTGTTTTTAAGTGGTTAAAGCCAAGGTTTTAGTGGGAAATAGGTTGTATGACTTACTTTGCACAATGCTGCAGTATTAACGCTAATGACATATATGAGTGTTTATATCAGTTACCTAGCTAATAACGACCATACTGTAATATAGTATGCTGGGCAATTTGTAGAGACGATGCAGTTGTTTCTGTGATGGAATGAAGCCAACAAATACTGATATTTTTTTTTTGTTGTCTGTAACCATTGTGCATCCATTCATATGGGTACAAAGTGACCATAGTACTATCATGCTAACCGGACCTCATCTTCCACCCACCCATGTATGTTCAGGGAATTATACTGTCCTGAGAAAACACTTCTGCGCTCTTATATTCTTTTCAAATTATATTGTCATTTTAAATTCATGTATTTGCTGACTTCCGTGTGAACATGACCATTCTCTGATCCTTGGCAGAGATCCTTTGGTTGCATTGTGGTGGAGATGCTTATGGCTGAAAGCCACCTTATTTCATTGGGATTGCATGGAGTGTTACAAGAGCATTGACTTTCATCTACACAACACAGACGTGCAAAATGGCATATTCTGCATGTTTCAGAAGTTATTTCTCTTCCCTAATGACGTATATTTCCTCTTTTTCTCTCAGGGTGACCAAGATGACAGATCTTTCAAGCAGTACAGGACATCAAGTCCTAGCTCTGCTGGCTCGCTGGGCTATGGTCGCTATACTCCAACCTCCCATTCTCCTCAGCATTACAGCAGACCAGGTAATCAAAAAGCAGCCTTATTTACTGTCTAGATTTTTCCACTATTTGATTGTATGTTTTAAGTAGCGTAGACTCTGGTAGGCAGGGTTTTAAGGTCGAATAGCAGTTCATTGCAGTGATTGATTTACTGTGAACTATGGGGAGAAAGGAAATGAGTGCTTCAGAAATGAGCATCTAAGAAAACAAAAATGGGCATCTAGAAAGGTTAATTTTATATATCTGTAAACGGAAGATAGAAGATTTTAAAGGACTTAATCCTGGTCCTATCCTGCCTGAAGCTATGCATGCAGTCCACAGCACTTTCACGGTGCGGCATTGTAGCAGTGAATGCACACAAAGCCAAGAGGGTGATTGAGTGACTTCATTTCCCTTCTTGTACTGCAGGGTTATGGTCCACGTCTCCTCTCAGCGGTGCAAGAGCTGGAGGAGTGATTAGTGGTTCTAATGGCTGGACTTTGAGGCCAAGTTGCTTTTAGCTGAGAAGCTTACAGCAATGCCTATTGCGGCTTTGGGCTGCAGTGGCAGCTGTGTTGGTGTTCTTGTTGCACAGAGAGGAAGGATCACCCCCTTTTAATCTTTGTGTGGGGGCCCCATACAAAAGCCCGTTTGTATTTGGGCATTGTGTAGAATTTTATCCTTAGAAATAATCAACTAAGTTGTTCAAAAATTAATTCAAATTTTCCTCCACTCCGTCATTTGGGTGGAAAACACAGAGCATTTGTGCTATTTTCTTGGTGTCTTTCATTTCATTGGGGATATGTTATAATTATAAACTAGTTTGGAAAACTGAGAGTTCTTAATCATTCCAGTGGAAATGAAAATTTTATGGGTAACACATTTTTTACACGAATTGAATATTTTTACTAAATAAAGTCTTTGATGAAGGGGAAATAAGATAGAGTATCAAAGATCTGTGAAAGAGAGAAAAGATTAGTCTCTGCTCAAGATTTAGCAGCTGTGCTGTGCTTAACTTTAGCTGCACACTGTTAAAGAAAGGAGGAAAAACGAGCATAAATTCCAAATTAATTCAAATGTTTTACAGATTCATTAAAAATTTAGAAGATAGTAATCATAATTTCCATTTTTAATAATTGTCATTAGTTCTTCAAAATATGTTATCAGGATATTATTACAACACAGCAAACAAAGATGATGTACTCGATCACATATCTAATTTTCAGAGCTCAAATAACTTCAGGATATTTCTTCAAAGCTTAAATTAGTCATGCACTTGAGTGTCGTCGTATGTGCAGAGATGGCAGTGAGAACTGGACCCACTCATAGCACAATTCTCAGCAAAGACAAGGCTCTCCCCATTTCATTTCATTAGATCCATTCTGAACATATATCATTCCCTCTTGCAGCTTTTGAATATGCAGATTTTCCCCTGAGTACAGCTATGCTTATTGTGATGCCTTTTCTGGAATATTTTCTGATGCGTGACATTATCAGCATTTTATATGGCAGTCTTTCTGTCTGCAGAAAGCCCGTGTCCCTTGGCCAACCTCATAGTATGGCCACTGTGATGCTTTTAGCAATAACCAGAAGTCATAAATCTAAACTATATGTTTTCTAAGCATCAAGAGGAAAATGTTCCTGAAAAAAAAGAAAAAAGTGGCATTGTAATTTGTGGCTTTCAGTAAGTGAACTAAATAGTTTATTTTCACTTACTCTCTGTTGCCCCCAGCTGGTACTCAGAGTCTTGGTACCAGTAGCTGCATCTCCCTGCCCCAACACCCAAGCCCTACATCTACATTCAGGCATCATTACATCCCTTTCTTCAAAGGTAAGGTCCAGGAATGCAAAACCGTGCTGTGATTACTGTAGACTTATTCAGATGTGTTTCACTTTTATGTCTGTGTAAGCATGGCTTCCACTTGGATAAAATTTGTCTTAATTTTGTGCAAGTGCTTTCTTGATGTACTGTGTAAGTTTTAAGAACTGAGTGGGTACGGGTTGTTTTATTTTTGCTTTTTTTCAGTAAGTGTTAAGTGTTTTTTAAAAGGGGTGAAGGGAAGGGATTAGATTTTTGTAATGAAAAAAAAAAAAAAAGAGAAGGAAATAATTTAAAAGTTCCTTTGTCCTAAAATATAGTGTTTACCCTATTTTGGTGACACTAAATAAATACAAGAAGATCACATGTTGGATCCAACATTGGATGAACAGTTATCTAACCTTCTAACCTACATTTAGGGATTTTTTTCACTTTATTTGTAGCATTATCAAAAATGATGCCAGAAAAGTTGGCTAAATCAATATGCCTGCACTGGTTAGCAAATAGTGCTATAAAACAGAGCAAGTGAGTCTAGTCTCTTTGTCATTACGTTCTTTTTTGGTTTTTCGTAGTGGGTATTAACTTTTAATGACCTCTGTGTTGGAGATGTGAGACAGTAACGAGAAATACCAAGAACTTTTGAGGCAAAGGCTATTTTTTTTTAGCTAGTTATTTTAATGTCAGAAAGAGAAGGCATTCAACTACCACATGTGTCTTCCCCTGCATCTGTCCTCTGTATTAACAATACAAGTGGGGAGGAGAAGTAAATGTTGAATACCAAACATTTCCAGTGGCTGTTCTTTGATTCTCATGTACTGTTTGATCTAAAAAACCTGCAAAACTGTTCTTCTTGCCTTCATAAACATTACAGAAAAGGAAGTGAGCCTCTGCAGGAACCAAACTTGCATCTCAAATGAATAGCAGGTGCTCATCGCCTTTGGAAAAATATCTAATGCAACTTCATTGGGCCCTAATGCATCCAGTCAGCTCAGAATTACTGATACAGGAAGAGTAGAAAGAGCCGGAATAGTTAATTTATGTTTAAGTCTTCATTATTTTGGGAATATAGGCAGGAACAGAATCATGCTTGAGTCTCCCAAATGTGATCCCTGAAGAAAAAGCTGATGAGATGAGACTGATTGTTGCCATTTTAAAGTCTCCCTGCAAAACTCCCTCCCACAACCCACGCTCACACACAACCCCAGACATTTTTTGGAAGGCTGGCACATGCCCTGGTATTCCCTGAGGTGCTGCATGAACATTTTTCATTTTGTCCTCTAAATTTGGATGTTATCATACAACATGATGTACTGAGTAGAAAAAACCTCTTTGGTGTGCTGCAGTGCACAGTTTCACTGTACGGAAAGCTCTTAACTCAAAAGCCTGCCCTCAGTTGCTTAGCAGCGCTCCTGTTAAAGTGAGTTTGTGCTCAGTGCTACCCACCGTGGCTCAGAGCAGCAGCATTTACTTTGCGCTGCTGTTTGGGGGAAGAAATCCTCAAGTGAGGGCTCCTCGTGCCCAAACAATTATTAGTCGTGTGATCAAAATGATAATATTTTGCAGTTCTGCAGCACTTTTTTTTCCAGGAGCTGAAGTATTTTGCAAGCAGTAGATTACAATGCCTCACAGTGCTCCTCTGAGGCAGGCAGGGCTCTTTCTACTCTTCCTGTATCAGTAATTCTGAGCCTTGCAGAGGTTGTATAGACTATCTGCTGTTTACACTTTAGTCAGTACAAAAAGAGTCAGCAGATTTGCCCCCATCCTCTTCAAGTTCTCTGAATTCTTTTCTCTCTACAGCTGCACACTGTATTTTTGCCTTATCTTGAGAAGCCTTTTGAGGGCATCAATGTGCTATTTTTTTTTCTTCAAAGTGGTTAGCGAGGCAAGAGGATTGTAGAAATAGTTGCTATGTATCCAGACCAATATTGATGTTGCCACTTCATTTTTAAAAAAGTGGAATCACACTCATTTAAAAAAAATTTTGATTAAATCAAAAAATAATACACTGCTTAATAATGCTAGATTATTATCTTTGTAAGAGCAGTACTCCACAATCATTGTAAAAAATATTTCTTCAAGCTTTCAGGAGACAGGAATGTTATTACCCTAGGGAAATTAAAAGAGGCAGAATCTTCCTTTTGACTTCACTGCGTTTGCATCATATTCTTTCTGAGAATGATACAGTTCATCATCTTTCCAGCAAAAAATATGATTACTGAGTTCCTGTTCTTTCTTCAGTGTACTGTTGCGTAGCTCCAATGAAGTGTGGTAAAATGAGTTATTCTTTGTCATGCAGACAAATTATCTGGTTGTGGTCTTTTAAGGTTTTTTGTCTTCAAAATGTCTTCCAAATAAATCCTGTGGCAGCCTCACTTCAAGAAAGCTTCACAGTTAATGCTCTTGCGAGTCATAGAGCGTGATATTCCAAGTACCAATGATTGGTGTAACTCTTCCTCTTGAGGTGATGGAGTCAGCGAGCGCACAGGCTCACAGGCTATGCTGAGCCCTACCAAAAAAGTTGTTACTTAATATGTTGTGGAAAGTATCTTGCCTTTCTAGTGCAGGAGCACAGCTTCCAAAGCCCATTTCATTTGGCTTTGAAAGCTTGAAAAGAATTAGTCATCAAACTTCAAAAAACTTTGTCTAGCTCAAGGCACCATGTGAGACATGAAAGGATCCCATTTTGGGAGTAGGCTTTGACATCTCCCTCATCAGGCCAGCGGTGTATCGGCTTGGTGGTCAATCCCAAACTTAGACAGCTCTTACTGTAACTTGTTATCAAATCTCCCATCCTCCCAGATAAGATAAAAGCTGACTAGGAAGGGGAGGTATTAACATTATGATCCTTTTTCTGACAGTCCCTTGAAAAGAAAGCATGGTCTGAGCTCTGGTCAGTTGGCTCCATACACATAAGGTTAGAAGGGCAGCCTTCCCTGTCAGCAGCCAAAAGACACAAGGAAGTTTTTGTGGTTGACACTCAAGTTCAAAGTAAACCTTCCCAGATTCTTTCCAAGTTAAACAAAATCCAGGAAGGAATTCATGATTCTGGTTTTTCGCTCTCTGCTGACCAGTAGAGCAGATCACAGCCTGCAGCTCCTTGTGGCAAAAGACTAAACCAGAACTTTGAAAAATCTCTCTCTCGGGTAGTGTCATTTTCCCTGAGACCTTGTTTGAAGTTCTTCAATGTATACCAGGCAAACCTTGAAAGAGACAAATTCTTGGCAAAGTCTCATTTTAGAGATTTTATTACAGGCTAGATTAAATGACTGTCTGGAGTTCCTACACATGAACTTTCTACATGAGTCTTCAGTTTGCTGTAATGTTAAATACTTATTTTGTATGCAGAATGTGAAATACAACTGCTCTTTTGTGTTTATCCATATCGATAGCAGAGTTAATATAATATAAATGTGCACCAGTGTGGATGAGTGGTCTGCAAGAAGAACCTCTTCCCTCGTTTCATGCTTAATTCTTCCCTTTCAAGCAAATTAGAGGTGAAGGCTTTGCAAACTGCTCCACCCAGGTATTCCTCGCACTGAGTAGTTCATGGATTTGCTGCCCCCTGGTACTTGTGCCTTCATACTGTTTTCTTACATGTTTATTCCTCTTAACCAATGCTTCCTCCTTATTCCCTGCTGACACCCTACCCTGTCCCCTACTCTCTATGTATGTACAATACTAGCACTTTGGGGTCAGTGCTCAATGAAGTAATTATTCATGCAAGTCATTTATGAATATGAGCTTTTAATACTACACTAATTTTAAGTAAATGAGAAATTGAGACACTGTGAAAATTGCTTCACAATTTTCCTTTTCTTTTTAAATTAAAAAATTCCAATAATAACATCACTTTGGGGTGAAGATTTTTAAGGTTATTGGAGTTTTAAAGGATCTTACTTAAATAAGTACCTAGCACTGCTCTTTACGTTCAAAGTTGAGAGGGACTTGAGGCTTCTTCCATTTAGTAGGAATGGTCAAGCATCTGGGCAGCAAGCAGCAAAGAAAGAGGGAATTAACAGATGTGCTGTGAAAACCTGTCACCACTTCTTTCCTTCCAAGAGCAAAGTGGGAATCAAAAAACTGAATAGCGGTCTGGTTCCTTGTCTGAGGACAACTTTACTGCAAGCTGGTGGTGATGCATCAGACTTTTAGTAATGTCACAATCCTTACCTTACTTTTTGGAAGGACCATAGGCTATCACTGTGTGCAGTTGAAATCTCACTTTCTCAGCTGCTCTGATTACGTTTTTGTCAACAGGAAATCACTGTTACTGAGTACACGGTGGTAATGGCTGAATAGCTTTCAAGTTTTAATTTTGCACCAACTATAAAAATAACAGACTCAAAATTTAGAACAGATTAGGTCGTGAATCGCCACGAAATACACAGCACACTCTTCTGACTTCTGGCTTGCTTTTCCTCCCATCAAACTCAGTGGCACTACCCAGCTGACTTCAGCGGTTCATGTCAAGGCTGGCTTTGGTGACAAACCAATGACCATATGTCCACGGCTGGTCAGCAGAGGCAAGGGTTCAGCAGAGGCCTCCTCCATGGCGTGGCCTCAGCAGTTATGGTAATCCAGTAGTTTTATGGTTGTAAAACTTCCCCTCCCTGAAGGCAGAACTCAGTTACAGATGTAGTGCTCTGAGCTGCTGCACTTTCTTTATCCCCAAAAAACCTTGCTATAATTTCATCATTACTAGCTATTAAATTTGTGCTTCATCCACTCTAAAACAATAACAGCAAATTAACAACCATTTTACGTTAGAATAAATGTCATGTTTGGCTTCCAGTTGCTTAACGGTGCTGTAAATTATATGGATTTTACAAGTCCCAAAAAAGTAGAGCTTTACTTTTTTGTTTGCCAAGCAGCACTATAATGCCATAGAGTGTGCTTTGGGGAAATTAGCTAAGAGGAAATGAATGGCACCTGATGAGCACTTGATAAAATGAGAGGAAAAATTGATATGGATCAGTCATATGTATTTCTTGAAATTTGGTGAAGTGACTATGGCATTATAGATCCATGACTTGATAATCCAACCTTGTTTGCATTAAATATGCTCTGGCATGTTACCTGTGGGAAAAGTTTGCAATTAAGAACCAAATTTCAACATCTGTTTTTGTCGCTGGTGTATGCAGGAATATTTGACTTAACCATAACATCTGTTTTTTGGCCTAGTCCTGCTTTGAGATTATTTAAACAGTACTGAATGGTTTCATTCCTGGTTTCAGGGGCAGACTATGGGCCTTAGCACTAAACTTTTCAAAAACTTGATTGACAGCTTATTCATTTATGGCTATGGAAAACACATTACAAGATTGTGAATGTTCTTACCCTTTTATTTTCTTCATCAGAGTGCTGTTAAACACGAAGCGTTAGTTTGAAAGTGGGGCAGTTTAATCCGATATTATATATCAGATATTCATTACTGATGAGATGTTTGGAGACTGAGCCAATTACAGCGTGCTGAAAAATAATAGGTTTTACCAAAAACATACATTTAAAACTGTTGGATTAACAAGTCATTCTGAACAAGCTTTTATGCTTGAAATACTCCACTTTGCTTTCCATTTTTTCTTTTATCTGCTTTCTTTGCTCTTCCTCTTGGAGGTAGTGAAAGTGGTCGGAGCACTCCAAGCTTATCCATGTACTCAGACAGCAAATCTTCACCTTCTGTCTATCAGCAGGCTCCTAGGCATTTCCATATTCCAGGTAGGCATTCACTACTTAGCTTTTGATCTTCAGTTGATGGCACCTGTTTATTCTCATCTGAATGTAATGGGGTTTTTTTTGCATTGATTTGTGATCTTCAAGCTGCAAGAGAAGAAAATGTTTGATAAATGAAAATCTGTTAACTGCTAAACTTGGTGTCAGAAATGAAGGAGTGAGAGAGCTGTGTACTTATGTATATAGAAAATACATTAGAGGAGGCAGAGAAATGTTATTAAGCCTACGAAGATGCAATTGTTTATAGTGCCGTGCTTCATATGTCTGTTGAAATTGTGTGCAGGAGGGAAGGCTGAAGGGGGTTAGGGTTTTGATTTTTCTTTATCCATCTACCTCTGAATTGGAGTTGTATCAGCATAGACTTTAAAAATAGCTGGGAAATTTTAGACCTCTAGGAGGCTCACTGTGTTTGTGTCTTTGCGTATGTACTATACTGTTACCGAGTTCACATTCAGTCAACAAGCACATTAAATTTGTGTGTTTGGCTTTTTGACTGCTAAGCACATGGAATAGTTAATTTATGTTTAGCTTCTCAGGTTAACTTTCTGTAAACACACAGTAATTGGTAATTGTATCTGCTCAAATCTGTAGGCTAAGTAAATGTGTTACCTGTACAACACAATGTGGGAACCCTGAACTGTGGCTCTGGGAGCTTTCAAAAAAACTCCTGGAAGGCCAGGTTATCTATATATTGAAAATATAGACAAACTATAGAATTCCCTATAAGAATATTGTGCATTTCCAGTATAAACATCTATATCTAAACATGTACACTTTCTTCATAATTAATGGAAAAAGTCCCTTTTCAAGTGTGATTGTTATTGTCTGTTGTACCTCTATATGGATTTTATTTTAAGCAGTGACAAGTGTAGCCAGTTGCTCTTCATTGTCTATGAAGTGTGCATTGGTAGTGCAGATGTAACCACCAGCATTTCAGCAAATGGATGCCATTCAAGGTGTCTTAAAGCATTTTGAGGGTCTTAGGTGGGGTTATGCTGCAGCAGTAGGTATAGCCTGTGTTATAAATGTAGAAAGATGATGGGTAAGGCTTCATTCTCTTGTAATAACGAGTGAATGACAAACCATTGAAGGAATGCGTAGTCTTTGCTGAAGTGTTTGCATTTTTAGTGTTGTTGAGAGGAGAGAAGAGCAGCATGGTCTGGACTGCTTGCTTACTCTTTTCTTCTTTCCTTTCTCTTTCCTCTTCCTCAGACACTGGCGTAAAAGATAACATCTATAGGAAACCTCCTATCTACAAACAGCATGGTACAGTCTGCTTTTCTCTGTTGCAGTTTTCTCGACATGTCCTTGTAAAGAAATACATATTGACTTCTGAATTAGTTTGCTGTAGTCTTCACATTGCATTACATTCCCATAATCTCAAATAGAAAAGGAAAAAAGGTAACATGAAAATTAAATAACATTTTATATAAGATGATATCCAAGGATTCAGTAAGTTCTCTAAGAACTGGGATAATGATATTTTTATTTGTCTTGGTAATTCAGAGCTGATAATAACTTGAAAACAATATTCTTATATATGGAATGATATAAAATCTAAATGTAGTAAGTTGTTCTTCTCTTTTCAGACCACGTCTTAGGGTATTTAGTGTTTTGTAGATAATTCTGACTGCTACATTTCCAGGGAAAAAAATGTTCATTGATAAGTGCTGGATATGAAATACCTGCTCTTCATCTGAAGTTCTTCAAGATGTAAAATATCAGGAACAAATGTAATCATACCATGTCAGGGAGGAACAGATTCAGTTGCTGATAACATTTGCAAGATAAGATTGGAAAAACGTTGGTAAACGCAGCAATAAAATTGCTGTCTGAGTTTCTAAACAACAGAAAGAAATATGTGATGTTTTATACCATTGAGGATTTAACTTAAGACTCTAGCAAATGTAAAAAAAAAAATATAAAATCTGCATTCTTCTATTACTATTTTTGATGTATTTTTCACTGATTGACATCAATGGAATTTCCATATTGTTGTCATTTCCTACTGTGTTCTCAGTGATGTTAGACGATGGTTTATGATACAGACTTAGTAATACGGAATTCATTTTTCTAAACTGAATCCCATTATTGATCATTCAATCAAATATGTATGGATTCTGCTGCAATAGGGTGCCTGGAAAGTGCAGAAGCACTTTTCTGATTAAGAGTCATGACTGTGGTACTCCTGTACTCAGAAAGACAAAAAAGAAAATAAAATAGATAATATAAATTTGCCCCAAAGGAAAAAAAAAAAGAAGTATTTTAAGAATAGATACTCCCCTCTCTGGGAGTGAATGAGAGAATAAAATAGACATGAGAGATGTTTGTCGCATAGTGAGCAGTACCTATGGCACTTTGGGGATGAAGGCTTCTGTCTTTGGGGATGCAGATGGGAGAGTGAAGCTATGCCACTCTTCATGGCAAAGGATGGTCTAGTTTGTGCCTGTGGACAATGTTTCTGTTGGAGCAACTCCTCCCATCCTGTCACCTTCTGCAGCACTGTCCACACCAAGGTGACCTCCCATGCTGTATGTGAGAGTGAGAAAGCTCCATGTGTCTGTCCTCCCATACTCCAGCGTTATCTGATAGATGAAAACTTTCTGAGTGAAAGGTGGGGGAACTGCAGATATATCACTGGCTTCATGTTCAGAACAAGGAAAACACTTTTTATGTATTTTTCTTTTGTGATAACAGGGGGCTTTAACTGATTTAAAAATACCCAATTCACATAGTTTTTAAAATTATGCTTCTATGTAGATATCATTTTTTACTATCTTTCACGGAAAATGGCAGTTATTTCTGGTTTGGACAAAGTTCTAGTTTGGATCTGATACAATAGTAGGAGAAGGAAAATTGTCAGCTGATGTCTCCCAACCGAGTGAGTCGGCCTGTGCATGTTCGTGGTAACTGGTGCTTCATGCTAAAGTAACTGCACATTCAAATCATCCAGATTTAGATAATCTCTGTGTTTTTTCTGGGTACAGTTTTGAACAAAGTCAGACTCACTGATGTTTCAGTGCACTTCAGGTGTTGATCTTTGATACGCATTTTCTGCTCACCGTATCCTAGTCTTGGGCAAACTAATGTTACCCCAGAAGCAAAAAGATAGTATCTGGTTTGGTGCTTGATTTAACATAATCTGCCACCCTTACAGCCTGCCCAAGCTCTCTAATTCCTGATATATATATATCATTTGAGGCAACTACTCAGGCTGAGCAAAAAAAGGTACTGTCAAAGGAAAAAGTAAAATGTTACAGTGGTGTTTGGAAAGATCATGAGCAAATGCAAAGTTACAGTCATCTGATGCAAATCAGCATAGCTTCACAGATTTACACAAGCTGATGATATGGTTCTGATGTCCCATACCTTGGCTGTGTCATTTAATGTTATAGATATTTTTGTTTTGCAAAGATGATTCTAAGCAGCAGATTTTTTTTTCTTCCAGGCCAGGCATTTTTGTATCAATTTTCCATCCTTCAGATATGCAGTGGACTGGTTTATGACTGGTTTACGCCAATTTTGCACTGCCTATGGAGTTGGTCCTTGTAATCACTGGAGTGAGCAGAGAATTAAGTTATCGAGTCAGAAATATCTATGGGTTAACAAGGATATATGTTTTAAACTTCCTTTTATAGATTAATGATGTTCTGAAAAGTTTTATTGAAAATACATGCTCATTTCTCTAGTGAAGAGCAGAACATTCTTTAACTCAAAACAAAACAAATCAATGAACTTTCCTTCCAATGGAAAAAATAAATAAAATTTACCTTTTATTCTGGAAGAACCCCTGGCTAAAGCATGAACACATGAGCAGCTGATGATTCAGCTCCTCAAGCTAACGGGACACTGAACTGGTACATGATGAACAGGAGCCAGAGAACATTCCTTCATTGAAAAGACCAAGTTTGAACAAACAAGCACAAAAATGTTCTTTAAAACAAAAAATGCAAGAAGCTCTTCCAGAACATTTGGCTTTAGAAGGTTTCAATTACAGCAGTGCCCAACAGATTTGCTGTAGCTCCAGCAATTATAAACACCCAACGTCAGAATCAAAAAAATGTGGTGGAAGAATGGGACATCTGAGACATCAGGCTGAGAGCTGGGGTCAGAAAGTGAAGATTGTGGGAGCCTGTGTAGTTGTTCTTGTGTGTGTGTGTGTGTGTGTGTTCATGTTTCAGAAATATTTGAACATATTTCAAAGTAAAAAAAAAAAGAAAAGGTAAGAGGTTTGCTCGACAGCAATATTGGCACTGACATTGGGGTTCACAGCAGAACCCAGTTTTCATTGTACTCTTCTGGATCTCTGTATAACCTTGGTGTTTAACTATTTTGAAGTCAGATGCTCTCAAGAACCCATGGAACATTTGATATCTCTGAATAACGCTCTGGATTAAATTTGGGATTTTTTTTCCTTTGAAAACATCAACATCTTGAAACAAAAACAATTTCCAAAAATGTATCAGAATCTTTAGATGTATTTCTGATTAGGTGAGAGCAAGATCCATACATGGAACCTGGAAAAACATGTTGACTGGTGGTTTAGGGTATGCTCCTAAATATCAGTGACCCAGGTTTAAATCTTTCTTGCAACATAGGGACTTCATTCTTCATCTGTCATAGATGGATATTTCTTTCTATTTCTTTCTCAGGAGCAGCTTGCACACTTGGGAAAATGCCCATGTCAGGATGCAGCTAACTGTAAAAACCTTGATTTTTTTCATAAAGCTGTTTTTATTTTATGACCCAGATTTGTTTTTCCCACATTAAGTAGAGAAAAAATACCCCACCTCTACAGTTACAGGTTTTCACCTCTAACCCATAAAATTTTTTTTCTTACTGCAATTTTTCATTTTTTAAGTATCACCTCCTCGACAAAACCAGTTAAGGTCTGTGTGTGAGCTGTGTAATGGCACCAGAAAATAAACCTGAATAGCGCTGCAATGCTAATGGTGGTGGCCTTTTGCCTATGTTGTTTAGCTGCAGGGCAGGTCCTCTGCTGACATGCTGCCTGGGGCAAAGGAGAGGGCAGAGCTGTTTCCAGCTTTCTGGGAGGGTCCAAGCACTTCTAATGGTGCAACATGATCTCCTCCTCACCTCTGTCTCTCAGAGTCTAATCTGAGCCTTAACTTTTGTATTATCATGCTATTTTCATTATCAAATATGTTTTCTGGCTGCACTGCATGTGGCCCTTGTGTTGCCTTTCTACTCCCGCGTTGCAGGCAACCCCCTTGTTATGATGACTTCTCACGGGCTTAAAATCATGCTGGATCATTGCATTACTCTAGTTTTGTACAATTAAACTCTCCCTAAAACAGCATAGAGTGATAGAAAGGCAAGTGGGGCTCAAATTTTGGGAAGTTACCTGAAATGGTGTGAAATTTGGCACAAAATATTTCTGTATGATTCTGAGGTGTAACTCAGTGCCTTGAGCATAAAAGAAAAGGGAAATCACATTTGATGGCTGGGAACTATCTAATGAATAGCTTTTAGGTTTTCAGTTTTGAGTTTTTCTTCTCAGCAAATTGGAAAATTACTCGAAAATAAACCAACAGTAAAATTCCAGCAATATTTTTAATTCAAATACTGTTTAAGAGGGGAATATAGTCAGAAAAGTGGTTGGTCACAGAATTGTGAATTTTGCAGTCTAACCCAGCCTCTCACAGATTTCTTGAAGAGGTGACACCAAATTTATTCCTATGTTCTTTATCATCATTGCATATCCTTTTGGGGAAGGTAGGAGGCCCTGGTGTGCCGACCACAAAATATCTATGTAACCATATGTATTTTCATGGTCATGGTAATGCAGAACAATGGGGAAACGACTTGCCCCTGTGTGCAGTGACCATATAAATCTGTCCCCAAGTTATAAGGTACGTTTTTTCCCACCAATCATTTGGTAAACATAGTTTCTTCCTAAAAAAGATAAGTTCAAAGTCCAGCAAGACTAGATTGTCTAGATTCACTTTGTGCCTGAAGGATAAATATTACTGTAATAATTTCAAAATTATTTCAAGTAATTCTCTGGAACTATAGCTCTAGACATCGAATTTTCTGCCCAGCTCTTTTGTTTTGTTTTGTTTTGTTTTGTTTTTTTTATTGTTTCCATTTCCCCCTTAAAAATATTTGGAACATAATCACAGTCAAAATAGAAGACAAAAAAAAAGATGTAATCCGTTCTAATTTTTAAAATTAACTTAATCTTCCAGCCGCAAGGAGATCAGAAGGGGAGGATGGAAGCTTGGATCAGGACAGTAAGAAGGTAATGATCAGAAAGAACAAAAGGGAGTAGTTTATTGATCTGTCTTGAAGTAACTGATTTTTAAAACATGTTCATAATTGAAGGTATTCTTTCATATAACTGAAATAATCACTACTGCTTTTAGGTTTGTCCAAGAAGATATAGAAAGGTGTAATCTCTCACACAGGGGATTTAGAATCTACATTCTACAGTAAGGAAAGGAATAGGGATATTGAGATTAAGAGCAATAAACTCATGGATTTTCTCTCAGCTTCAGTATAAACCTTGGTGATTCAGCTAAGCCCGGGGACTTTTACTTAGGGTGCATATTAACATACAAGTGTTAATGGAAGATTAATTATAAGAACATTGCACAGTGCATCTCCTGAAGTGGTATGCAGTGGGCAGCTTAATTAACAGACAAACTAGCCTCAGCCCAGCAGAAAGTTAAAAGTTTTTGGTAGCTGTGGTATCTAATGTGGAGTCCCGAGATATAGTCAACTTTTATAATTTGATAAAGGATGGTACAAGTTGCAATCAGCATAAATATACAATCTGTTCACAAGACTTCCCCAGCAGGTGAAGTAGAACTGTGTTCAGATGTCAAATGCTGAATCCTGTAATAGGCTTTTATCCTCTCCAGCTAAAGACCAGTTGGCTTATTCTGAAAGGGGATATGGACACCAGAACTAATTCCCCAGATTCAGACACCCGGTCCCTGTCTCTTACTGCCGGAAGCGACAGAGAAAACTTCACAAGAGCGCAGGAGGGCATGACTGCCGGCTACTCCCGTGAGTACTGCTGCCTGGTTTCAACAGACAGCATGGTAGTATCAGGCAGATGGTTGATTTGTGCTAATTACTCCTTGATGCAAACTAAGTGGTTTGATAGTAGAGCCATTTCTTCGGCCTCATGATAAAGCATAAAAGCATTTTGCTCCATAGATATATTTAGAATAGGCATTTTTTAGTCTTTCTCACAGTTATACCTATAAGTTCACAGAAATCTTCCAGACATAAAAGACATTGAGTAACAAGGTGGAATAATGGCATAATTTTGTTGCTAAATACTGCTCTGAAGACCATATGTCCATGTTTGCTGTCAATATCAGAAGCATGTTCTACACATTTCTCACTCCACATTTCAGCAAGGCAGAAGGTGAAGGAAATGATCGTCAGAACTGAGTCTGACTTTTACTTTTAGTATACATAAATAACAAAAAATAGGTTAAATTAATTTTAACAGATAACTGGCCATTTCTCTCCCTTCCTCCTCCATTTTACACCATACGGCAGTTGCAGGTCATCTGGGGTAAACAAGTTGGGGAAGCAGTTTTCCAAAAGAATGCATCCAATGCAAGGCATGTCTGGCAGCAGGACTAGGATGTCAGTCTTGTGGGCATTTTGGTAATGTGATAGTTGGCTCCATCAACTTACATTAAGGAAATTATGGTTTAGCTATGCAAGGAAGAGGAAAAACAGATGCTACCAAGTCTGTCACAAGGCTGTAACAAGATAAAGAAGAACAGATCATCAGTCTCACTGGTCTAATTTGAAGGGATTTGATTCCTTAGTGCTCAGCAGACATTGCATTCATGTGCATGAGGAGTATTGTATGAGTTCTCTGTGCAGGGGAAACCAAGTCTGACCACCTTGCACACCTAACAAGTACAAGTCATTGTCCAGAAATGAACACCTAAACCTTCATTGCAATGCACATGTTGAGTGTGTTTGGAAGCTTTCTGGAGTTGATCTGGTGCTTTTCCACATACGTACTGAGAGAATAGTCCTTGCATGCAAATTTTAAGTAGGGAGAAGAATGTTGCACACCAAGAACTGTGTTATACAGGAACAACACACAGTGTCAATATTTTTTAATGAGCATATTGCTATACCTGGTATTCTTCTACACCAGCATTTCTTCTATGGTTTTTTTTTTTTTTCTTCATTATTTTGGGAATATGGAGCTATTAAAACTAGAAATGCAGAAGATGATTCAACCTCTGTCCAGGTCAATATCACCTCTGTGCTAATGCAATATAGGTTGCATAGTTCATTTTCCATTGCTTATGTCAGTGTTTCACTGTCCCTACTGGAAGTTGGCCCTGTTACCCAGTTAGCAGCTACACAGAAATGACATTGAGGAAGTTTTTTCCCTGCCTTTCTTGATGATTGTGTTTAGTCACCTGACTGTTTTAATACCCAAGAACATCCTAAGCAATTCCTTCTCTGCTCAGTATTTTCTTATTTAGTTCTGAAAATCTCTAGTCTGTCACATGCCCCATTGGCCTTGGGAGAGTAGCTACTCAGCTTCCTGCACTTCTGGTTGAGAACTCTGTCATTCAGCTCCATCTCTGTGGCTTCGTCAGCAAGCATCAGAGAAAATGAACGTCTGAGGTACAGGTTTGGTGCCAAGGGGTTACATGCAGAGTGGAGGGGGTTAGCAAGCACCACACTGCAAATCGCTGGTGATGTGTCCAAACGTACTGTGCAGAAAGCAGGCATCTAGCAAGGTGTGTAACCCTTGCTGTTCATGTGTCCCAGGTGTGCTCAGAAGCAAGCTCAGAATATCCAGGTTAGAGTGAGTGTCATACTGGAAAACACAGGAACCATATCCATGCAGAGAGTAGTCGTTATTCAGATAGTGCCTACTTAGAGGAAAAGATGGCATTAGCTTGGCCAGTTGCTCCAGAAAACTTATTATAAGAGTATCACTGCAGCTGGATGTGGTAACAAGCAGTATGTGGTTGTTGGCTTTCAGTGTTCTATTTTTTCTTTATATTAAAAAAAATAAATAAAAAAGCCGCGAGATAGAATGTGTTTAACTGTTCAGCAGAGTTCATGGGACACAGAAGCTAACTGATATACAGTTCCCACTGGAGTCAGTGGCTCTTGGTAGCTTGTTTTGGACTACAGCAGCTTTACTTGTCCCTTGGATTTTTTCCAGCCGGCCACACGATGTCGCTTGTGCCCGCGGATGTGGCTCAGTCCTGGCAGCCTGGGATGCAGCTCCTCGGCTGCTGCGTGCTGAAGTGAATTGAGTTTGCTTTCAAATTGGTCTTTACCTTAGTGCATTTTGCCTTGGTAACTGCGTAGTATTATTTGGTGATAGAACAAAACTGTCTCACCCATTTTCTCTGAAGCTAAGAGGCCAAGGAATGGAACTCAGCACTGATCAACACCAGCATCTTTTTCCAGGCAGGAGCAGAGGTGATAGTTCTGTTGCAGATACATTCATTCTGTCATATGGATACTATTTGCCCTCTGATGTCACTGCCATTCCAGTAACAGGCAATGATAAGTTTCTGTTTTCCAAACCCAAATAGCACCTAATTCCCTATTCATAACTATATCCCTGTAGCAGACATGGAAACCCACTGCAAGGCTGAAAACAAAAGTTTCGCTTGTAGTTTATAACACCCCTCAGGTGGTGCTTTATTATGTTTTTCAAACATCTCTTGCTTTTATAGATCATCCTCGTTTAACTAGTTTAAATAAGCAAGTTCATCAACACTTCTTTCCTGAGATGAGCTTTCATTGGCCTGCTTATCCTGGTCTGGTGGAGATAATGTAACCCTCTCGAACACTGATAAACAAGAACATCACAAAGGATTCCTCCAGGATCTCTTGTCACTGTCTGAAAATACTACTATTTCCACATCCTATACTTAGCAGGACAGACATTTACAGCATTTACCTTTTTTTTTTCTTTTTTTTTTTTACACTTACACTAGCAATTCAAGATCATCTTGTGATTGACCTGTATATCTAAACCTCTCTCCTTCCCCATTATTTCCAAAATATGAGCTCTCCGCTTAAATAGTAGAAGTTTGGGATATTTGTTAGTCCCCAGGTGCATGAGTTTGCCCATGAATTATGAAATTTTACCCATTTCTATTACTCTAATGTTCAAGGTCATGCCAGTTCTTTATGATACTTATAGTGACAATGCTTTATAACTTTGTGTGGAAGTTTATTAGCCCATTACTATTTTTGATCTCCAGATTATTAGTGAAAACATGAAAACAATTTCAACTCAACACCAGTCCATACTCACAGTTTTCTGTTGGAAGCAAACTGATAGGTCCTCATTGTCTTTTTCCTCTTCTAAATATAAAAACCATAGTTGCTGTTCTCCCATGGTAAGAGATATTGGAGTTGCAATTTGATAGGAGCTTATTGCTCCCTGTTTAAATACATAAATATTTTGAATTATGTTTCCATCATGACTATGATTCATTGGTGTACCCTTATTTCATGAGCTTTCCCTCCTTGCTCAGAACTCTACCTTCTGTTCCTAAAAACAGAGGTGAAATACTCCTTCAGTGTTGGAGCCCTACCTAGGTTACCGTTCATCTGCTGTTTACTGACATAGCGTAACTCCCCATGATCCCATTTCTTCTTTCCTTATTCTCTTTCTATTTGGATAGCTGGAGAACCTTGTGCTATTTGTTTTAATACCGTTTTCATTGTTTAACTCAGCTTGACTTCTGGCAGTTCTCACTTTATCTCAGCACACTGTGAGCTCTTTGCTGATCCATCTTCTGTTTTTTCTTTCTGTATGCTTATTCCTAATCATCTCCTTAGGGTATTTATTAATCCAGTGGGGTCTGGATTCCCTTCCTGCATTCCCCTTTTGACACAGATTGCTAACATTTTTCACAGAAAGAAGCATTGTACATTCAGTTCTTTGAGCTAACAGATTTCTGAAACTCTTTGCATCAATTTATCAACGTTTCCTGTACTGGAATCAAGACTGTTTATTACACACGTGTTTTTTCAACTTCTATTTAATTTAAACTGTTTCAGCTTGTAACTTCTATACAGAATTATTTTTACTAACCAAAAACTCATCTGAAACACTTTTTATCCTTTCACTGACAAAAGGAACTTCCAAACTCTCTTAGTAGGCCTCAATATTAAAAGTAAGGCTCTTTGGTTGTTTCATAGTGACCGCACAGTTTCTTGACCGCATTACATCCAGTTTATTCATGGCAACACCACTTTGCCAGTTTTGTCTCTCTTAAAACCTTCTTTCTCTTGAGTGTTTGTACGCTCACTGATCTACTTCATCCATTGCCATAACTTCATTTATGCTTTCTTCCACTTGAAGCAGTAAAAGAATTTTTAATGAAAGCAAAACATTTTTTGTGGCTTTTATTAAGTGGTAGGATACCAACTGTTCTTTTTTAAGAAACATAACCAAATCAGATCATATATATCGTTATCCAGAAGTGCTGTAATGCTAAAATGATGGTACTTCTAATCCTATTATCAAGTCATGGTTGAACACCAAGTTGGAGGGCAGAGATTTCACAAGCTCTGAAATCTGCTTTGCTGCATAAGGCTAACGTAACGTGAGTCTCACAACTCCTGCCATGTCGTGCCCAGTAAGGTGATTGCATCCTGGCATGCTGTTATTTGTAGACATTGCTACACATATTCGTGTACATTAAATATGGAGAAAAGGTGAGCATTGCTCAGTTCTATTTCACCCCATTAATAGAATGTACATATTGATCTTGCAATTTCTGTTTCTGGATGTTTTCTTGAATTCTGTGTTTTAGTAGGCTGTAAAGGATTTAGAAGAAATACAGATGTGTATTATGTCTTTGACAGGATTTCCATATTCTAAATCAGCATCTCTACCTGGCTATGGAAAGAATGGCTTACATCAGGTAGGTATACATTTAAATACATTCTCCAAGCAATAGTGTACCATAAATAGGCAGGTTAGTAACCTAGCTGAAAATCTGCATAGTAATAATACTTCAAAGGTGTTTTGACTGCCAGCCCTGCCTGACAGATTCATACCCTACGTGGGTTAGTTTGTCTGTCTGCAAGAGTAAGGCAGACAGAGGCTTCTCCTTTTAATTGTGTGCACCATAAGCATTAGGAATCTTGATTCTCGTCCCAAAACAAACTGAGATCCAAAATGTATAGCCTGCACATATTAAGAGATTCACAGCATAGCTTCAATTAATGAAAGAAAGGGTTAGGTCTAATTAGGCAAGTAAGGATCTTAGAGCAAAGGTGGAGCAGCCCACATCCATGGCATTTCTTGAACCATCTGTTCTGTTTATTTCTAGTATGCATGTGTGTGTGTATAGATATATATATATATATATGTGTGTGTATATACACACACAGTCGTGGTACATTTAAGGCGAGGAGAGAGCAATAAAGAGAATTATGGTGAGCAGCAGTCTAGAAAGCAAAATGCATAATGAATTACGATCAGATCAGACAGTCTTTATTTTTCTAATCCTTTTTTATATTTTTTTAATTGTTTACGAAAAAGGCATCTTTGGCACTGTGGTCTCTCTCTGACATCTAGCATTATGTGTTCTCAATTTCTGCCTTATATTTTTAGGTACAAACCCATTATGGGTAACAGTGCTATGTTGGTGATACATGCATATGCACATACATTTTGAAGATTGATTTGTGTCTAAATTACATGGAATGGACAGGACCTCATTCAAATTCCCTCCTTTTTCCAAATAAATATGTGAAAGCTGCACAAGTACACGATCAGGATTAAACTTTCCTGGTGATAAGAGTTGAACAGCAGGTCATTGGAAGCAGCTGCAAGAAAGTAAATGTCAGAGAGTAGAAGTTTTCAGTAGCCACCCAAATGTCTGTCCTATTGATCTAATATTACATGAATAATTGTGCCTATGTTGCTTCAATATCTAAATGCTTGAATTCCTCTCTGAAGGAACCAGTGGCACTGGCAACTTGATCGAATGAGATTTAAGAATTTGAAAGGCTCTATATAAAGCTATTGCCATCTATGAGTCCACAGGGGTTTTTTTTTCTGACTTGTCAGAATAACTGCTACCAGTAGCCTGAAGCGAGCGAGGAACCAGTCTGGGCTTAGCCTCTGCACTGGTGATGCACCAAAAACATTAGAAGGCTTCACGCAGCAGAGGCAAAAGCAAACTCCATCAGCAGCGGAGTTGGCCGCACTTGCAGGCTGAAGCCATGCAATGTCACATAAAGGCAGCAGATGGCAGCATTTGTCCCACCTAAGAGCGTCCAACCTCCCAGCCAAAAACTGCAGGAAGGTTGAAAAGGTTGCTCATGGTCAAATCCTTGAAGCCAAAATTCTTCTCAGAACGGGTGTCCTCTGTTTGGATTGCAGGGTTCATGCCAGCTTTTGTGGTTTGTTATTTTTAATCAGCCACCCCATTGCTGCATAGCAAAAATAAACCAAAATCAAACAGTAAGGAGCCTTACAGGTTATTGTGAGCTGTGTACAGCATTGATACCTTAACAGGCAAAAAATGAGACTCAGGGCGGGAGAAAATCATATACTAATGCTTTTCTGATCTCTTGTAATTTTTTTCATCATAGCATTTGCCAGCAAAGGAAAAAGACAGTGGGTCAAACAAAGCTATGGCACATATGCACAGTTCTCCCTGGTTTTAGCGGCATCAGCGGTATAAAGCAGAAAGCAGAATGAGACAGGTTTCAGTGCAGCATAAGTGGTTTGTGACAACAGCAGTAAGACGTCTGCATCACAGGGAAAGGCATGTGACAACCTCAGTCTTACCTTAATGCCAGGTCTTCAAATGGGGGGTGGGGCAACTGGTGGCTTTCTCACAGTTTTCTGTCTCATTGAAAGCTGCCATGAATCAGAGCTTGAATGGTTAAAGGGCTTAGAGGTGAGGTGGGTAGACACAACACTGCAGTTACCTCTCTGAGTGACATCCAAGCTCCAGCTTTCACTGCTGTGTGGAAGTTCACAGCACAGGCAACAAACTGCACCTGCAGTGCCTCCAGGGACCCAGGCACTCACTTGACACTCCATCTTCTTCTACAGGCAGAGCTCCACCTCTGCAATTGTAGATCGATAGGTGTTGTGAGTGTTTAGGATGCCTGCTTTGAGCAATTTGGTCAAGTTCAAATGAGAATTTATTCTCTTTCTTTCTCACAAGGATCTGTATTTTGATTGTGTGATACCAGATGCTTTTCTTATTTTCTCTTCACAATGTGCAGAGTGGTTTTGTAGTGTATTTTGCTGCTACATTTCTTCTTTCTTTCTCTTTAGCCAGAAAATATGGGCCAATATGAAACGGACCAGGAGTCGAGCTGGGGGATGAAAGGTACATTGCAATATCATTCCTCTCCACTTCATGCTTTCATTCTTTGAGGATGCTCATTAACGTGTTGCCGTAAAGGTTACTAGACCTTCACGTAGTAATGACTAGACAGAACCCCAGCTCAGTATCATGTTTATCACAGAGAATCTTCTTTTAAACCGAGCATAAAGGCCTGACTGAAGTCCTGCATCATAAAGTGGTGCAACCAGGCTGAGTCAATCCCAGCATTCTCAGTGTGTGGCAACAACCGCTGTGGTGTTGGTTTCGTATCAAAGAAAGGAAGAAATTTAAGATAATCACTCCTTCAAGACGTATCTAATATAACAAACAAAAAAAAAGTCCATTGTGCTTCATGTTTGTGCTAGTGTGTGTTTCAAATATACAACATTCAAAAAGCAGAATTTATTTGCATTCATTTTTTTTATTACAGTTTAAGTGGACTGTGACCTTAATATGGAACTTGGGTTGGAATTTACAAAAGAGCTGAGCAATTTAGGAACATGCATCTACTCATGGGGAAGAGTAGGATTTTGTTTCCAAGACACTTAATCTAATTTTGAAACTCTAATGCTTCACTTCATGCCTCTGTGTTGATACAAATCTTTGTCTCTATGTTTGAATAGTTTAAAGTATAGATTTTGAAAAGTAGACTTATCTCTGGTTTCATTTAGAACCATAAAAAGGGCTATGAAAGCATATTGACTATTCTGGTTGCCTTTAATCATCGCTGTGAATATATAATGTTGTGGTAGTCATATCATATATAGTCATATACTGACCTAACTAGTGCTAGGCTAGATCCAGGAGTCATTGTCTCCACACCCCAAGATCGTCTTTTCTTCACTGTGGTTATTTTGCAGTCAGAGCAAGTGCAGGATGTTAGCACCTTGAAATACTGTACTAACTCAATGGTTTTCATATATGTTCCCAAAACGACATGTAATAATCCATATATATTAACTATTTTCAGTAAAGAACAATAAGGGCAGGACTTTTGGATGACAGACTGACTTAACTGCACAAAAGCCCCCTGTAAAAAGAAATTCTCAGTTTCACCAGACATACTCACTGTGTAACCCAATGGCATCAGGAGATGGATTTTCTGCAATAAGCCTTTGGTTACAAAGCCTATTACCTCGGTAATAGACAGTGTTATAGGCATCCAGAGCATGGGGGTGAAATGCTTACTATGTGTGCAGTTATCCAACAAGTATTGAGAAGAGAGAAATGTAGTAGCATAGCAAATTGCTGGTGTACCCAGATGTTCATTGCAGTGACTCCAAAAGAAACCTATGCATTCTAAACTATGAACCTGTTCTCGTTCTCTTGCAGAATACAAGGTAAGAAGGGCTTTTCCAACACTGGAAGAACAATCAGATTCAGCACTTCCTAGCAAGGTTATATGTGTTCCTTTTTTTTTTTTTTTTTTCATTTTATTTCATTATTTTTTGTCGCAGTGAAATATTTGTCAAATCAAGATGCAAGTATGTACCATTTAAAATAGTAGTTCCCCACACTGCCATTTCCACACATTCGAATCAGATTTGGCTGGAGTTCATATGCTCTTGTCTTTTTAACAGATTTATCCTTATAAAACACTTATTGTAACAAACCGAGTTCGTGTGAAATTGCCTAAGGATGTGGACAGGACCAGGCTGGAGGTAGGAATGATATTTACTTGATGGCTTTGCAAGTTTTTGTCCTTTTTGTTTACCATCTTAGATATTCCTGTGCCCAAGTAACAGCAATGAAAGAACAGAGAGAAGAATAACATTATCTATTATGCTTTATTTCAAAACAGTAGTATGTAGGCACTTTTGCTAAAAAAAGAATAGCCAAAAGCATGGCTAGTGTCTCATCAAATGTTGTTCTACAAAGATACTAATGAAGCCCATTATTTTTGGATAATTATACAGGATATTAAAAGTTGGAATGAGGCAGGTGAATTTTTTAAATTCATATAAAAAACACCATCCTGGAGCAACCTGAGTGTTATATTGGACTTTTGGGAAGATTTATATTTAAATAAATCTTTGTATTTTTAACTTGATAATGTGAGAAGAAAAGAAGAAAGATACTTTAATCTTAAAGTAAGAAAGAAAATTGAAGTTGCAGAAAGTTCCTTTTTTAAAAAAAAAAAAAAAAAACTGAATTCTTACACATGTAGTATATTTTGGAAATAGTGCTATGTTCTTAAATACTTCAATGTGCTTGTCGCCTGATGACCCAGCAAGTGGTATTGATTTGATTGTAAGGGAAAAAAGAGCCTCAAACGTGTGCTGTTTTAAGCCTGGGGTATAGGAAGGCATGACAGCAATAATAAAAAGCATAATGAGTCCAGGAAAAGGAGCAGGGATTTTGAGGGGTATTCATCTGAACGCATCTTCTGAAGGATTCTTTTATGTTTATATACATGTAAGTGTGTGTATTAAAGAATAGAGTCTTTGTTTAAACACATCGGACTGGTCTGAATAGCAAATGCAGCTCCAAATTGCTTTTTTAAGACAACATATAGTTTGCTTTGGATAGATTGTGCCTGTCCTGGCTGCCATTATCCGTAACTCATACTCTGCCCTCAGCTGGGATGGCTGTTTGCTTAACATAGGGGTTGCTCCATCTGCCTCGCACCAGGTGCCGCCCGGTGCCTGGTGGCTCAAGGAGCCCGACCACTTCAAAGATCTCACAGGGGTTTGCAAAAAGAACAATAAACAAGATCTGCTTCAAACCTGCACCAGGAAAGCGATAAGGAGACCAGGCTGATCCTGCTGATCATTGCAGGAGGGACTCCTTTGGAGTCCATCTTACATTTATTAGGGATTGGTCGGTTTTTAAACAGGATTATAACTACTGGAGAAACAGGGGCAGCAGCTCATCTACCCATTCAAACCATATGCAGAGTTGAAAGGCACAAACTGTTGCCTTCCCTGCCAGCCTCTTCCCCTCCTTCCCGTCCGTTCCTTCTGAGTTACAGAGTTGCTGGAAATAAGTGGCTTCGCATAGAAAAGCAATTTATCATTATTTCCTCTTGTGGCAGGAGGAGAAGATTGTAACTTAGTTGCTGACTTGTGTATTCAGCAGATTTCAGGCTTGGGCAAAATCCAGGACTCACGGAGCCCAAGACAACATTTATGAATTTGCATAGGAGCAGAGGAGGGTTAGACACACAGCCCATGTGTTAGTACAGGACCCACTTAGCATATTTTGTTATCCTCAAGCTTTTGGGAAGCAATAGCGGGAATAATGTAAGTGGGTTTTAAGGTTAGATTTCACCTTTTCTTGAGCTCTGTTTCACATTCACTGAGAGTGTATGGTTCAGTGCTCACATATCTCTCGGAGGCAAGTGCTCTCTCTGAACAGAATGGGTTACCAGCTGGTCTTGTGTTTTCCTCCTTTACAGCAAGCGTCAATCTTGAAAGGGCTGGATTGTACCTAAAGAAGGGGTGAAGGTCATAGCACTGCTAAGCCCAGGCATTATCCAAATGGTAGAGTGATTCATCTTGAAAACTCTTTTAAGAAAAAAAAAAATCCATGTTCTAATATTCCAGTTTTGTTATGATCAGTTTTGCAGACGGAAGCCTCACCTTGCTCTTGCTGCTGCAAATCAGAACGAGCTATCGGCTGTGATGGCTATGGGCAGAGTACACCAAAAGGAGACCTAGAACCATTGTGTTTTATACCAACTATCAAACCTGAAAGCAATCTTACCATGTCTAGTGTGATTAGGATGTCTCACTTGTCACATTTCTGATTTCCTAGTCTACTTAAGAGCAATAAATTGAGTGAATCTGCGTGTGCTACCTTTATTTAACAGCCCTCTTGCAAGTTGACTTGAAGCAGGCTCATGGTTGTGAAACAGTTTGTTATGAACTTTGAGTGATCTGGCATAGATGTCATGGTAGAGGCACTGTTGTTTGTCTCTGATTCCCTCTTACAAGGGTAGTCTACTATGTTGCTCCTGTTATGAAAAGTGAACTCAAGTAAATGGTATTAGCTCCTTAGGTCAAATTAAGGGAGGCTGTAACAAAGGCCTCAGCTAATGGTCAAGGACCACAGGAGGGTGGGGTTTTAATGGGCGGTAGTGTTTTCCTAACTTTGCTCCCATTGTGAGTATTTTTAAGATTACACTGTTGTGTAAGAAATTTATTTTAAGGATTATAAAAAATATTTTCTTGTAAAAATGCATATTTTTCTAAACCCAAGAGGTATCTAGAGATTAGGAAGGCTCAACTGGTAATAAATGCAGTCAAATAATAGGAATTTTTTCTTCAAAAGCACATATATCTAAGCGTAGAAACATTCGGCGTGTTTTTGTTTGCTTGTTCTAACTCATCAGCGAGGAAGAAGTAGCCCAGTGCTTGCGCTCCTCCAGGAGATTTTTATGCCAACAGTGAACTAATCCACGCAATGCTGAGAGCTAGCTATAATAAATGACCTGCTGATTTTTAAATGCATTACTGGCACTCTGACTTTTGAATGATTAGCCTGGGTCTTCGTTTAGTACAAGCTGATTAGAAATGCAAAGAATTTACACTAGATAAGAATGTGGCCCAGAAGTTTCCACCTACCACAGTGCTGTTTATTCTAATATTAGATGAACAGACGAGAATTCCTGTGGGCTATTGTAACAGGAAATGGTGAAGAACAAGTTAATTCAGATAATGAACAGAGCAATATAACAATAGCACAGGACTGGGTCATGCAGTCTGGGTGAAGACAAAGAATTGTACCCTCACCACGTCTGCAGATGACACAAACTGGGGCAGACAGCAGTTAATGCTCTGGTGAGCAGAGGGTCCTGGCCAGGCTAGAGGAATGGGTTGCCAGAAACTTGATGAAGTTCGGTGAAGGTAAATCCAGATTCCTGAACTTGTGAGAGAATAATGCCAGTCAACCGCAAAAAATGGGGAGAACAGCTCTGCAGAAAAGTACCTGATGGTCCTGATGGAAAACAAGTTGAAGACGAGTCAGCAATGCACCTTTGTGGTAAAGGGGTTATAGAGGAAGACATGCCCTTCTCAGAAGACGTCACTGGAATGGCCTTCCAGTGTGACAGTTTTGAGTTTCAGGAATTGCAATTAGATATAAGGGACACGTTCCTCACTGAGAGGGTGATGCACTGGAACAGGTTGTCCAAGAGGCTGTGGAGTCTCCATGTGGGGAGGCATGCAAAACTTGCTGGACAAGGCCTTGAGGGATGTGGTCTAATTTTAAAGTTGACCCTGCTTTGAAGACCTCCATAGGTCTCTTATTTGCTGATCTTATGTTGGATAACATAATTTTAAAATAGGATTCTAAGCTACCTTTCCTGCAATAGCATTTGTAAAAAAATACATAATTTGGTCTATCTTTGAACATCTGAATCAAAAGGATCACTTTATTATGCAGGAGTTAAAATACAAGTTTCCTGGAGCAAACTTCCCTATTTTGGACAACTTAAGTTCTGTGTTTCCAGGGACGAAGACATTGCTTTTGGATGGTAGGCATTAACACATTCCTTACCTGCAGGTTTCCCAGGGGTGTTCCACATGACCCGTTTTGGTTTTATTTCCAAAGGAAGTTGGGCTATGGACATGTTTGAAAATCTTGATACCTCTTTTAAGTACTTGAATACCTTCTATGATTTAGTCCTTGAGCTCCTAAAAGCATGCACTTGATACTTTTGTCTTAGATTGGATATTGTTTGACTATTATTCAGTCACAACAATGTGATTGCACATCCAAATTGATACTTCATGCCCAGCTACATAGATTTTTATATTTTTTTTCCCCTCTCGAAGTTGCTTTTATCAGAGAGTATAAGATTTCTTTTGTGGTCACAGGCTGATAGTTTTGAAAACTGACATAGTTGGAGTCATCCATTTGAAAACCCTCTTTTAGTGTTTTCATTTGATTTTCTTATCCTAATGTATCTTAGTTTCTTTAGGCTTTTCTTTTAAATGTCAGAGAGCTAAAAGCATTATTAATTCATGCCTATTAAATACAGTAGAAAGTATATTATTGCACTTTTGTTTGAGCCTGTTCGTTATTTGCTTAGCAAGGATACCCTGAAACAATTGCTAAGGAAAAAAATACTGTGGAATGTCAAGTAGCAAACCTTCATCTACCACCTTGTTCTCTTGTAAACAGAAATGAGAGGTTTAAACATGGGTGCGGTCTTGTTTGAACAGAGCACTCACATTAATTCAAACATGCTTTTCCTCCTGAAACTGCTTGTCTGGATTTGTTTTAGGGATGACATTTTTTCCACCGTTTTTTATTCAACAATCACCCTGGGTTCTAGCCATTTGGGCTGCAACCCTTTTAGGACTGGTTTCCAGTAACTGAGCCTGAATTTATAACAGTCCCCATTCCTAGATGTCATTCATACAAGTAAGGTTGTATGTCCCACCTCCTCTGGAGCTCAGATGGAGAGAATCAGGGCAAAACTGGAATGCTGTGTGTTTTAACATAGAGAAGTACAGTTTGTAGTTTGGGGCTGAATTTGAGGTTATGGGCTCACTTCGCAATGAAGTTTATAACCTGGAGTGGAAAAGTGCAGTTCACCTACTTCAGTGGAACTTGACACTCTTTAACTTGCAAGCTGTTTGTGTGATGTTTCTTATTCTAGGCATATGCTTGATGTGATGAGTGCTGGATGTCTGTGTCAGTTTTCAAAGCTGTTGTGAAAAGAGCCATTGTAAAATGAAAATACACATTAGAAATTACAAGATGCATACAAAAGATCATTCCTGTCAGAGTGGAAACACTGTGGGAGTGAACAGGGATTAGACACGGAGAATTGATATTATAGGTGCACTCAGCAGAAACTAAGGGAAACTGGAAAACCTGCTTTAAGGTATTTTCTACCTAAAGCAAATGATTAGGGAAAGTTTCATGTTGACTCCAGCATACTTTTTTTGGATCAGGCCTAAAGACCATAGGCATACCATCTGAAACCAAACCTGAGCCCCAGCTATGAGTCTGGGACAAATATGCCCTAGCCCTAGCAAGTGCTAGGTCTAACATACAGGAAAATGCAATAAATAACTTCATTAGATTCTCCACTTTAATAATCATCTACCTCTTAAGATAAAACTGCAGTTAATGTCTTAAATTTTTGAAACTCAAGATGCTCTATATATTTTCATAATTCATTATGGATTCATGGATTTAGTTTTATTTATGCGTTATTTTCTTAATTATATAACCTTTTTTATCAGCAGTCTGTTGAAGTTGATTATCTATGTAATTGTCAGTATGAAAAGGCTCGTTTAGTTGAATGACAGAATGATGGTACAAGTAATCTTCAGGGACATTCTACTGTGTACTGCTGTGTAGGTAATAGATTGATATCCCTGAATGAAATACTTGTATCTTTTCACCTTACGGCGTAATTACACAGCTGAGGAAAACACTGAATGGACAATGCTGCTGCAGAATATTTTGCTTGTGCTTTGTGGTATTTCATAAGAGGTAATATATTTAACTGACCCAAAGAAGTAGTGCTGAATGGAACGCAGCTTTTCTGTGAAGTTTCGTGATACCCTGAGATACCAAATGAGATATATCCACAGGTCCTAGAGCCTTGCTATATGAGATACAAGATATACAAGATGCTTGGGGCTACGTCAGCCCGGGGGAAGGGTTTCACACTCCGTTCCTCACCGCTTCTATTGCGCTGCTTTCCCTGGGAGCCTTTTTGGGGGACCCACATTGCTATGTGGGAGCAGAGGAGAGATGGGGATCTATGCCTCCGGCCAAGACTCAGTCGCACAAGTACTCCAAATTGCACAACTCTTCAGTGTTGTGACTAAGTGCCCTCATCTAGTGTAACCACAATTGTAGCACCTACTGCCTCATCCCCTAATCAATGGAGTTATCTTTTGATACCTTTTGAAGTTCATTAGGTGGCAACTCGTGATGTTTCTTAATGTTTCTTCCCCTATCACATAATTACTTAATAGTTTGAAATATTTATTGAGCGTGAAGCTTAATTACTTTGTAGATGAGCATAACATTCAGTACTCCCTTGGGAATATGGCACATGGCTAATTACATTTTTGTAATTAGCCATGCAGCAGGCTTAGAAGACACCTCTGAAAAGCTTGCTGAGCCCCAGCAGTGCAACAGAAAGAAGGGGGAAGAGTGAAAGCCTTGTGGAAGCAGAATGAGGATTTGAAATTCAGTAGATTAAAGAGAAAATTTTCCAGAAAACTATGATTGGGCATCTGAAAGTAATATTTGGGCTAACTTTGAGGGGCACAGGGGAAAGGGAATGGGAGGGAGAGGAGAAAAACTGGAGAAGGAAGGCAGCTATTATTGTTCCAAATGTATTCAGTTGAGATACTTTTAACATTCTAAATCTGAATGCAGGAAAAGACTGTCCCACCAGCCAAGCCTCTGCACTAATGACCCTAAAGAGCTAGGATCTGGTTATTTACATAAATGCTTGCTTACCTGTGGATAGACCTTTCCCAGTAAATCCCAGTTTAGTTTGACTGGTTTGTATTTTGAAGGCTCTGGAAAAAATCCAGTGGCTTTTACTTCTGGATTTTGTGCATCAGTGGTTGGAAGTGTTCCAAGGACTCTGATCTAAAATGAATTGAAGTGGGCAACTACTTAAAATTACACTCTATAAAACAGAATGCACAGTAGTGCTTCAGAGAGTGACTAGCTGAAAAATTCACTGTGGATTCAGGCAAAGGCAGTGTAATACTCAGCTGTCATTTCCTATAACATAATGTAACAAAAAGCAAATAGAAACAAACCTGAGGTTTTAAATGGCATCTAGGAATTAGGGCTTTGATTTTTCTAGGCTTCAGCTCATCACCTCCTGCCATCCACATTGTTGGTTCATTGGTTCAATATTGACTTATGGAGAAGTATGATATCCCCTGGATTTCCTGCATCAGCGGATTTTCACAGGAAGACTCCCATCCAATTACTGACACAGAATAAACATGCTTGTACAATGTGACCTGGTCACAGCTTACTGCAATGTGGCTGTAGGTTAATTGCAATTTTCCCTTCCTGTGACTTATTCACACTAATGCCATGTTCTTAAGTATTAGTTTTGAAGATCTCTGAATTTCATTAAAAGTAAAATTATTCTTGGGGAAAAGAAATCTCATTGAATTAAATGAACATTATAACTCTATTTAGAATGATTAGTGACTTTTTAGCAGGCTACAGAAAAACAGAGGCAAGCCTCATTAATTTACAGTGAAAAGAATCGCTTCTTTCTGAGATAACACTGTGGAGCCAATATTTGAATGTGCAATTAATTACTTTTGTTCTGAGAGACTCAAAAATGAGCGTACCGCTCATTTTAATTATCGTATTTTGTAAAGCGTGAGGATTTTCCATTATAGTGGCTGCACTGCAGCAGAGAGGCTTAGCTCAGCCCTTGCTTAGTTCTACGTATCTTAATAAGAAACATTTGCATTTTACTTCTTCCATTGTGCATGGGTATGTTGTAGGAGAGCTACCTGCATAATTACAGTGAGGCATAGGAACCCTTCCTACACAGGACTGTGCCATATAGGTAACATCCAGGTGAGGAATTACAGCCGCATTCAGTTCCCAAGCAGCAGGCCACCTTCAGGCTTCCCAGGGTGGGTTCCCTTTGTAATGACGCCATTTCTGTAATCCAAAATGCTGTCAGTGCAAGTGAGAGATTGTGCTTCTGGAGACATAACTCTTCTCTTCCATACAAAGCCACTAGTACAACCCATGGACATATCTGGTGGGACCAGCACTTTATTGAACGTGGTTCTCCCTGTCCTTCTCTCACTTGTCATGCAAGCTGATATGACATGCTCTCCAGAACAAAAGGCTGAGCATTATTGACTTTACAAGCCTCAGAGTAATACAGTTTTATCAAAATGGTATCATAGAACCAGAGAATGGTTAGAGTTGGAAGGGACCTTAAAGATGATCTAGCTTCACCCTCCCTGCCCTGGGCAGGGACACCTCCCACTAGACCAGGTGGCTCATAGCGCCGTCCACCCTGATCTTGAATGCTTTCAGGGATGGGGCTTCCGCAACTTCCCTGGGCAACCTGTTCCAATGCCTCACCACCCACACAGTAAAGAATTTATTTCTGGTATCTAATCCAGATCTTCCCTCTTCCAATTTAAAGGCATTACCCCTTGTCCTGCCACTACACTTCCTGACAGAGTCCCTCTCCAGCTCTCCCGTAGGCTCCCTTCAGATACTGAAAGGCTGACATAAGGTCTCCCTGGAGCCTTCTCTTCTCCACAGCTGAACAACCCCAGCTCTCTCAGCCTGTTTTCATGGGAGAGGTTCTCCATCCCTCTAATAATTTTTGTGGCCCTCCACTGGACCAATTCCAACAGGTCTGTGTCTTTCCTGTACTGAGGACTCCAAAGCTGGACACAGTACTCCAGGGGGGATCTCACAACGTGGTAGTCCTTTCTAGTGTGACAATTTCACAAATATATTCACAGTGCTGATGTTCTGATGCTGCACACTCTGCTTTAGCAGTCATTTTAGTGAGGAACCATCTTTAAGCTATTTACTTTTAGCAGAGCTTTCAGATAGCACCATGTTAACATGCAGCTATGCACTACGGAGCTTCCAAAGTGAGCTTACTTAAATGTAGCCAGTTCAGAGTAGAAAGGGATCTTAGTGTGGTCCTCTGCACTCTCCTCAGCATCTCAGCATGCCCGTGTTGTTTGCTGTTGATGCAGAGCAGAGAAATAGATTGAGTTAAGCTGCCTGAATACGGCCAAATTGTCACAAAGGGAATTAAGGATCGGTTACTAGCATGCTGTAAAACACCCAGACTTCCTGTGTAAATAAGGCCAACACTATTAAAATAAAAGGAATTAATTTTGCCTTTACTAATCAGTTGGGTCATTCATTTAATGGCCCAATGATGCACTGTTAACATAGGTGGATATTTTAAGCTGATCCAATCATAAGAAAAAGGAAGGAAAAAACCGAAAAAGATAAAATGCTCTTGGCCTTGTAAAGCATAGCTTTGCACATATGTCTTCTCTCATACCTCAAGATGAATATCCTCCTTATTCCCTACACATAATTTTCAATTTCCTTTCTTTTGTTTGACTAATGAGACAAGGAACGCTTCGGTTAAGACAAATTAATATTCAGATAGCTGAGAAGAAAGATAAATCAATCTAATATTTCTTAGTGGTGCCTTTTTTCTTCCTTTGTTTGGGAAGAGCTGTAGGTCTTGAAGCTGTAAAGTTTAAGAAAGTCCCAACAATAGTGCAGTCAAAATTTAACATCACACTTGCAAAGAAAAATATGAACATAAACTTCCCACACTGCCCTATTCCCATGGTGTTTAGACCCTTCAAATACTTGTAGATATTTACCATATTCTCCCTTAGTCATCATTTGGCTAAGCTTTTACATACTTAGGCCTTTTAGTCTTTCTTCATAAATCAAACTGTGTAACCCATGATTACTTTTGTTACTTTTATCTGAAGCTTTGCCAATTTGATGACATCTTTCTGGGATCAAGGTTTATTCCAAGACTTACAGACAGAACTGTAATCATTGCTGCTTCTGGGGTCAGTCCCAAAGCTAGAGCCCATCTCCCTTAAGAAAGAGATGGTGAAAGTTTCTGAGATGCAGGGAGAACAGTGGGAATTAGGCACAGACTGGTGCCATCAGAGAGGTTTAAGATCAAAGGGAAATGTTCCCTTCCTCTAGAATTAATTTTGCATGTGGGTAATGCATCGATGGAGTAAGAAGTTTATAGACTGCTAAAATTCAGTCTGACCATTAGTCAGGGACACGGTGTGTGGAGGAGAATTAAAAGCAAAGAAACTTCCTAGTGGAATGGGAGGTGAAAATAAGTGAAGGTCATGCTTTCCCCACCTCAGTCTCTGCTACAGCATCTCTTGGCTGGAAACTCTCAACTCCTTTTGCACCAACTGAGAAATTCTGTGAGGAAAAAAAAATAATAGTAGTGGTGTAAAACAAAACTTCAACATAATTAGAAAATGAGTGTACGCAAGGGATGAAGGTGATGTCATCCGGGTACAAGCAGAGTGCACATCTAATTCATACTGGCTTGGATAGATGCCTGCAGACTGAAAGCTTGTAAAGCCTGAGGGCAAAGCAAAATGATATATGGCAAAGTGCAGCCTTGGGGAGGAAAGGGGGAATTGCAGAGCTTGTAGTGAGATTGGTGGCAAGCTTCATTGGGAAGGGAAGTGTAGAGAGTATTTGACACCCTGCAGAAAAGGCTTGAGACCTGACATAGGCCTTGCTGACTCTCCCTCAATTGACCTTCAGTATTGGAATGGATCTGATGAGACCACAGCAGTTTCATGGTATAATTTGCCTCAAGAAAAAAATTGGTGGAAACATTCCTTTTAAAGTTTTACATTTCCTATGGTTTTGGATGATTGGCAAAGTGGATTTACCTGCAGGGTATAGGCTTTCTGATTTTCTCTTTGTCACTGCTTTCTCGTGAGTGAGGGGACATCTCAGGTCTTACCCACAATCTAGAAGGCAAGATAAAAGAAAATATACAGTTTGCTCATCCAGACTTCTTTTTCAATCCCACAATTGACAGACACACTCCTTGCTGTGAGAAACCGCTGAAGTTAAGCTGGCTCACGTTTGTCCACTGCATTACCAGGAATATTTGAAAAAAAAACAACAATCAATGCAGAGAGAAGTTACTTTTTCTTTCCAAACCCAGTAGAATTAAATTCTGTCGGTGAGAGATCGTTTCTAAAACACATTGTCAGATGTTGCTTATTTCCATGCAAAACAGGATCTCCTTTGCCAAATATGCATGGCGTGTTTGTTCCATGCTATGCATAGTGCTTATGGTGGGTTGCTGTCATTGGTCAAATGAAAAATGAAGGCTCCATTCCAAACTCTTAGTCACTGTTGTCCTGAATATGTGGAATCTCAAGGGAAAAAAAACCTAGGGCTGTCCTTTTTTAAGAAACCACAAGGGCCCATAATGACTGTTCAAGGTAATTAAATGTAGTGACTTTTTATAAACAATTTCATCTATTTTCCTAGAGTAATTTACATTACAAAGATAAATGCATTGTTAATAAGTGGAAAGTAAAATTTTGCTTTTGAATTTGTTGAGAATATAGCTTTACAAGATAGGCCAATAGGGCTGTGTCCATCCTGGTCAGGTAAACCATCATGGGATTATCAGGGCATGTCAGCATGTTCCCTGCAACAATTTTGGCTAATAGTGGTAAGATGATTCTGGGACCTGGATTCAAATGGCCGACAACCTCGATTTATTTGAATTACTGGTAAAAACATAGTCTAAAGTGCAACCCCTTCCCCTGGGGAGTGCTGCGTGCCCCTCTATCTTCAGCATCTTGCACTCAGCATTTGGAGGCAGCATTATTCACATTTGTGAATTTATATCTCTTTTGAAATGGTCCTCCTGGCGGGTGTACTGGCACGCATCTTGAGAGTGAGTGGTGTGGACTAAACAGCAGTTTTGAGCCTTTTTCAAGTGATAAGGACATTGCACCCAGGTTTCTCACCTCCTGCGAAGTCCTGCAACTAGGAGGCAGTGAGACAAAAGGAAAAGGCCAATATCCTTCACTAGAAATAATACAGTTGTCTAATGTGCAATGGGCCTGATTCTGCTGTGTGAGGCATGTCCAAGCATTTGCTCTGCTCAACAGCTTTTGCGGGACCTCGTTTTTGGATACAGGAGGTGCTTCTGAGGTTCTCAGGATGGGGCTGCTGGGGTGTGCCTGGAAGGAGAGCTGCACCTTGGGAACTTCAAGTCAAAAGCTTGGTTGGGGAGGAGAGGGTTAGATTGCATGGCTGGTCCCAGATTTTAAGGAAATCTCTGGAAGACGGAAGTCAACGTTTAAAAATTGCAATTTGTAATTCTCATGGCACAGAATCTGTCACTTTCAGATAGTGTGTGCTTAACACATCAGGAACAGAGAACCATAACTCATACTACTGAAATAGTTGAATGAGAATTAGTTCACAATTGTCAAACGAATTTGATATAATATTCCTTTCTAATTAGCATGTTTATCTTTGCTGTCTTTTCTGTGCCTATATCAATAATTATTAGGCAATTGTTATTTTACCTCCTTCCAGTTCTTTATGTTGGTACTCTCCCCTATTTCTCCTATTTTCCCCTACTTTTTAAATTGAATCATGAAAACATCAAATAGTATAGCTTTTGGTATTTTAAAAAACCCAACATTATCCATCTTGGGCTTCTGATATGAGTTTGTGCCCACAGAGAAGCACATTTTGGATTTAAGAATTTAGCAGTGTGCTCTCTCCTTTGTTACAAGGCTGCTATTACTGGGCCAATGTGGCATCTACCACTCTCATTAAAGATCAAGGCAAAACAGATCCAATACTGAAATTACATTGTTATCAATCTTTTTAAAGTTCTGGAATGGTTTAAATTTGTCTTAGCGTGCTCTGTCATCAAGCACCATGTATAAACACATCATTTTCATGAGGACATGGCTTCTTCTCAGTTGGAACTATATTGGAAAGATTATTTTTTTTCAAAAGTAACTATTGCCATCAATAATTTTATTTCCCAGCTTCTCTGAGTTCATTTGGTTTTGATGCAGTCTTTTCCAGAACCAATTTGGCAATTTAAATACAAATCCTAACGCATTATTTTGTGGTGTGTTTTAAAACTTAGGGAGGGCAGAAATATTCCTATGCACAGAAGAGCTTAATGATACCTTTTGTATTTTCATTTTCAAGAGGCATTTGTCCCCTGAAGAGTTCCAGGAAGTCTTCAAAATGAGCATTGAGGAATTTGATCGTCTGGCACTTTGGAAGCGGAATGACCTGAAGAAAAAGGCCCTGCTTTTCTAGCCCCTCCCGGATAAAATATGTGCTTAATCAAAACAAAAATAGTCTTGCCAGAACTATCACACGCACTTGCTGTTGAACCATTGTCCAGCTTCATTGTGTTAGTATGTGTTGGGGGAAACAGGACAGATTAGATGGCAATGCGTTGGAATACAGAGAATTTACTAATCTTGCATGACCAGATGGTTTTGTCAGTAACTCCTGGTCCTACCCAGTTTACAACATGCAAAAAATCTAGCTTTAAATTTAATGTTGCTCGCAGTTATTGCTTGAGGCAAATGGAAGTTATGAAAGGAAGAGAAAAAGTGTAGCTGGGACAAAAGAAATGCATCCAACCTTTTGTTCCATTAAGTTTTACAATGCAATTTTTACAAAATCACGTAAGTAATGAAAATGAAGTTTTCCAACAGGGGATCACATGCTATTAAACATATGGTAAAAGCCAAAGAAAAGCATGTCCGCAGGCAAATAGTGCAATTGTTTGTGTGGTACTTTCTAAGAATGAAAGCAAAAATATGGAAGCACCTTAATTCTACTTCTTATACTTTAGACACAGCCTACTCTCTAAAAAGATCATATTTGTCTAGAAGGTAACTATCTATCTTTAATTACAACACAAGAGTTTTTATTTTATTAAGAATATATTGTGACATAAAACAGTTATAATGACTAAAATGTATACAGACCTACTTAAATTCATCAGGAAAACAGAAGCCTTATACAAAACTGGCTTAAGAGTGTATTGTGCCAGTTAACTATGTTTTCCTGCTAGTTTGGCGTGTTTGGAGAACTTTTTTTTTACATTTCATGCTGATAAAAATACCATGTAATATTAATTATATGTAGATAGATAGATACATCTATCTATAAAGAATTATTTTCATTAATATGTATGTCCTAAGTAAAGACATTCTTACTTTCTCCACATTCTGGCTTTACACCGTAAGCCATGAGAACTATGATGGTAATTGGTAGGTGTGGAAATGGAACAGTTCAGCATAAAATGTAACAAAAAAAGCTTGGTGTGCTCTATCAATAATACATCCAATTATAATCAAATATATAAAACCCTCATGCATTACTATTTGCATGTTTCTGTACAAATCAATTTAAAAAAAACAAGCCTATGTGATACTGGTGTGGTACCTTGAAACTATCTTCAGTAACAAGCAAAGCTAACAAAATCTAAGCATTTGATATGAGCGTTAGACTTAATATCTCTTCCAGCTGAAAGTCTGTATTAAATCTAATAATTTCATATGGTCAAAAGTATGGTTGCTGACAAAGAATGTTTTAAAGTGAGTTGCTAGTTTTGTGTGATACTAAAAGAGCATTACAAAAAGTACATTTTCCAGCCATGTGTCAGTATTCTGCATTTTTACTGCCTTGAATGTTTGTACTCACTTCCTACTTCACTATGTCTTTTTGCATTTCCTGAAAGTAACTGGTTAATATATGCACTACAACACATTGTTTCAACTGACCCAGCATTGGAAAAACCATAGCATTGAACATGCCTTCTTTTTCCAACTAATTTTCGAAATCCATGCTGTTGGAAATAAATATTTTCTCATGACCTAAATGTTTTGTCTGATGATACAAATGTTTAAAAAATTCATTAAAACAAAGACATAACTGAATTACTTTGCTAATGTGTGTATAATTTTTAGATTGGACTGCTGTTCTGGGTAGGGCATTTGCATTAGTTTTGCACAGTGAGGAGAGCACTAAGTGTACCTCTGAATGTCAAGTTACTGTAAAGTTGGTAATGATTTAAACAGCCCATCTAGCAAGTGGTACATCTCACCAAGTAAAAGCTGCTTCACTGGTGATGCTCAGTATACAGAACCCTTGAGAGCTCCTGATCACCTGTGGACTGCATCCATGATGCTCTTCAACCTCAGAACAGCTTATTATGTTTTGCCTACATGTGAAAACTATTTCAGCGCACTGGAATAGGCCAATTTAAAACATCATCAGCAAAGTCCATTGGTACTATGAAAATCTAAATCCAGGAGAACAGTTGCTTGGAGGATGTTGGTGAAGCCTACTCTTCTCATCTACACCTTCCTGAGCCATCAGATTGGTTACAGGCATCTTCTCTGTGAGTAATAAAAATTGCAGGTTAGTCAAAGAAATCCATATGCTGGTGCAGATCGGGTTCAATGTGGATCTTCATAAATAGTTTGAAAGTTGCATAACTGCAGCAGCTCTTGTACTGGTGTAGGATTCAACCCTTGCTGCAAGGAAAATGTTCATCACTAAACAGCACGTGATCAACAGTTGCAGGCTGCTGTACTGTACCATGCAAATGTACAAGTGCGGACAGTGGGGTCTTTTTGACCCATTTATGCTGTTTTGAGCCAGTTATATAGCATCAAGCATCTTAAAAGTGTCTCCTGAAGATTCTTATCCTACCTGACCTAAATCAGATACAACTTTTGTTTTATGAGAGTTGAGGTTTTAGCTCATGAGCATCAGTTCTTATCGCAGTGCACAACTGCACCTAGGAGTGGTACCCTATCACCTGTCTATATTTGCTTACAAGTCAGTTGCTCATTCTGTGCTCCCTTTTTCCAGTCAGTGAAGAGAAAAAAAGCACTTCAAACACATCCCAATGTTCAAATCTACTTATATGAATTGCATCTATCATATTTCTATCCACTGAATATGGTAAGAAAGCTAATCCAACTGCAGAAGTATACATTGCAAGCTATTTAATCTTAGATGAAATTAATTCTGTGCCTACAGTCTGTAAGTGAAAATAGTAAGCTGGATTTTACCAGGTTGGTGGAATACCCATTTTAAAACCGTCAGTAGTTCATAGAGCATGTTACCAACTCACTTTCAAGCCATCACGATGGTCCTGCAAATTGCATGGATATCACAAAACGCCTTAGACAGTAATTCTTTGTGTTCATTATACTATTCACCAAACAGGCACGTATTTGATGCCAAACACGCAAAAATGTTTTAGAAGACAGTCAGTTTATCAACTTACGTTCCTACTACCAGCCAAAACCAAAAAGGAATTTTGGCTTTCATACACAAAACCTTTGCTGACGTTAGATGAACAAGTACTCTTGTGTGTCCTCCTTATTTCGTTTTCCCGAAAGTTTGAAATGGTCTGTAGATGTCTGTTCTGTGCAAAGGTGGCATAACTCAATAAGCTCTTCTGTTTCTCAGATGATACATGTCGGTGTATCACTCTGTATTTAAAGCATCTACTGTCACGTGGTGTAGGGACCTATTTAGTTATGCTTTCTAGCCCAACTAAATTCTCATTTACAGTATGATATTGTATGCTGGTTTTGGCACCATCCAAATACACCAGTGTGGAAGGGCCATAACGTGGGTAATGTGGCAATTCACTGCTACGTCTTCTGTGTATCACCTAAGCTCCATAAAGCAGAACATGGCATACCAGAGAATACATTTCTGTTTCTAAAATATATCGTTTTCCCAATTATAAAACTTCAAATTGGAATTTTGGTCATGTAGTCTTCTTTTAGAAACTTAAGAGTGTCTTATTAAATGTGAGTAGAACAACATATGCATAATCAATGTTCTGGTTTATTTATAGCATTCCATGTGCTAATCTTAAATAGCATGATGAAATGGAAAATGCATTTCAGAGTAATTAGATAAATCTTTGCCAGAATATCCTATCTAGTAGTGTGGTCCAACATTGGCAGTAACAAACTGAGAGTCTTAACAAATCATGGGCTGTTCTTTAGATAATGCTTTTTCAAGTTATTAAGATACTGTTCCATAGTCCTGTTTTTGAGGAAATGCTGCTTTCTTTCACTATTTTGTAAGTAGGGGTATGGCTGTGCAGCTCAAAAGGGTCAATATAGGCCTTGAAGGAACCTATTTTGATATGTATACAAAAAGCAAGGGAATTCTGTCAGAGATTTCATTTTCATACTTGGATCTGAAGCGTATGTCTCAGCTGTTCATGACAACCCTGATGGATGACCTAATTCTCACCTCATGTATTTTAAAAAAGGCACGTCTCAAACACAGCAATGAAAGAGCCAACATATTTCATCATCATAGCCTTTGAGACAAAGGAACACATGGATTTTTGTGGTTGATGAGGAATATCTGACCAACAGTTCCAGATAGGAAACCAGGCGTGCCAGATTACTATTATAGCTGTCTGAGAAGGCTGGACATTTTTGTCTGACCTTCTGATATTTCTTTTCCTTGTGGTTCCGGGGAGAACTCTCAAAACTGGAATTGCAGAAACAAGAAAAATACATAGTTGTGAGAGGCTACCTGGAATGTGACAACCCTACGAGGCAAGATTAGATAGACATGAACAAAGAAGGATACAGTTCAGACTGAGAAAGGTGCCGTGTCTTACATTCCTTATTTTGATGAGGAACCATCTATTTAACATTTCCCAAGTGTGACCAAGCCAGGTCATTAATTTTATTAGCCTTTTCACAGATCTACAGGAAAATGCTGTTCTGCTATTTGCAGATGACTTAGGTGAACATGTAAAATTATACTGGAAGAATTATAGAATTCATATACTATGAATTCTTCTTCATATCCAAGCCGCTTCTGAGGTATGGTCAAATCCTCACAGGCTCACGGGAGGTGCCAGATCAGGCTTTGGAGTTTTTGTATCCCTTCTCACTTTTTCTATCCTGTGGAAAGCCTTGTTAGAAAAGGTGGCACTCGGTAAACCACGCACAGCAAATTGAATTTTTTTGGGTTATTACAGCTGGCAATTATTCCCTCCTCACAGCCACCACCTCTGTGAGTGTCATGATTTTGACCAATCAGAAAGACAGATGGNTCTGGAAAAGCCCCAGACCGGATTCAGTGATTGACAGAAACTGGACTCCAGTTCTGGAGTCAGGAATGCTCAGATCAGGATCAAAGGCAGACAAACAGACAAGGTCCTCCTCAGACGTTGGCCATCAAAGAAAGAAAGTTGACCCTTTGATCCCTCAGCTTTTATACTGAGCATGATGCAGACGAGATGGAATACCCCAGTTGGTCAATTTTGAGTCACCTGTCCTGTCTGCTCCTCACTACAGGTCCGACCCCTCTAGGTTTTTTCTGCTTCCAACCCTCCAACGGGGCAAATAACAAAATTACCTGACCTTGGTTGTTATAGCAAGGGCCTCTCTGCAAGGGCCTTGGTTCATTTTATCTCAAACCAGGACAGTGAGTTACAGCTAAGAGGAGTAAGTAGTTTTGTGCTTCTCTAAGTGCTCTTATTTTCATGATTTAGCACATTTTCTTCCTGCCACTCAGTGCACACAGGTATTTGTAAGTAGGTAGGTTCCAGTATTTTGTTTGTTTGTTTGTTTGTTTGTTTTAATTGAACAAATCTGTGCAGCACTCGGGCAGTTCGGACCAGCCAGTATTCCTCCTGTGCCAGACTGCCCAACAGCAGCAGCTCCACAGTGATAGGTAGGAAACTTAAAAAAGCAACATGTTCCACAGATCTAAATTCATAATGATTCAAGCGGTTTACTGTCTTGGCTATGATGTATTTACCATTTGTTAGGAGTCTGGGTATCCTTGATTTCTTTTTCTGAATCTTGTTACATTTGTGTCCTGAATGATTTGCAGTTTGACCTGTTTTGTGCGCTTGTTGCAGCACGCTCATTTATTGCATTCTCTAACTTTTCTCCACTCAAAGTTGCAATGTTTTCAGTTTCTTTTGAGATTAAACCCTTTCTTTGCCCTTGATAATCCTTCTGCAAGCTATTCTCAGCCCATTGTACATTGTATGCAGGAGGTGGTCTGACGAAATAAAGGCATTACAGTACTTGCGTTATATTCACTGCATTATATCAAACATCGTAACATCTTTTTTTACAGGGGAAGAAAAAAGGTAAGAATGACTTTGACTTTTTAAATACAAATATACATTATTCTGAAGCCCTGATAGAGCTAGTCTCACTATAGCAAGCTGCTGGGGCTATTTTTTATTCCCAGAGTGTGCACGCTTCTGAATTCTGATGTAAGAGTAATTTTAATTTTTTACACTACTATCTATACATTTTCCTATTAACTTATATCTAAATAGGTAATAAGATAGATAGATAGAAAATTAAGCAATTTAAGTTGCTAATGGTTGTCTGAATTTTCCTTGTGCTCTGGCCTGGAATAATTTCATTGTGGAGCCAGGTTAATGTTGTTCTTGACACTTGAGAATTTCACCTGTCAAACTTTAAAAAAAAAAAAAACCCTTAGAATCTAAGGATTTGGAATACAGACACTTTGGGGTCCACAGTTTTTGCAAATTTTATACTTGACATTTTTCATCTCCTAGCTAGTTTTTGATAGATGGCAGTGCCTGCAAGACTTTCTGAGTCACTGTATAAGTATCAAAATGTTTAAATTGCATTTTTTTCCTTAATCCTTTTTTTCTCACTGTAATAACTGGTTATTTTTATAGCGCAATAAGAATAATGTAATAATCAAAGGCTACTGACATTATTTATTCCATTTTAAATGTGACAGAAGAGAATATAATTACCTAATAGAAACTGAAACATATATCTTTTTGAGTAGAGGCTAAAATTAAAATGTTCTAAAGAAGAATGCACTCCTGTTGTGTTCACTGGGAGAACTCCATAGCTGTAGGTTATTATGAGGTGCTGAATTTCAAGGCAGACACTTTTCTCCAGGGTCTATACATTTTTTAAAAAATATTCTATAAAAATACAGTTATCAGTTTATGTGTATTTACCTTCGTACCTCTGAAGTGGGCTCACATGTCAACTAGCATATTTCAGACCTTCTGTGCTCATGAAATGACTAAAATTAGTATTTCTATACTAATATCAGTTTGGCCACACTGCTATCATTCTGAAATTAAAAGTATTTATGAATGTGAAAATTTGCTTGAACCCTTTCTTGCTTACTAAAAAAATAGTGAAATATCTACTATAAGAAATTCAGTAAGAAATAAAGAGGCCTAATACTTGGAAAATTAATCTTGTAGATATGCTTACCCTTCATCACCAGACCTTTATTTCCAAACACTGTACAGAAGGTAAACATTAAAGTATCACTGCCCGACCATAAGTAAAGTCTTTTTCTTTCAAAATCTTTCTTAAATAGAAATACCAGAAAGGGGGTTTTGAAGGAGAAAAAGGGTGTTCCCTTTTTACTTGTAAAAGCAGCCTTGAAAGCAAACCTGGCCAAGCTTTCTTGAAGAAATAAAGCAAATTACTCATGTGAAAAAAAGTGGCATTGTATCACAGTGAGTCAACCTAGGAGTCTATAAGGTGTAAAGAAGGAGTAACATGAAGTAGCTTTCCCACTGCTTACATAAGTGTGTTCCTGTAGGAACAAGTGCAAAGTAATGCACAAGTAAAACGCCACAGGGGGTTTATCCAAATAGTCAAGATATTCAGCAGAATTACACAGGCGTTATTTTAAAGGTGGTAAGTTTAAGAACTGGCTGTTCCCTGATCTTGATGATAAACGAGAAGGAAGGTATAGAGTTTCATGCGTTGCAGAACAATGTGGGAGAAAGAAGAGGCAGGGAGGGGCTGAGATTCCATTTTTGGCCTAATCTTGCTTGAATTCAAAGAAGGTGCTGACAGGGAGCCAAGATTTACTGGAAATCTCCTCCCAAAGGGTTCAGCCTAAATANGATAAGATTTTATTTATTTTAAAGTTTGTGCTGCCCAAAGGTAGAACTACTTTTCAGGGATGCAGGGGGTTTAATATGCAAGTAATAAAAGGATGTTAGCGTAGCATTTTGAAAATGTCAGGCACTAAATGCTAAGCCTGCTGAAATCACTGGCAATCTTACCTGCACAAGAACCACACAGGTTAGATAGAAATTCTTCTAAAACTGCCATTGGAAGGAGGGATTGTTTATCTTTAGCTCAAGCAGAAGAATATAAATGGGAAGGAACTGTTTTCAGCTACACATTAAGATTCTACAAAGTGGATGTTATCCTTTTTATGTATTCCCTCCTTTAGCTTGATTCCAAATCAATTAGCAGTGGAATGAAGAACCTAATTTCAGATATTTCGCATCTCTGTGAAGATAGTTGCAAATAGGTTTGTTACACAGGAGAAGACCTATCTGTAGAGAGTAAGGAGAGGCCCATGCATTATATAAAAGCTGCACAATCAATCTTGAAGTGTAATGCACACTTTTTCAAATTTGCTTTCTGCAGAAAGGTAAATGGCATTTCTATAACAGTAAGTTTCACCTGTACAAAAAGTCCTTTGGGGCCATGTATACACTCAGGACTGTGAGATTCCTGAAACAAAATTTTAAAGTCTACGTAAAGTATGATTATTTTTTTTTCCCCAGCAAACCAGGAAAGTATGTGGGACCCAAGAAAAAACAACTCATTGAAGAAGTGATACTTCAAAAATGTATTCTTTTAAAAAAACAGAAAGGTGTTGAGTATAAGAGTATTGATAACAATAGATTCTGCAGTAATAGGGTCACAGTATATGATAAGACAGGAAAAAAAACCCAACCCTTCATCAAGAGCTTTCTGCTCTGGGTAAAAGACATTTATTCCTAGTTTGTAAATGCCTCAAGCGTTTGAGACAGCTGTAGAAACACTGATGTTTTCCTTACAGAAAAATCAGTTTCAAAGTAACAGAAGATTTTTGTTCTAAAAAGCTGTAACTTGCCTTCTGTTTTTGAAATCCTGCCATCATTATGTTTTACTGAAGAGAGTGGCAATTACTGTAATGTCACTCTATCTCTTGACAGCCCAGATTGCGCAGTATTTTTGCCTGCTTTTCACTATTCCCGGAGTCCATCCTTTCCCCCCATGCCAACTTGATGCGAGGGCAGGAGGTCAGACACGGCGGGACGCAACAAGGCTCGCTCCAGGGCTCAACACATCAGTGTCTTCTGCACAGGACAGTATCTAGTCTGTCCATGAAGCTGGCATTTTGACAATGGTAGGGTTTTTATGTCTGCTTAAACAACAAAAATCCCTCAACCCCCATCCAAAATTGCCCAGAGGCAGATTGTGTTGACAGGCTCTCTGGTACCAAATGGCAAGAACATACCGTCTCTTCCTTACAGCTATGTTTTCACTGTAGATACTGAAAAAAACCACTCCATATTCTTGTAGAAACATCTTGAAAGGTCTTACTGAAAAGTGTTGAGCAGACTTTTGGGGGATGCCAATTATCACTTACATCATCTGATAGCTTTTCTTATACTTGTTTTCTCACTTGTTGTTGCTGAGGTTTTGGGGCCTCTTATACTAGCGACTTGTCTGCTTATGGACTCAGTCCAAGGCTGATCGGAAGAGGACTTGAGTGTATCTTTAAAAACTGACCCATACTTTTAAATGTTTAAAGTACTGTTTTCCTGCCTTTTTACATTATCTAAGGGAGCCAAATCCAAATTGCTTGGAGTTCCTTACAAGACATAAATCACAACAAATGGTTGGAATTTTTTTTTCTCATGCCTGTTTCTCAGATTTCATCCAATGTTGATTTTCCAAGGGAAAAAATATTCTTAAAACATGCATAATAACTTCTAAAGATAACAAATATGGCCTGTTATTGTCATGACTTTTCTCCTTCAACACACTGGGGATTATCTGATGGTTAAAGTCCCAATCTTGTAAACAGCTATATTTGGATACCTTACTGCTGGGACTACTCTATTATTTTCTTTTTTCTGTTCTGATTATTTTCTTTTTTCTTTTTTTTTGAAAACCAGTACTAAGAAGATTACAGGAAGATAAGGGCATCCCTATGGCTACATTTCATCAAGTCATGCCTAAAGCTTGTGAAGACTTTTTCTACAGCAGTTGCCCATGATAAACTGGGAATTTATTGTGAATTATTGAGAAAAAGACAATATTTGGAACATTGCATAGATGTTTGCTCTTAAAGCTAGAAGGTGCTTTGTCAAACATGGAGGACGTGTGTTTCAAATAGGGAAATTTATATAAAATTGCCTTCTACTATTTTGTGTTAGAAGATGATTAGTTTGAGAAGTTTATTGGGTGCAAAGTATGACGTACAGTTACAGTGAACCACGGATTTCCTCTTAATGGCGTGACTTCAGTTTCCATACAAGAAACTCCTTAATAACCAATTGATTTATTTAGATCATTCTGCGTTTCAGGTGAGTTATATGCTGTTCCTTTTAATTCTGTAAAATAGAATCTGTATTTAAATAGTGTCATTAAGACTCATAGGAAAGAAATTCACTGAATCACTGAAGTCTATTTTGCAGCTGAGGTAGCTTACAGGATGCGTATGGACAAACTCAGGGGGTAAGGGGGGAAACTCAGATTTCAAATAAGAAAAAAATTCTTTTGAGCCCTTCAGCTTTAGAGAGAGTTTGTCTTGAAAAGGAACTGCTCGTGCTCTCTGATGTTTGCCTCTGTAATAGATGGCCCATTCTTTAGTCCCTATGGAGTTACCACCAGAAGACAAGAAGTTCTTACCAATCTGTCCCACAGCCAAAGGACAAACTCCTTGTTATCTCACTTTCTCATCTGGCACAGGGCATAAAGTGCTTACATTCTTGTGCCTGTCTTGTGATGACTTTTTCTCATCTTCATTTCTCTGCTGCTGAGCTTTCTAACATCTTCAGGACATTTGTGTGGAAGAAATACTCTGCAGCCTTGCTAGAGCCAAGCACCCTGCAACAGACTGCAGAAGGGCCACACAATGTCTTGGGGCAGGCAGAAGGTATTCGCTGTTGTGTCATTTAATGTAATGTGGGCATTAAAATTTATCAAGCTGGAGGCAGGAAAGCCACCAAATCCTTGAAGTGCTTGCTGCAAGCATGGCAATCAGTGGTGCTGTGCACAGATTACACTGCATGCGCCAGAGCAGCCAAGAGCTGTGCTTTTACAGCAAACTCTGGGATTGTTCTCTCTAGCGACCACGTTTTACGGGTCATGATACCAATCAAGTAGTTCTAAGACAGCAATAGCTGAAAGCAATTGAACTGTGGAGAAGAGGAGCTACGGTTTAATTTTTCAAGGCCAACTAAGCCTTTTAATATTGCCAGAAAAATAACTACTTTAAGTACTCCAAACTCCACTCCTGCCAGCTCCCAGCAAGCAGAATGAAAAAAGGCAGGTAGCAGCAGGCTGCTGCTGTCAGAAGAGCTCATCCAGTAGACAAGTCCCTCCCTGCCCATGCCCACAGGCATGCAAAAAAGAGGACAGCTGAAAGTGAGATTTTAGGCTAAATAATTTGTCCTGAGAAAGTTGGACCATGAATTCAGCACTCCTGGTTTCGGCTACAGAGATCTCATGTACATCCTAGCTGGCCATGCAGTGTAAATGCTAAACAAACAGAGATTTCCCTGGCTGACTCTGTCACTTTGGGTATTGAAATGACCGAGAGAGATGAAACATGACCATGTTAAACCTGGTCAGATCAAACCTAATTTTATTGACCAAAAATAAAGATGCTTAATAAGTTGTATACTCTAAGATGCACAACATAATCTATGAGCTTGAACAGAATGATGAACTTGCATGCAGAATGCTCCACATACTTCTCACAAAGAGAACATTTGTGCATCCAGCTGTTACAGTTGAAGTAAAAGAAAAGATGCGCTAACATCTAGCTGGACTAAAGATGGAGAAACATTGTTGCCTTAATTGATGTTCTTCCTCTGTGACCTCAGTTTTACCGATTTCTCTATGGACAGAGAAGAAAATAAATATGTGAACTTGTCAAAATTGGAACATGTTTACCCACCTTGTCCATATGCAAGTTTGCATTGGTTCAACCTGCAATTTTGTCGAAAACTAAAGCCTGCTTTAAGCTGTCAGGGGGCATATTTTATCAGTATAAACTTTAGTCAACATAGACTGTCTCACCTTGCGCTTGATTTAAATCGGGCTTGTACCGAGCTAAACTAAGGCAACAGAACCCAGTTTTAAGTCAGTGTTGAGTCTGTGCATTGTTTTACACCATATTAACAAAAAGGCTTAAATTGAGATGAATGGCAACATGCTTGGGGTGCTCCCATTCCATGCTTTGGGTCATTCCCCCCTCTCCCCCCACCCCAGCTGAATACCGGAGCTACAGCATCTCCTGGGTGTAAATGGGACGGGGAAGGACTGCATTGAAAGTTATGATATTGAAATATTTCAGCATTTACTCCGTGAAAAAGCCTCCATCCACCGAGGATGCTTTGCTCGGGGGCGGGAAGCCCACGTTTGAGCTGCCAGCATTTGCCTCGCAGGGAGGGTAGTACCTCGGCTCACCTGCCCCTGGGGAAGCTGCGCCCCCCCTGGAGCCCCACCTGCACGGGGGATGCTGGGGGACCCCACCGCTACCTTCCCCCCTCCACCCCGCCTTTGTTCCCCTGGCTCCGCCTGTCCCCTGTCCCCTCCCCGCGGGGCGGGGGCTGCGCGGCGCGGAGGCGGTGGGACCGGGCGGGCCGGCGCCTCCTCCCCGCCCGTTGCCCGCTTCTCCCCGCCCCCGGCGTGGCGCGGTGCGGTGCGGTGCTGGCTGCGCTCCCCGGCTTGGAGCTGCGCTCCGCGGCCGGAGCTGCGCCCACCCCCGTTGCTGCGCGGAGTCCGCTTTGTGCCGACAGCCGCGGCAGGACGGCCGGAAAGGTAGGAGGGCTCCCGCCGCCCCTGCTCCCTTCTCCTTCCAGGCAGCATCTCTCTCCCGAGCTCCGCGGGCGGGGAGGGAAAAAAGAAAGGAGGGGAAGGGCTGGATTCAAAAAAGGGCTTTTTCTGGCGAGGCTCCTCTGCTGCTCCGGACAGCCCCGTGCTGGCAGTTAAAAACTGGGGGCTTACTGGGGAAGAAAACATTAAAAAGGCATAAAAGAGGGAAAAAAAAAATAGTCTTGCTCGTTTTCCTGACCGGGAGAAGCACATGGGAAAAGCTTGCGAGGGAGCCCGAGCATCAGGCGGCGGCAGCTCCGGCGGCTGCCGTCCTTCTCGGCTCCCGCCGGGCCCGGGCATCGCTGCACGATGCGGCCCGTGCCAGGACTTTGAAAGAGCAGAAATCCGGTTGAGATACCAGGAATGACACCCTCTGTTTGCCATCCCGAAACTCGCATCCCTTCCCAGGGAAAGGCACCGGCCTGGCAGCCGGGGGAGCCTGAGCTGTTGCTTTGTACAGCTGAGAGTTTCATTCTTTTCCCCCTTTTAGGGTGGAAAGACGTGGTCTCTCTTCAGACTTTTGTCATTTGAACGCGTTTCATCACAGCGGAGAGATTGCATCATGTTACAGTCCTGGATTCAGTAAGGGCAAAGGCGAGAAGAACCATCCTTCTAGATCTGTCCCGTTGGCTTCCCCGTCCGACCCCCTCCTTTTTATTTCCTGTTGAGGAGAGAGGTTAGCACGAAAAAGCAGCCTGCCATTGGTAGGCGGCGGTTCAGTTCGCAGCGACGTATTTTGATTTCTTCCACTGAGGGTTTTTTAGGAAACTCAGTTTTAACTTTGTCAGTTCTGTGCGCGTTATGTGTCTTGGGTGGGGGAAACGGAGGGAATTCGCCAAAGATTTAGCCAGTAGGAAAATAACAGGCGGCAAAAGAGCCAGATAAACAGCCAAAAGCAGATACTGCTTTATAAACTAAAGCTCTGGAGCTGGAGGAGGTGAGTGGATTCAGGCAGGCATCCCTCAGAAACTGAGGCATTCACCTGCCCGGAAAAGCAGCCTGGATGAATGAATGCACACTTCTGAAAGGCAAGACAAGACAGATGTCAGGAACTGAGAAGTGTTTAGCTAATCTCCCCTCTGGATCCTATATGATCAGTTTGACGCAAACACTTGGTGTGTCTGTGCCTGTTTTATCTGTAATCCCTTTGCAATGACTTTTGGGCTGAGATTTGGCTAGAAAATAATACGTCTCAAAGCCAGAGAGATCTAATTAGATATTGTACTGCAGTCCAGGGCTTCCTAAGCCGACAGATTCTGCTGTTCTTTGTGTAGTTCTTTGTTTTATTCCATGGGGAAAAAAAAATGTCACCGCCTGGCTTGGTTCGGCTCTGGGAGGTATTTTCCATAGCTAGTCCCTCACCCTTGCAGGTGTTCTGTCGCTGTTTGCTCCGACTGTTACGTGGCCACGTTTTTCTTTTATGAAAATAGCAGTATTACAAAGTTCTTTTTCTCTGCTCTCCGGGAGGGAATGGTGCAGGGGGGGAAAGGGAACAGCTTGGCAGCCAGATGGATCCATCCATCAGTGCTCTCCTATATGGGCACTTGGTGCCCTTCAGTCATCCCGTATGCCTCCTGGTGGTTTTCATAGGAAGAGCCTCACAAATACTGTCTCCTTTTGAACAATCCCTTTTCCCTTTTGGAACTGGGGTGGAAGTGGAGCAAATCCTGCATTAGAACCGGAGGGAGAGTTGTCCTGTCTTTCTGGGGCTATATGGCCAGGGTTTAAGAATTTGAGATGGATTTTGAAAAGAATCATCTACAGTTTTCTTTGTGTGTCTGGATACCCAGTGATCACAGTGACAAGCCTGTGCACAGAACAATGGGCAGACAGTCACTGCCTTTGGTGATATGTGGCACTGTGTGGTGTTTCCCAGGAAATATGTCAGCAAAATTCAAAGTGTTACGTGTTGTTCCTAGGTCTCAGGTAGATTTTTACATGAAGGGGTTTGGAAGATCTGTGGGGTTGAATTTGCAGTGTTAAGTTGAAGCAGTGGCAACAAGGAGGGGTAAAATGCAAAGATACTTCAATAGGTCAGCCATTCACAATATTTTTAAAATCTTACAACCTTAATGGAGAGGCCTTTCATTTTCATGTTCTGAAGCTCTCAAAACTGAAGGGATACTGTCAGAGACATTGAAAACATATAAATTATGAAATCTCATTGGGGGCAGGCTGTATTTAGTACTTGTGTGACTAATTTTGCTGTTCCTTTCAGTGGTGCAAAGAGGACCTGCTGTAAGGTCAGATCAGGAATTGTCTTGCCCTGCTGCTCGCTGCAGACTTCCTCGAGGCATTGCCCCAGGACAAAGAGTCAGCGTTTCAGGGCTCGTTTATGCAATCTGGGGTTGACCAATTTAATTTCCCTCCATTTTCATAAGTTTCGTATCTGACACGTCCATCAACAGGAGGATGGTATCCAGGAGCCCGCCTGGTTAACTGCATTGTTCAAAGCTGCGCTCTTTGTCTGGTGAGGAGGGGGCGAGGAGGAGGAATGGGTGTGCTTTATATCCATTCGCAAGCGGTCTCTTGCTGAAGTGGGAGGGTTGGGATGCACAGACTTAAGCTTCCAAACTCCCGTACAGTTTAGTTCACTCCATGTTGTTATTGTTTTAGTCACGCTAAAGCTGACTATCAAATTTTCAAAAAAAAAAATTGTGCATCCCTTCCAGTTATGCAGTTCAACTTGGTTTAGGTGTGAATGAAACCTAGCTACTGGTATGACCCTGAGTTTCCTCTGATTCATCAGTTTATTGACAAATACAGTGTTTCATCTGGCACAGGCACAGTCTGTCCTGGGCTGGGCAGGTGAGTGTGTTTACACACTCAGGAGATATTATTGCAGGCTAATATACTGTAATATAAAATGATCTTAGGCTCCCAGTTGAACTGTAATAGTCAAACCCAATAAAAATAATAGAAAAATGGAAGTCAACCAAAGGACTACAGAGTTACTGAGAACTCTGTACCAGGACTGAAAAAGCTAAGTCTTCAACGCACTGCTATTCTGCATCAATTAAGGTTACCTATTGAAATTCAGGAGTTAGCTTTCCTACTGTAAAGCATCCTCGTCTGGCTTTGGAGCAAATTTAAGTTTTTAATGCCATACCAGATGTCTTTCTGGAGAGTGTCTGAATAAAGCAATGCTGAGAATAGTCTGTCAGAACAGCCAACACTATGAGCAGGTAAGAAAACATGTAGCTGCAATCGCACAGGGAGGGTGACCCTGAGTGCAGTGTGCAGGTGTTCGGGCTGCACCTGCCCATCTACATGTAAGTGAAGGTCTTGTATTTGTATTGCATATACAACAGCAGTGTAACATAGATTAAATTGCTCTTACTCTCTGCTTAAAGTTAACTCTTGACTTTCCATGTCATGTAATGTGCTGATGCTAGTAATAGTAATGAATAATATTGTAGAAAAATAATTGGGGTTTGCGGAAAGGGGGATATCTCATAGTAGATAACAAATGACATTTTTGAGACATAAGCCTTATATTCCAGACATATGGTAAGAATGAAATCCTGAATAGCAGAAAAATAGTTGTCTGCCGTCTATTACTCCTCTACCCCTTTACCAGAAAGTTGGTTATGAGATACGGTTGGTAATAAGGTTTGACTGCCCAAGGTGCTGAGCATGCTTAACACACAGCAAGGTCCAAATGTCATGATCCTCTCTTGGAGCAGCCCTGGGAGATTACACTAGGCTGTGAAAAAGATGAATCAATATCTGTTGTATATTTTACCAGCGTCCATCAAGAAATCTAGGAAGGAAACTCCTAAGAGGCCTTTAATTTTTTTTTGATCAGTTTGATTTTGTCTAGATACTGCTCTTTACATGTATTGGCATCTTAAAAGTTGATGCTATTTGGCAGGAAAATAAGTGAAACTCCATAGTACTGTCTTCTTTAAATCTCTTTCCTAAAGTGAAAAAGAATTAAACATTTTTAAAAATCAGTGCATTATTCTTCTCATGGTGAAATGGTGGTAGAATTTTTTGATGATCTGGGAGATTTCTGCTGCCAGCATCTCTCTGCCATCATGTATTTTTGAGCTGAGTGATAAAGGCTCTCTTTCTCTAGGACAGATATTGGTAATGGCCTTATTGTGCCAAAATCTTTATGAGTACAAAATGCTGAATAAAGATATTTGCATCCATTAATAATAAGTGCCAGAAATGAGTACACAAGTGGTTTCAAATTTAATCTGCGATGTAGCTGATGTCTCAAAGATAATTTTTACCCCCAAGAAATACAGCACTTTGTGTATGTGAGGTAATTGCTATGAGTTACACTAAATATATATTATTCATTAGGGGACTGTCATTATATTGTGTTTGTGAATTCCCTAAAGTCTCTTACCACTGTCCTTCTCACATTTAAACGTGTATGGAAAACTAGATTTTGGTGTCCTGCTTGACTCATTGATGTTCTGGCTCACTGAATTTATACTGAGCTGGTACCCACTTTAAATATGTGCTTGGTTGTTTCATTTAAAATGAACAGACTTTGGGAAAAGAGCTTAATCCATGCATTTGCAGTAGCAGAGAGAGCAGTCCTTCACAGAGAAGATGTAGTAGTATCTTATCTCAGTCTTCCAGAGAAGCAAATAGTAAAAGCTCTTTAATATGTTGCTTTCATGCTAAACTTCTATGCATGGCCTTCAAATGTATAAAGAGTCAATATCTGGCCAGTTGCTGTGGGTGGATTTTTTTTTTCTGCGTTAAAGTATGTTTAAGTATCTCTTTGAGACTTATCTGGCCTCTCATCGGTTACACATGCTTATGGCATTCCTGTTGTTCAGGCAAGGTAAAGAGGGAATTCCCTTGTTATTAACAATTAGCAGATCCAGATTTTATTTTGCTGCACCATTTCTTACCAGGAGCAGCTGCAAAGAGAGAATTACAGTGTGACCTTTGCAGCATTTCCTAGTGCAGTCATCAATCAGTTTTGGCAGGAGCTTTATCGCATCTATCAGTGTGGCTCATAAGCCACATGCTGTCTAGTCTGGGGGGAAAAACAAACAAACAATGGGAGCTACTGTAGGTTTTGTTTAAAATAAAACAACCAGGAGTGAACTTTTCCCATATGTGCCAGATTTGTAGGCAGATTTCAATTTTTACTGTGTGCTGTTGGGCTGATTAACAAAATACGATGATTGTAAAGCAGTGGAAGAGACTTCCACTGGCATCTCAGTGGCATTGGCAAGTCGTTGCAGCTTTAGCCTTTCGCAGTCGATGCTGAGGATTAGTATGAGACTGGAAAGCATTATTTTTACTAAGGAGTTAATGCAGTTAGATTAGTTTAGGTGAACACATAAATGTTTGGAAATAAAGAAGTGTTTTCAGACGTGAGACTCACCATCTCAGCTGGTGAGGCACTGGAACAGGTTGCCCAGAGAAAGTTGTGGATGCTCCATCCGTGGAAGTGTTTAAGGCCAGGCTGGATGGGGCTTTGATCAACCTGGTTTAGTGGGAGGTGTCCCTGCCCACGGCAGGGGGTTTAGAACTTGATGATCTTTAAGGTACCTTCCAACTCTAACCATTCTATGATTCTCTGATTCTCTAATTCTTACACACTATAATGTAGCTTTCTCAGATTAAGTGGTTTGCCGCCTTTTTCTGTTTATTTGTTTTTGTGGAAAATTGTGCCTTCGCAGGCTATTCTAGGGTTCTTTTGGTGGCAGTCAGCTGCAACATCCCACTTTTAAGCATCCAAGACATTACTAACACTCTGCAAGTGTTTTGTTTGTTTGTTTTGTGTGTGTGTTTGGTGGGTTCTCCCTACTGACCTTGGTCTGGTATGGAGTTTTACTGAAATTGAAAATATTTTTTGTTGTTACTGTTACACCAAGTTTACTGCCATTTTCAAATTCCTTTGCTCTCCTCTCCTTGCCAGCTACAGTGAGTTTAACTTTCTTGCCGTCCTTTCCCGGGCTCAGTAGAGTGACAGGTTGTCACTTCATGCTTGGCTTCCTTGCAGCAAAGTCCTGGCTATCAGGTAGATGGGAGAGCAAGAAGGAATGGGGACAGGCAGAATGGCTGGTGTGCAATTCCAATTTCCTTCATGGGCATATGGTTGTGTGTTTAAATGATACAGAGAGAGAGTGGATATATGTGTAGGTGATATGTATTAGAGCTGCCCTTGCCACAGAAGTTTTCTGAGAAAAATGGCTAATTACTAATAAATATATATATTTACTGTTATGCTATCAAGTAAAAGGTTAAGGCCCTGGGCTCCCAACTCGTAATGTTGATGGCTGAGTAGGGTATTATCTATAAATTTTCTTGTTTTTAACTGAGTAGCTCTTGGTAGATGCTATGTTGGTACAAGATTTGGGCAAGGAAGCTTGAAATGCCGTAAGAAATGTGCAATAGCAGGTGCAAGGAAAACGATCATAAAGTGTGGAATACATTTATCCACTCAATCAGGAAAAAAAAAATCATGTGAATTGGCTAGATGGCTGTGGAAAGAATGGCTTTTGTGGTTTTCCTCTGTGTGTGCCGTGTCAGTTTGACAGGTTCTACAGCTCCAGCTGCTGAACTGGCACTGGGCAGGGGCCACAGCTCAGCCCCTGCCCCAGAGACCAGCAAACCCGAGTGAAAAGGAGCCTGCCTGACATGATGCTATGTGTGTAGTGTGTGTTTAAATGCTGTGGCTGTCCCCGAGGATTTTGGCAGCCAAGGGGAAAGGTTGTACAAACATCTTTTGGTGGTTTCAGATGGTGCTCTCGGCCACTGTCTGCCACTGGTGCCCGTCCCCACAGTTGAGCCAGTATCAGCCCCTGGGTGCCAGACCAGCATCTCTGCTGGAGCAGGAGATGCTGCCAGGTGAGGGGAGAGCAGGAGATGGGACCAGGAGAGGCTGAAACTCTGGGCCACATGCTGCAGCAGCCAGGCACCTTGGAAGAGGGCTTTTAAGGGGCTAAAGCCGTAAGTAGTCCCCTTCCATCAGGTGGATGAGGAGGAGAGGAGAAGCTGCCAGCAGGAGTCAGCCTTTGGAGCCGAGTCCTGTCTTGCTGTTCTGGGGCTCCTGCTTGATGAGCACACAGCAAACCAGATGGCTGCCTGCTGCTGGCGTAGTCCGAACAAAAAGACATCCTTTCAGCCCTGCAAGCAGGGTGGGCCACAGTGAGTAAATGATAAAATGCCAGGAGTTGAAAATAAGACAGATAATGTCAAAGGCAAAGTCATTTGATAAGAAGTGGGGCTGGTGAGTGTCACCAGGGTGGTAGTGGCCAGGAGCTGAGATACAGAGGGGCCGCTCTTTGATGCTGTTCTACTACTGGGGCTTAGCATAGGTCAAAGCAAAATAAATTGCCCTTGTGGAGGGTGGGATTTATTCTTGTAAGCCCAGTCCGTGATAGGGAATCCAGTGAAATGCTTACTAGATGTTGTAGTTTGCTGTAGGAGGTACAGACAGAAGAAAAGAAATACCTGCAAATTAGGAGCTAACTGATTTTCAACTTCTCTTAGCACACAGTATTACCAAAGAATACCTTTTGGAAAATGAAAAGATCTGCTTCTCAGAGGGGGGAAAAAATACCCAGGCTGAGTAGCTTCTGTGAATATACGGAGTTCTCCTTGCGTGATCCCTCTACCTGTACCATGTGTTTGCCATTAGGACTATGAAAAGCTGCAAACCTTGGCCTGGGGGTGATGGGTCCTTCAGGAAGAACCAGGAGAGCTAAAAGGAGATAGAGACTAGGTCAGGCCACAGCATTTTGTTTTGAGCTTAACAGGAATGAAATCCACCCTGAAGAGTCTTGGGGAAAATTCTGGATGAGGGCCAGTGTGAATAATGCTGAGTGCAGATGGGTGGGACCCCACCTGGTTACAAAAACAATCCTATTTCCAAGGTTAGTTCTGCTGACAAGTAAGATTGTATTTAAGAGGAATAAAACCAAAACAAACAGTTGGAGACCTTAAAAAACAAAACAAAACCCCAAAAAGCCACTACCACCCCCCTCCCAAAAACCTAAAAGTCTCTCACTTCAGAACTTAATGAAAAAAAGCCCCCAAACATGCAGACAGCTGAAAGCACACACCAAAAATCTCAGATAAACAAAACAAGTGTCCTCTGGGGAAAGGAAGAGCTGTTCCCTCTCTGGGAAAGTTTGTCTGTTCCTGTGGCTTGTGAACTTTTCATCTTCTCTGGGACTTTCTGATGTCCTCGGTTCACTTTTTTCAGCTTCTTGGTCTCCTGCGCTTCTTTCCCTTGGAGCTCAGAGAAGCGTTTATGCAAGCACTCAGCTTTAAATAAATGAATCATCTCATTTGATGTTGGTGAGATTAGTGCTTGGGGTTGTGCCCATGTTTACGCCGCTCTGCTGAGCAGGAGCCCCCATGGGACAGGAGTAGGCTTGGGAGGTGTGTAGGTGTCCCCACCCCACAACCACCTTTCTGCCCCTAAATGGAGCCCTCCCATTGACCTCCACTGCTGCTGCTTAGAGCCACCAAGACACCTTTCCCCTTCTGAGAGCCACATCCTGAGCCTGATCCCAGAGCTGATCTGGAATAAACCGTGCCTAACAAGATGCAGCAGTTAATTTTAACCTGACTCAAGTCCCAATTAGGCTCTTGGTGACGGCTGTTCCTGTCTGTCTGTCTGCAATGACAGAGCCTCACAGCCTCTCAGTGCTGCAATTTCCTTCACATCCATTTGGATCTTCTCCTTTATTATTGTTTACAAAACGCCGAGTCTAGATTTTGCATGTGTGGAAAATCTTGCTGAGAGTTGTCACACCTTTCACCTCAACTTCTCCTGATCTCTCATTTTTCTGTCCTCTTGCATATAGTAGCTTTTTGTAACTATGTAACTTTTTAAATTAATTTGAGTGTAAACAATAAGCTATACAGAAGGCTTTCCTGTAAACAGTAGCTCTCTGTACAACCTAAGGGCAATTACAGGTATGTGTAGAAGGCCCATGCGACTGTCTCCCCCCTAAAAGCCAACTGAAACACTGATTAAATTACACGGAAAGCAAAAGCTATCTTGAAGAGGTATGATGTTTAGGGATTTTTAGGCTTCTTAAACCTGTTTCAACTCCTTCAACTTCTTTTTCCAAAATCATTATAAGACTAGCCCTGCTGTACTTGCACTTGGGGGATCATTTGGTTTATGGTCAGCACCTCCATGGGCTCCAAAATCTAAGTGGCCTTGCAGATTGACCTGACGTTTATTGTACTTTATGAGAGCAAAGGGTGAAATCTGTCTTAGAGACTTGGGGTCATTTGGGCTAGGTTTCCTGACATTCCAGTCCTTGCAAAAAACAGCTGTTCTGGGCTTGTCATTCTGCCAGCTTTAAAGAAAAACAACCAAATAAAGAAAAAATACTCTGCCAAATAGGGATCAAACCTTAGCTTGGTTTGAGAGTGCTTTAAGTAGTCTCGGTCTTGGCAACAAAGAAGTTCTTCTTTCCTTTCAGGGAGGTGACCTGGAAGCAGTATTTATGAGTCCTTTCCCTGTACATCACTGTAGGGAAGGGCTGCTTCCTACTCAGGTCTAAGCGCATTTATGTCTGAGTCAGGATCTGCACAACCCAGAGAGAGACCTAAATATAAATATCTGAAAGTAAAGATACATGAAATGAAGGTACACAGCTTTCCTAGGTGTGACTGTGGAGCTGTTCTTGGCCAGGAGGCATCACCTGGATGAGCCAGAACCAAAATTGCTCAGAGACAGCATAGCAGGAATGTGCCCTCACTCAAGCTTTGGCTTGAGCCGAAGGAGTGTGTGCTCTTCTGGCAATTTATCATCAGTGACTTACAGAGATCACGTGGTACCCTAAGCAGCTCGTTATGTGTTGATAACTCATAAAAAAAAATAATGACTTTATGAAATGGGACAGGGAGTAGGAACTGGAAATGGCAGATGCTCAGAGTGCAGAGGGAAGGAGACAACTGACTTAGTCTGCTTGAATGCTTGAAAGAAATGCATAATAAAGTTGTAAGGATTTTGGTGCACTGTTCATCTCTATCATCAGCCCTGCTAGTGCCTTAACACTCCTGAGATTTCAGTCTGAAACTGTAACCTTAACTTTAATGAAGTGCATAGGAGAGAGACAAGAGTATAAGAATCCTATAGCATCTTCTACCATTTTTGCTGTAGTCACCCCTGGTTTATAAGCTTTCATCGTAACTCCTGCAGCTCAAGTGAGTTTAGGAACACTCCCAAGCTCTGGGATAACCAAGCATTTATCTACTTTACCTGGGAAAGAATTTTTTTAATAATTCCAGGTGTTACATTCATAGGACCATTTGTCACCATTAGAACTGCAGTTTTCAGGGATTAGCTCACCTCCCTCCTTCTGCTACGCAGTCTATGGAGCAAACATCTCACCTGCTGTTTTCAGCCCTGTACTCCTTACATGATGAGCAGTGTCTCGTAATGCTATACTATTTGCTATTAAAATTTGAGACTGTGATCTTCTCCCAGCAAGCCAGTAGAGAAGAGCAGCGTAAGTTATCTCATTGACGTGAGATGTCCCGGGACTCTCCACACACCCGTGCACTTTTCTTTGATTGCATTCACTAAGGTCAGCTCTCGGGGGTCAGGACTGTCCTGGTTCAGTTCACTTCATTACAGTAGTATGCCAAAATAATCCTTCCCCTGTTCAGTTCAGCTGCACCCAGTGCAATGAAGCAACTAAAAGTATGTGTATAATTCTAGAAGGTTCTTGTCAGCTCTGAGAGGGGATGTAACGAAGCATGGCTTTTTGTGTACCACAGCACTTCACAGGGTGGTTTTTACTACAGTCAATAATAAAGAACATTTTCACATAGTTCAGAAAGGTACAAAATAATATTGAGCCTTGTCATAATGGAGTCTGGCAGGGTACAACTACATGAAAGCAGACAAAGGGCGTGACAAAAAGGGTTTTCCTGTGGACTGGAAAAATAATTTTTGGTGGCATAATTGTCCAAAATTGTAATTACTGGACATTTTCTGAGGTAAGCCTACTGAGGAAAAATGTTAAATTCCTTTTGTCAATATTTCTACATTAAAGCGAGAATTTCCCAATGAGATTTTTGTAAGGAGGAAACAGATACTCCACATTCACAAGCGGAAATTGTCCAAAGCTGAAGGGGAAAATGCCATTTCAAACTGTTAAGAGCAGAATGATAAAAGCCACCTGGAAAAATAACTGTTCAGTGGCTGCTGATATCACTTGTTAAGTGCATTTTCCTATGGAATTATATATTATAATGTAGTAAACCTATAAACCTAATACGGCATTTAATAATTTTATTCGTTTTAATTTTTCAGTGATGCTTCTATCTTCCTGTGCTTAATAAATAGCATCCATGCCTACAATGACTCCTGCTCTGCCTGTAGGCAAGTGAATTTTTGTCACTGACTAATAAGAGAAAGATCAGGGACTTGGGACCCCAGTAACAGGACTGCTGGGAAATCACTGAACACCAGCTGAGAGCTCTTTGAGGGAGAATTTTCCTTGTCTGCTGCTATTATCTTGTGTTACATTCAGCTTGTCTGCCAGTTTGCGACTCAAAGTGAAGATTACTAGAATCCAGGCTTTTGAGGATACCATTATTTTCATTTCTTTATCTGATCGCACCATGGAATTATGTCACTGAATTAAAATTCTGACAGTGGTAGGCTGTGTGTCCTGGATGATGAAAAGCTTCGTCAGTGTAAAGTTGCATGTTCTTTAATTTAAGGATCAGAGGCCTGCACTGCATCTGTTCCAAGTGTGAGGGCTAAGAAATGGCATTATTAAGCTAACTAAACAGCTGTAAAATGTATATTAAGACTAGCAAAGGGATTGATTAGGAAGGTTTTTTATTGTCCTAGCTTCTTTATATTCCCAGAGGACTTTTTCTTTCTTCTTCTTATGTGCATCCTTTTTCAGTATCTTACAAGTATTTCAAAATGCGTATTCTTTAAAATAAATAATGTGTTACCACTCTTTTGCTGTAGGATTTTTACTAAGATACTTGTTACGGCAGATCGCTACCAGTTTCCAGATAAAAAATACTAACTTCTAAAGGGAAGATTTCAAGTGGTGTATTGTTTGTGCCTAAAAGCTGCTTTTCTAAACACATTTCCAAATGATCATCTGTCAAAAATCTCTTTCTACAGGGCACTTCACAATGTAGGATGAGCCCTGTCTTACTGCATTGTCCTAAGATTACGGTATTTCTGCAGGACAACATTAAACTACTTTGTCTTCACAATGAAATCACTTCACCTCTAAATAGCCTACTCCAAAAAAATCACGTTAATTATTATTTATGTTTATGCTTGTTCCCAAGCCTGTGCCATACTGAAGGTTTTTTGGACTTTGTATACACCAATGTCTGAATGGTACCCTATACTTTATATAATTGTCTGCTATCTTTTTCCTTTTTTTTGCCTTGCCTTACTCTGCATTTAATTGAGTACCTGCATCTGCTGTGAATTGTCATGTGAGAGGAGATTATGACAGAGTCAGTATCCTCACAAATTGCTTTAGAAGACAAAATGTGAGAAACTCCCCTCTTGTAAGAAATGAGACCGAGATGCTCCAGCATGGTGATTTTCTGTCCCACAACATGCAGTCTTGCAAGTGGGAATTTGTTTGGACCTGATTTCTTTTTTTTTTTTTATCAGAAGATCATGGGTAGAAATTATGTAGAGGATTTCATTTCAGATTATTTTCAATCACTGTCCTTCAGTGACAGAATACAACTTGACATGTGCAACCAAAGGCAAAGTGAAGCAGAGGGCAACCAACCTGGACATTGGTCGAGAAGGAAAAATATTTCAAATAGTAACAAGGAGGGAGATGTGTGAAAGAAATGCTTATCTAGGTAGGCACTTAGCTACATCAGGTGTAGAAGAGTAGTAAAGGCATAGAGAAGAGTAGTGATGGGATATGTAACTGCATTATTAGGTGTACTGCAGGGGCTGGAGCTAAGTGTTGAATGGAACTGGTGTTGGTAGGTTCACCAGGCTGAACTGGTGTTGGTAGGTTAGGAAAAGCAGACATACCATGTGTAGTGCTAACCCTTACTCTGCTTATCCATGGGATGTGAGGGAAGAAGCACGCTGTTTGTTCAAATGATTTTCATTACGTTTGTGGTGGCTTGGTGCATTGGCTGTTCTTGGAACATGGGTGACACCTACAAGCCAGAAGTACTTGCTTTCCCTCCTCCGCTCTCTTGGGACAGCCGGATGCAATCTCTCATTTGTACATCAAATCTGTTATGTTTTTCACACCAGAGTTTTGAGGCTGGGAGAAAAAGACCCATGATGAGGCTGTGACAAGAGGAAGCCAAAGTTACGAGTGAAATGAGAATGCATTTTTATGAAGTAAAATGCATTACATTTACTAATCTTGAAGATTAGCATTTGGAAATGTACTTTCTTAGGAGAAACAGTTTGTTTTAATCTATTCATTTCTAAATTAGGACTCGACTGTTGGTATTTGCAAGGCACTAAGAAAAACACTCACTCAGACCATCTGTATTGAAAAAAAAAATGGGAATAGGAAGCTAAGTGTCATCGTATGTTCACAAGTCCTGCCTGTCCCTGGTGCTTGTAACAGCAGCCTCATGTGTGCACCGAGTGAGTCAAAAACCAAGGACGCGCTATGTGAGCTCTGCTGTGGCTCCAAATGGTGCCAGTTTGTATGTACTTTGGAAAGTGTAAGTCTTGATATTTATCTTACTTCTGTTCTTAGTAAAACTGGTTAAGCAGAGGAAAACGATGACATAAAAATGATAAGTAATCATAGCACTATTAAATATGTGTGTGAATATAACCTATGACTATTTAAACATCTTTGTAACCCTATTTAAATAGTTTTAGTGTAATGAGAAAGCTCTTTTTCACTTTCATTTTAGTAAACACGGGATCAGATTTTCAGATTAAAGGCACGTGAAAAGTGATAGGCACTAAGAGTGAGATACATCCTGCCAGACTTGAGCCACACACGGGAGAGCAGGTCTAGAGTCTGAGCTCATTCCCTCTAGACTTCCTTTACAATCAGGGGATAGAAATCTGCTTCTCTAGGATGTAATTAATCTGATCTGTTCTAGCTGTCTATTTTAGGAAGGCTAAATTTCTCCATTGACTGTGCATTGAGCCTAGGGCAACTAGCTGAGATACAGAGACGATGTTGTAAGCATTGGCATTTAGTCAGAGGAATGCCACCTCTAAAGCTGAAATGGTCTGCCTCCCTACTTTCAGCCCTATAAAACGAGTCATTCTTCTGAAGTAACAGAATTTATTTGTGAGGCTTAAAACAAGACGATAATTCTTTGGATTTGCATAGATAGGTGGATCATTTGTGCTCTTACTGTAGGTTTTCTCAGTGCTTACAAAAAAAGTCTGTCACAGCATCTGTGCGGAGCTGCTTCAACACTCTGAAGGCTCAAGGGACTCAGTGAAAACATCCTCGAAAAGAGACTGGAAATGTGGGAATGATGGTCAAGAAAGACTCTAGCAAAATTAGGTTTATGACAAAATTGTGCTCTGTGAATTTCTGAGAATTGCTGTATAATATTAGTTCTCTCTTTTATGAGAAATTTGCCATATTGGTCTCATATAAGATCATTCGCATACCAAATGTCAGTTCATTCAGATGTGAGATTTTTATTTAGACTGCTGTGCTCAGTGCCTTTACTAATTAAGATGTCTTGTGTTTGCGTGACTGAGGTACTTAATCTTAAATAGACCAAAAATAATTAGTTTTATCACCACTGTTTAATATTAGAAAAAAAAAAAGTGCTGCCAAATCACAGAAAAACATGTTCTGAAGACAGAATAAGTGAAAAAGAAATGTTTGTAGTGGCTTGGGAGTCATTAGTTGGAGGTACGTGAGAAACTACAGCTAGAGGTTGGGAAAATGTTGTTGCATGTGTCCTTAAAAAAGGTGCACATTAGAGGCCATAATTTCTGGGAAGGGGAATCATCTGGGTTTAACCAATAATTTACTAATCCATTGGAACGTGAATCCTACATCTGACTAATGTCAGGGATTTGGGATTTTGAAAGGAAGACCAGGGAGAACCAGCGGCTTGAATTTATTACCAAAATGTGATTCTTTTATAAGTATACTTCAGACTTGGATAGGATATAGATATAGATAATTGAGAAATATGGCTTTCTTTAGCAGAAATACATGTATAAAGTATTTTATTGCAAGATGGTCTCTTTAATGGCAATTTTTTAACCAAACTTGTTATTTGTTTTGGTTTTTATTATATACTCTATTATATATTAAATGTATTATATATATTTTATATAGATACACACACGCATATATATATATAATATATGTATGTATCATTCTCAAGTAGTTTAATAGAGCAATCATTTTTATAGATTTTAGAGAATTTACATGGAGATGGCTGGAATCTGTAAACATGCAACAGTACTCAAATGATTCCAGTAGGAAATGAACACCTATAAAAATAGAGTTTTGCCCATGAGACCCAATCAAGCAAAGTTCTTTACACATGTGTGCGTTTGCATTGAAGCCAAAGGGAAAATTCAGAGACTTAAATATGTCTATTAACACAGTAGAAGGTCAAATAAAACTGCAGACCTAGAAGATGCAGAGCACCTTGTGAAGCTCCTTTGTATTAGGGTTAACTTCACCCTTAAGGCAGACAGTGTACATAACCCATGTTCTGTATTTCTTTTCCTGTTGACGTGTGTTTACTGGTATTTTCTTTGTCTGACTTTTTGTTGCTGTTTGAGTCTTAAAAATAGTTCAAAGCCTTAAAATTAGTTTAAACTATTTTTATAAAGAATGTAGTTCTTCATCAGTGCTTCAGGCTGAATAATTGCTATCCGGCTACATCTTGCTTATATTACCTATTGTAGGTGACCTCACAGAAAGATTCATTATTGTTTGAAATGTGGTGATTATTGCTGTATTGTTTTATCTAAATATTTTTTGTTGAAAGAAAGAGGTAAGTTAAATATTATTGAGAGCTGGAGAGGTAGACCATTTATTAGAAAGTGCTATTCATAAACACATCACATTCACTCAAGTGTAGACCACCACATGGTTGCCGTTTAGTTTAGGCAAGCGTGCATTTACATGTTCTTTACAAGGGCTTACGATACACTGAGCAGCTGGAGTTTATGTTAGCATTCTGTATTGACCACAAAAGCAAGGTAGAACTAAGTGAAAGCATCAAACCATGGTAGATGTTTCAAAGCTTTCCCTGAAACTGCATCCGGATCCCTAGCGAAACACCACCAACTGCTACAGATGTTGGTAGAAGGTATCTGTAGTACATGTTCACACAACCCTCCTTATCCTACTATCCAGAGAACTCTCGATACCTCTCACAGATAAAAATCTTAGATCCAACAATATTTAAAGGGCTGGGCAGGGATTAAGAGTTTTAAGTGTGAGGAACAACCTTCTGGAGATGTCTGCTTTTCACTATGGATCTTGATTTGGAAGAAACTGATTTGTACCTGCAACCATGTAGTATATTGGTGCTTATACTTCTTCACCTCATGAAGATATTAGTAAATAGGGCTTCTTGACTTAACACTAATTTGAAACTAGTCTGTGTCTGTGAGGAATAGTGAGGTCTGACCTAGTAATCTAGTAAAGCGTAGTAGAAGTGTAATTCTGTAATAAAACCATATAATGTTCAACAAGCCTACATCAAGAGAGCTAAGGCTCTTGGTTTCAAAAGGGTGGATGCATCTACATATTTTTTTATTTCAAGCAGCCTTATTTGCTGACCAAAAAAATATTTGGGGAGAATGGCGCCCAGCTTCTTGTTAGATAACTAGCTCGTGTCTATCACTCCACTTTCTGTTGCTATTCCACTCTGTGTCCTACAGAATTTGTATATCTCTCTCTCTATAAAAATATATATATACTCCAGGGGATCCTCTTGAGTCAGTGAAGGATGGCTGAGAGAAGCCATGCTGTAAAATGACTCTTGAATGTCATGTCTATCCTTGCACTGCGATTCCAGAGTAATGTATATCCCCTGGGTCCTTGCAGTGGGATTAATTCTTTTCCTCTTAATTTAGGCAAGCTTCCCTGCTTTTCATGAGTCCATGATGGAGCTGCTGGGTTTTGCTGATGAAACACTAAGTACAATTAGATAGTTCTTCCAGTTGATTACTTGTTTTAGCTTGAGCTGTGGGATAGGAAAGACACAATTGCTTAAACTCTGTTGAGAACAGCTGGTCTTATATATGAATGCATGTGTGTGGTCTCTTGCATTAACACTTCTGCACAGCTCTATATTGCATAACAGACATCCATAGATGAGCAATTAGAAATACAATATTGTACATAACATGCTGCACTGGAATTCTGACTGCCTTCAGGAGAGATTTCTTCTTATCATTTCAGCTATTTTATCATTTTCTATTCTATTAGAAGCACCAGAGCCTTCCACCTTTTCCTACTCCAGCCTTTTTGTTTGGTTGGTGTTTTTTGAGTTTGTTTGTGCATTTTATTTTTTTTTTTTTTAGTTTATTTACTGCACTGATTTTCCATGCTGCTTGAGGATTCCAAAACCTTGCCAGAAGGTACTTGAAAAATGCTGGCTTCCCTTGGTTGTTACATGTCAGCACAAATCAGAACACATGTCAGTTTTTTTTTTTTCCAAGAAATAAAAAGAAAGAAATTAAATTCATCTTACAGTGTGAGAACATGTATGTGTTGTCTGTTATTAGTACTGCTTCTGTAAGTGTTGAGGAATATTTTTGAACTATACTTCTAGGAAAGAAGAATGTAGAAGGAACTACATTGTACTTAATTTCATCTGGAGATGTCCTGAGAGTTAAAATACATCAAAAAATCAAGTCTCCTTGAAATGAAAGATGTGAACAACTGTGTGCATTTCTCCATTATAGCATTTGCTTACCCAGTTTCAGTCTATTTTAATTATCAGGGAGAAGTACAAAGTAAAAAGGATAGAACTTAAAGGGTAGGTGTGGTGCCCACTGGTTCATTATTTTTGTAAAAAAAAAAAACAGTATCTACTCATGTTATATTTGTTGACCTTAAGACAAATTTCAGAAGGGAAAATAAACAATCTCCCTAATGTAAAACCTGAAATACTACTGAGCTGTTTAATTCTCACAGAAATATTCAGAATGAACTTTACTGCTCTGCATGGTTGCTTTGTAGTCTTTAAAAGCACAGAGCTGCGTTGTTATCAGAGCAGGCAATGCTTTCCGCAGAGATGCAGGATAACACCCCTGCTAGGAATGCATTGCCCCAGGGAGCAGAAAGCTAAATGTGAACCTACTTGCAGCTATTGCTTTCATTTGAAAATAATTATAACATTTAGGCTATTGGTGACATTGCCTCCAGTAATTTCAGTTGTTCAGAGTCTCTGAGTGTATTTCACATATAATACACAGAAGCATTTTGCATATGTTTAATAAATACCATTTTTAACCTTTAGGAGTTTTGTTACAATATGGTCTGTGCAGCCCAAAATTTCTGTGTCTTGAGTCACACGTGCTCCAAGAAGCGGAATATACTTGCTTCAGTAGTCCTCATACTGCACAATAACAGCATCCGTATTCTTGCTCCCACACAGCTACTGAGTCCTACATGTAAACAAATGAAAGCCCACAGGAATAGGGACTCTCCTCTGAGGAGCTCAGGGTGAGCTGCAGCCTTCCTGCCATAGCCCAAGTGCCAGACACATGGGACAGAGATGTTTTCTCCCACCACTCGCCTCTCAACATCTGTCTTGCTTCCACCCACAGCAACATGACAAAAGCCATGTATGTAGGTGCATGCACATAGATTGACACACACATATACACATATGTATCATAGAATGAAAGAATAGTTAGAGTGGGAAGGGACCTTAAAGATGATCTAGTTCCAACCCCCCTGCCATGGGCAGGGACACCTCCCACTAGAACAGGTTGTTCAAAGCCCCATCCAGCCTGGTCTTGAACGCTTCCAGGGGTGGGGCATCCACAGCTTCCCTGGGCAACCTGTTCCAGAGTCTCACCACCCTCACAGTAAAGAATTTCTTTCTACTATCTAAACTAAATCTCCCCTCTTTCAGTTTAAAACTGTTACCCCTCATCCTATCACTACGCTCCCTGATAAAGGCACCTCTCCTATGAAGACAGGCTGAGGGATTGAGATACTTGAAAGCTGCTATAATGTCTCCCCAGAG